>JAJOZX010000099.1:1737500-2165000 GCA_023014485.1 Bathynomus jamesi | reverse complement strand
TCTAATAGTTTGATTAAGATTCTTAAATGATAGGAATTCGTTTTGTAAAAATGCCTTTTCATATGCTTAATATCTTCAGCTGCCACAAGAGAGCTGAAGTTAACACAATTTAGAGTAACTGAGTCATGTTGAGACTACACTGAATGTTGTGGGGGAGGGTTTTGGTGTGAAGGAATTTCTTTCTGTGAGTCATTAGAACAGTGTGTTAACACTTGTCTTCTTAGGTAGTAGGCCTAGTCGCTTAGTTGATCGGAGAGTTTTTTAATATGATCGGAATATTATAAAACTTTATTTTAAAGTGATTTATATAGAGATAATATTGATTTTATTATAAAATGCTTGTTATAATGTATTATATAATTTTAGTTTATTTATATAATATATTATATATTTATATAATATATTATATATACTTATAAAATATATTATATATATTAATTATATAATGTTTTGATGTTACAGGATATTTTGTGATTGTGAATTTTTCTTAAAAATATTATGGCATCAAATACTAAATATAAACATTTCACTAGAGAACATATGAAGTGTGCCATATTTGAAGTACCTTGTGAGATGAGTGATATGCAACTACCAACTTATAGTGCTGCTATAACCAATACGTCCAACTTACAAATCGAAACAGAGACAAGTGAACTTCAACAACTAGAAGAGATATCTGAAGATAATGAGGAAGATACAACCTCGACTCAATATGTAATATCAGAACAACAGATGCGTGAGCCACTGCCTTCATTAGCAATTACTTGTGATAGATTTAAAATGTCGGACAGAGCTGGGGCTGCTATTGCTTCTGCAGTATTGGCAGATCTTAAAATTGTTACTCCCGAAGACAAAGGGAATATTATAGACAGAAGTAAGCTAAGACGTGAAAGACAAAAACAGAGAAAGGAACTACAACAGATAGGAGAGCCAAAAACCATGCGAGGATTATACTTTGATGGCAGAAAGGATAAAACAATGATTCAAGTCCAGGAGAGTGATGGCTCTAACCACCAAAGAACCAAACGCGAAGAGCATATCAGCATAATATCTGAACCACACTCTCTGTACTTTGCACATGTGACACCTTCCAGTGACAAAGCTAAATACATTTGCACAGCGCTAGTGAATTGCTTGAAAGAAAGGAATGTTGATATAGGGAACATCGTTGCAGTTGGCTGTGATTCGACAGTGGTTAACACTGGTAGTATTGGAGGCACAATAAGATTACTGGAAGAAGCCTTTAATAAGCCATTGCAGTGGCTGATATGCCTTTTACACCTTAATGAACTTCCATTGCGCCATCTGTTTCATCACTTGGATGGTACCACTACTGGACCAAGAGCATTTTCAGGAGAAATTGGCCGAGCACTTTCAGACTGTGAAAAGCTTCCCATAGTTAACTTCAAACCCATTGAAATTCAAGAGGACATGTGTGAAGTTGATGTAGATGACATAAGTACTGACCAGAAATACCTTCTTGAAATTCACAAGGCTATATCAAGTGGAACATTCTCAAAGAGTCTTAGTCATAAGAGTCCAGGCAATATATCACATTCAAGGTGGCTCACCACAGCAAACAGGACTCTGCGGTTACATGCAAGCACAGAGAATCCTTCAGGCATTTTTTTCCTTTTTACCCAAAATTGTGTTAACTTTAGCCCCTGGTGGCAGCTGAAAATATTAAACAAACGAACTCATATTTTGGCAGGTATATATCGTCCACGAAATGCAACTTTTAATCACTATTAGAACTTCATATTAGAAAAAAGGTATTTTTCGCTCCACCCTAAATTATATATATATATATATTATATATATCTACACACACACACACACACACCTACATATATATATATATATATATATATATATATATATATATATATATATATATATATATATGTGATGTAGCGAAGCTTCGCATTCGCATTCGCATTTTTTTAATGCGAATTTGCGGAGCTGAGAATTGCGGAGAACGGGACACACATTTTCAGCTGCGGCCTTCAATGCAGGAGCATTTTTAAAAACGGTTGAGACGGTAAACTGACTTAGGCCTAGTGCTCTTGCAATGTAGTTCGCACCTTCACTTCTCTCATGTCGCTTTGTTATGTCTAACTATGAACTTTCAATTCTCAAGTGGTCCGGATTTTAGACATTCTGATTTTCGAGAGTTTACTGTATATGACATTGCAAAGTCGAAATCACCGTTATAATTATTCCATAGTCCATAGTCCATACTCTTTCAAGAATGAAATCTGTGTTTGTTGAAAAAAGTTGAATGCCATTTCCGTATTCATCAAATTATATTTCTAAAATAAAACTTATACTGACGCAGAGGAAATTTCTTTAGCTTAAAGACAATATAAAGTTTATTACAAAATTCAATTTAGAAATGTTTTCAATGTGTAAATATCAGAAGTATTTTTTTGTTCAAGTGCTTTATTTTTCATAATAATGCTCATATCTCTTTTATTTTGACAGATATTGGTATTATTTTTTTCCTGAATAAGTTTAAGTACTAGTGAGAACATATGTGAAAAAATCGTTGTAAAAAATTTAATAATTTTTTTTGCTATAAGCATTTGAATAAAATAAAAAAAACAATTTTCACGAAAATTTGGCAATTCTGTAGCGACCTGACTCGTCCGTTCTGTCACAATAAGGGTAATACATCTTCAGTCGTATCATTATTCAAAATTTCAAATATTAACTTCGTCGACTACAATTGTTTTCAAGCCATCGCTCTCAACTTCATCATGAGAAAATCAACAGTTTGGAAATTCTTCTCAAAGAACGCTGATGATACTGCGAAGTGCTTGTTATGCCACCGCAACTACTCTCGAAAGGGACGAACCACATCAAACATGAGAAATCATCTGTATTCAATTCATCCAAAAGAATTTAAAGAACTGAGTGATGCTGAAAACGAAGCTAAAGAGATTCAAAGAAAAAAGAAGAACCGACGCCATTACAAAAGACGAAGTCTGACATTAGACAGAAAAATCTCGGATTTCAATCAATTGAAAACTGCTACCAGAAATTGAAGCCTTGGAGTGATGACAATCAAAATCTAAGACGTACGACTACCGCATCGCAGAAATGCTAGTAATGGATGATTTGCCGTTTAGTCAGGTAGAAGATGTCGGTTTCATGCGGCTTATGGCGGAAGTTGCTCCGCAATACAAGATCAAGTAACGACAATTTTACGCTGATCTAATATGCAGCAGCATGTACCAAGGTGTAACTGGGAAGATTCAAGATATTGTGGACGAAATCAAGGAATCATTGGTATTCTTTACAACTGATACATGGTCCGACACATCTGCTGGAGTAAGCTTCCTTTCGCTGACCTGCCATGGGGTGGATAATGAATACAAGAGGACGAATTTGATGCTCAGCGCTGAAACTTTGGACGAACGGCACACCGGTGCATATATATCGGAAAAGTTCGACGAAATGCTCGAAAAATGGAAAATTTCTCATTCGTCTGTTAATACGGTGATGCGTGACGGCGCTGCAAACATGAAGAAAGCGATGGATCTGTCAGGCGTCAACAACATTGACTGTACTGCCCACAAGCTACAGCTCGTTGTAAAATCAGGTTTGTCGGCTCAAGAAAATGTTCAGAATTTGCTGGTGAAAACCCGTTCAATTGCGACACATTTCAACCACTCCGTTGCAGCAAAGGATGAACTGAAGAAGATTCAGACGCGTTTCGATTTACCAAAATTGTGAATGATTCACGATGTCGCCACAAGATGGAACAGTACTCTGCACATGATGGAAAGAGCTGTTCAGTTGGAGGACCCACTAAGCTTATATAGCACTGCGAATTCCAAAATACAACAACTATCGAATGTTGATTTCGCGCTACTATCTAGCTGCACGAATATTCTCAAGCCTTTTGACGAAATCACGAAGAAACTCAGTAGCTCAGCATCTTCCATATCAGACGTCATTCCTCTGATAGCCTCATTGAAGAACGTGTTAAAACCAGAAAACAGAGATGATGTTGAAGTCAGAACAATGAGAGAAATTATGTACGACGAAATAGAAAGAAGATTCGCTGAAATCGAGACCAATGACTCCTATGCTTTGGCCACTTACTTAGACCCCAAGTACAAAGCAAAGATGTTCTCCAGTACTGCCGTCACCAAGCGTGTCCAAGAAAAAATAGCGCAACTTTGCGATGACCTGGATAAGGCACAATCTGAAGAACCAATGGAGAAGAGAATGCGCGCCAGTACGTCTGTGTCTTCACCATCAAATTCAGAAGCTGCCTCAATCATGGAGTCCATGACGTCGCTACTGGCCGCCTCAAACAATGACGAAGAAGCAGAAGAAGCAATCAGCAGAAATTCAATCAAATTTGTTCAAGAATACCATAAAGAGAAAAGAATCGCCCAAGACGAAAACTCTTTAGCGTGGTGGAGAGACAACCAAGAAAAGTACAAGCTTTTAAGTGTACATGCTAAGAGATTCCTTGGACGTCCTCCAAGTAGCGTCCCAAGTGAGCAATATTCAGTGGTGCTGGCCTGATCTATGACGAGAAAAGAAACCGCTTGCGAGGAGATAGGCAGAAAAATTGCTCTTTCTTAAATTTAAATTGCCAACTATTGGGTTTAAATATGTAAAACTGTAATTATGTACTTTAATATTTTATTGTAATTATACATTATTAATATGTAAGAAATTTATTATATTGTGTATAAAAACAGTTGTCAAATAATAATAGCATTTGTATTTGTTTTACTTTCTCGTTATAAAAATAGTAATCGTTGTATTCTGGTTTATATAACGTCCTTTGGTAAAATTTCAGAAAATAGCCAGATTTTTAAAATAATTCAAGATCGCATTCGCCTCCGCATTCGCGCGAATCTCAATTTTTAGATTCGCATTCGCATTCGCAGATTCGCAAAATTTCAGCTTCGCTACGTCACTAGTATATATATATATATATATATATATATATATATATATATATATATATATAAATAAATAAAACACTATTAGTTATATCCTCCACCCTTGCAGCAGGGTAGCAGTAACGGCGCCTACGGCGAGGGTTTCTCCCACAGAATTATATATATATATATACAGTATATAATATATATATATATATATAATATATATATACACAGACCGTGCATGGAACAAGGAACTCTTCTGGGATAATTAAATCCACTATAGTCCAAATAAGTAATGATAAATGACAAATACCATAGTTTTTCTTTTTCATGATGCAAGCCCGACGTGGGCAACGGGTCTCTCGCAAAGTGGTCCCATAAATATATATATATATTACCTCTATCTTTGTCATTAATCGCCCTACCACCCAGCTTCGTGTCATCTTCAAACTTTGAAACTGTACTGACTAGGCCGACATCTAAATCGTTAATATATATAAGAAAAAGCAAGGGGCCCAATACAGAACCCTGAGGAACGCCGCTCGCTACATTAGCCCAACACGACTCCGCTCCATCAATGACCACCCTCTGTTTCCTACCTCGCAACCACTCTTCTATCCAATTCATTACTACACCCCTGATTCCATGAGCCTTAGTTTTCTCAATGAGTCTTTTGTGCGGTACGGTGTCAAACGCTTTTTGAAAATCTAAATACACTACATCAACCGCCCGATGACTATCGTAAACGTCAACCACGCTTTGGAAAAATTCTAAAAGATTAGTTAAGCAAGATTTGTTTCGCCTAAAATCGTGCTGCGTATTTCTAACTAAGTTATGCAATTCTAAGTGTTCGACTATACGATTCCTAATTATCGATTCCAGTAGCTTAGCTACAACAGACGTTAAACTGATTGGCCTATAATTTTCCGCCGCACCTTTATCGCCTTTCTTAAAGATAGGTGTTAAGTTTACTAACTTGAAATTATCTGGTACGCACCCCTCAGAAATAGACGCATTCAAAATCTTTGTTAGCGGCATAACAATGCTATCTTTTAATTCTTTTAGTTGTATGGGATATATGGAATCCGGCCCCGGTGATTTACGCGTTTTCATTTTATCAATATAGCGCATTACCTCTCCTTCACTAACCACAATATTATCCAAAATATTACCATTATCAAAGGGTATTATGTCTATGACCGTAGGGATATTCGTTATATCTTCTATAGTAAAAACTGACGTAAAGAATTCGTTTAGCAAGGTAGCCATTTCCTTGTTTTCAGAAACTAGATCTCCGTTAACATTTTTCAACGGCCCGAAGACACTTTTTACTGGATTTCTATTGTTGACGTATTGAAAGAATCGCTTGGGGTTTTCTTTACCGTCACGAGCTATGGAGATTTCAAATTCGCGCTTGGACATTTTTATTACACTTTTCGCTTCACGCCTTAGAGATATGTAGTTGTTTCGGAGCCACAAATTGTCTTTATCACACTTATGTAGCCTATAAGCCCTATCTCTACTTGTTATAATGTCTCCTACTCTAGAAGTAAACCACAAGGGCTTGTTGTTTACTTTCGCATGCTTAATTTTGTACGGTACACATTCCTCATTTATAGTCCTAAATACTGTTTCAAACAATTCCCACATTAATTTTGCGTTGGAGATCTTCATTACTTTTTCCGAATTGACGTGTGACAATTTATTTCGAAATTTACAAAAGTGTGCGTATTGGAAGTTAGGAATTTTAGTCGAGTTAGCTGGTTTCGAGTGACTTACTGAGAGGACAAACTCTACCATATTGCGATCGCTATTGCTTAACGGTTTTATTACTTGAAGGTCAGTGATTAGCCATCATCCGTAGTTATTACTAAATCTAAAATACTGTCCAACCTCGTAGGTTCCCCAACCTTTTGAATAAGAAAGCTATCCTCGAGAAAATTAACTAAACGATTACCTTCCGCGTCTCTCTGCATTGTATCGTAATTCACGTTGGCGCAATTAAAGTCACCCATAACTAAAGCCTGCTCACTACTTATTATTCTCTTTAGTTCACGATATAACTCTTCGTCCGTATCAGCTGTTTGATTAGGGGGCCTATATATAACCGCAACAACAAGTTTGAAATTGTTCAATTTAAGTTCTGCTATAGTCGAATCTATCGGTTCTGGTATTGTGTGCTTTACTTCTGTAACGTTCACAATATTATCTTTGATATACAACATAACACCGCCTCCTCGCCTACCTATTCTGTTTTTAACAAAAAGTCTATAACCTCTAATTTGATACTCCCCTACAAAATGATGTGTTTCAGTGCTAAGCCATGATTCATTTATAGCATTTAAATCATAGTCTTTACAAGCAATTAAGGAAAAAAATTCGTTTATTTTATTTCGTAAGCTGCGAGCATTTAAGGATAGAACCTTCAAATTGTTTGTAATTGCGACACCTTCGCAAGCGCAGGGGAAATTTGTGGAAATTACGATGGGACCGTTCGAGTTACGGCAGCCTGAAAAGAAGAGACAGTATTATGAAATAGTCTTCCTAAGCGCGCAGCTCCAACGTCATTAAGATGAAGTCCATCTCCGAGGAACAAGTCCCTCCTGCCGTAAAAACTGTTCCAAAAATTCGCAAAATGCACTCCTTCCTGTTGGCAAAGAGACTTTACGTTATTGTTGATATAGGTCGCCTTGCTGTAGAAATCGCTACGTTGGATAATTCGAGGAAGTTTACCTGTTAAAACAATCTTATTAGTTTTTTCCTTTAGTCGCTCTAGTAAGTCCCTGTACCTAGCCAGCAGTTCTTCCGATCTAGAATTTAAAACGTTATTAGTACCGACATGAATAAAATACGTTGTGTCCTCAGAGGTACCGTCTGTAAAATGGTCAACACTATTAGTTATATCCTCCGCCCTTGCACCAGGGTAGCAGTAACGGCGCCTACGACGAGGGTTTCTCCCACAGAATTCCTCGAGCTGCCCTCGAACAATGGAATTACCAACGAGTCGTATTTACGGTTCATCAGCATCTTCGAAACCTAAAACAGAAAGCTTATTGTTTGTTATTACTGGTAGACAAGTCTTAGGTTTTCTCAATGGGGCTCCATTACGCACTCGAACGAAGGGTTGGGAACTAGGGAGGAGAGAGAGCTATTAGTACTATTTATATTATTAGTAGAAACTGAGGCAGGAGGGGTCGTAACTGGAGTCTCAAGGGATTCTAATTTTGCTGTCAGGAGCATCACGCTTTCTTCAAGCCTCACTCTAGCCTCCCACTCACGTTCTAACTCGTTCCTCAGCACTTCCATGTTTGAACACCACCTGCAAATTAACTGTTCATTATTATTAGCCATTGTAAACGCGTAAGCGGCAAATTTCACTTCACAGCGACTGCAAGTAGTTTGCGCGGGTGCCATGCTCTTAATTAGTTAAAAAACAAAAAAACAAAAAACAATAAACGAGCGTTTGGAAATTAATAAATTACAACGTAGGTCTACCGCGTGCTTATTGTGCCGTCACCTGCGCAAACCCGCAAAAATGTTCTTGAAACGCAGAAACAGGTTCTTGTAACACAATTTTATACTAAATGAATATATAATTAAGCTACCGACGAAAGATTTATAAAAGAAAAAGTATTAAATGAAACTTACCTGTCCGCTATTCGACCGATTTTTTTCCTTTTTTCCCACGGTGGGTGACCACACTCTACTTGATCTCCCGAAGGAAATGAAAATGAACTTTATGAAACCTTGTTTTCTGATATATTTGAAATACAAACAAGGCAAGCCACGTGCACTAGCCTTGGTTTAATTAAATAATATAGTAATGAATAAAATCAATAAATGAAATATATTCGTTAATGAATGATTAGTAACACGAAGTAATTTAGTTAATAATGCACGAAACACTATTTTTTTAAAAGACACTTCAACGAAAACCACTTCTTCAATTGATAACACTGGACACTCGATAAAACACGTCTGTTCACATGGAAAGACTGATTAGTACAGTACACACTATACATATATATATATATATATATATATATATATATATATATATATATACACACACACACAGTTTATGTATATATATATATATATATATATATATATATATATATATATATATATATACATACACAGAGTGTCCCAAAAAAATGCTTGCACATCATATTAACATAAATATCATTAAGGAAAATAGGCGGATAGTAAATAGATAGCAAATAGGCTTTTTTTCCTTTTTTCCCACGGTGGGTGACTACACTCTACTTGATCTCTCGAAGGAAATGAAAATGAACTTCATGAAACGTCGTTTTCTGATATAATTATGATATAATGATGTAATAACAGTGCCAGTGCCGGTGACGCTTCTCAGTTTCGTGTTCCTTCTTCCTATCAAAATTAACAGTGTTCAAATTCAGTGAACCATTGTGATACTTCTCCACTAAAATTTGTGAATGTACCAAGATTACGCAGTTACAATCTCATCAGATAAACTGCAATACTTAACTAGTAATATTACATAAAAGATATCTTCAAAATTTTTTAGCAACATCCGGCACTGCCTTTAGAGTCCTACGGCAAGCAGTGGCCTTGAAGTAACGAGTATACAAACAACCGAACGAACGAGACCTTTAAACGTACGAACGAACGAACGAACAAGTGAATCTTAACCCCATAAATTGCTCAAAATGGCTTCCAAAGGTCAGGTAAACGCCCTGAAATTAGAAATGAAGGGTCTAGCAAATAAGTACAATTCCCTCTTTGACTTAGTGCACAAAAGTAATAGTGTAATCAAAGCCCTTGAGGCGGTAATAAAAGTTGTGCAACATAATAACGAATTGTTAAAGAGGGACAATGCAAAACTGGAATATAGAAATATGGAGCTCGAAAAGAGCATTCAGTATGCACACGACGAGATAAAGGATCTTAACTCTAGTCTAAACTCGTTTACTAAAAATAATCGTAACATAGAGATGATAAAAAATGAGCACGATTCAATTAAGAATAAATTAAACAGCCTAGACGATAATTCACGTGCCAATAACTTAGTCATAATGGGAGTATCTGAAATGAATAGAGAAACAAACGGCGACACGACGAAAAAGGTGGAGGACATAATAAAAGATAGACTGAATTTGGGGAATATTAAGATCAAAAATGCTTTTAGATTAAAAAAAACAATTTCCACCACAAAAAAGCAAATTCTAGAGTTAATGACACGACTGAATCTAAGACGCCCACTTCAGCTATAAAAGTAATATGCGAGGATGAAACTCAGAGAGATTTAATACTAAAAAACAGAAGAAAGCTGAAAGGATCAAAAAATCTTCGTCAATGACGATGTATGTGAGGAAACACGTAAAATTCGTAAAGAAAAGCTCCCTAAACTCATAGAAGCGAGGAGACTCGGGAAAGTTGCCTACTTCCTTGGAGCGAAGTTAATGATTAAAGAGAGAGAGACTCCTCCAGCGCGGAATGCTCCGGTCAAAGGAGTTCACCTTGTTAGTGAAAAAGCATTCGAAGCTATGAGAACTAAGAAAACGCCAGCCTTCAGTCGGCACACAGGAGGCCTGCGAATAACTCCGCATACAATCTCAACAGTCGACTTTCCCATTCTCGGCTCAACTGGGCGGTAACCCCTTATTCCAGTATTCTATATTTAGTGAAATTGTGTGAGAACTACTGTTAAATGGCTTTCATCGATAAAGACTTTCATAGTATATGTGCCGATATTAATCATTTCAATTCATTACCAAACAATTCTGTATCCAGTTTAGAGAATCTAGATCAGGAATCTGGTATAGGCAATTGCATGGTCTCATCGATAGACGAGTTTAATGCCTTTGTATTACAAAAAGATATTTATAAAAATCTTTCAGTACTAAATCTAAACATTCGAAGCTTACCTAGGAACTATAACTACTTATTGGCCCTCTTGAAAACTTCTACGGTCAAATTTAGTGTTATAATTCTCGCGGAAACTTGGTTAAATAGTAGTATTAAAAACCTATATAATATAGATAATTACGTTGCTTATCATACTGTAAGAGATGGTCAGATTGGTGGGGGTATCTCTGTGTATGTGCATCAAACTTATGACTCTAACGAAGTATTTTCTCTATGTAATAGTGACAATGAAAACCTGATTGTGAATATAAAAGACAAAAGTAATGTATATTCTGTCCATGCAATATATAGACCACCTAATACTAATATCAATAGCTTTTTAATTCACTTAGATAACATGTTATGCAACTTTCATAAATCGAATGCCATAATTGCCGGAGACTTCAACATCAATTTGCAATCTGAAGAAACCTCTCATAAACTTTTAAACTTAATGAATTCTTTCTATCTTAGTCATTCTATTACAAAACCCACTCGAGTCTGCAGCTATGGCAATCGAATAACAGAATCTACGATTGATAATATATTTGTAAATAGCAATGCCCTTGTAAACTCTGGAATTATAACCACTAGCATCAGTGATCATTTTCCTACTTACGCTATATTCATAACATTGTTCAGGTTGCGGACAAAACAACTATTGACTACAGAATATTCTCAGAGGTTAACAAAAGAAAATTTATTGGGGCTGTAGAAAATACTCGACTTGTCTGTGACGAACCTTTAAATGACCCAGATCATATGTTTCAGTTCTTCTATGACAACTTATTCCATATTTTTAATATTTGCTTTCCTTTAAGGAGAAAAACAGTTTCGCCCAAAAGGGTCGCAAATCCATGGATCACTCCAGGAATTATCACTTCAATAAAGAACAGAGATAAATTATTCAAATTGCAATTGCAGAGCAAAATTCCTAAAATACAATATACTCAATACAGAAACAAATTAACTAAAATAATCAAAATTGCAAAATATAACTATTATAACAATCAATTTTCCAAACATAAAGAAGACATGAAAAACACTTGGACAACCATAAACAATCTTCTCGGAAAACAAATTAAGAAAAATTCAATAGAGAAATTAAATGTTGATAATAAAGAAATCACTGATGATACTGCTCTTGCAGACTCTTTAAATGCACATTTTACTTCAATAGCGGATAAGCTTCGCTCACAATTAATAAATAATGATCACTCACCTCTAGAATATATGCCACCCAGCCCACTAAATTCATTTTCTTTTGTTCCTGCTACCTCCACTGAGGTCCAGAATATTATTGGTAAACTAAAAAATACAAAAAATAACATTCATAACATTCCTGTACCTATATTGAAACTTGTTAAAGATAAGATATCTGTAACTTTGGCTAAAATTATCAATCAAAGTATTTCCAAAGGAATATTCCCATGAATGCTAAAAACTGGTTGTATAACACCCCTTTTTAAAGGGGGTGACCCTACACTAGCAACAAATTACAGGCCGGTGTGTTCATTATCTGTGTTCAGCAAAGTTTTCGAAAAAATTGTAAAAAGTAGAATGCAGCGATATTTAGAATCCTACAATTTATTATCTCCAAATCAATATGGCTTCCGTAATAATAGAACAACGGAAATGGCTATTTTAAATCATATGGAAAATGTAAATATAGCTAAAGAGAACAAAGAAATAATGATATCAATATTTATGGATTTGAGTAAGGCGTTTGATGTAATAGACCATAATATTCTACTTAATAAATTGTATTGTTACGGCTTTAGAGGGTCAATCAGTGATTGGTTTAAAAGTTATTTGTCCGATAGATATAATTTTGTATCAGTAAATAAGGTTTGCTCCACTAAAGCGCTTGCCAAACATGGTGTGCCACAGGGCTCAGTGCTGGGTCCACTGTTATTTTTATTATATATAAATGACCTTCCACGTTCATCTGATATACTGAACTTCATAATGTTTGCAGATGATACAACTCTCTCTTTTTCTTGCAAAGATGTTAATACAGCTAAGAATATATTTCATTCAGAATTCATCAGTGTAATGAAATGGTTGACCACCAATAAACTCTTCCTAAATACCAGTAAAACAAATTTCATGATTTTTACTAATAAAAGAAATGTATATCTTGATGAACTTAATGTTAATGAAATCACCATAAAAGAGTGTACTGTAACAAAATTTCTTGGTGTAATGCTAGATAAGAATTTGTAATGGAGTGATCATGTAAATTATATCGCGAAAAAGATTTCAAGGAGCGTTGCTATAATGTTTAAACTTAGAAATGTAGTCCCTAAACAAGTTTTATTGACTCTTTATCATACTCTTGTTCTTCCTTATATAACATACTGCACCCTTGTTTGGGGAAACTCCGCTAACAACGCATTAAATGGTATCTTTGTCATTCAAAAACGAGCAATAAGGTTATTATCTGATGCTGATTTCCTTGATCACTCTAGTGCATGGGTCGGGGAACTTTTTTGGGTATTACCCAAGAATCTATTTGAGTAAAATGAAATTACCCCCAGACTTCAAAGTAAACAAAAACAAGCCAATTGCTTTTAAAATTGTTGCATAGGTATACAAAAAATTCAAATTCAAAAAATGTTTATTGGATCCATTATTATGGAGAAATAAAAAAAAGCCACACATGCTGGCATAAGAATAGCACACAAACCAAATTAGTAAAAAGGATTGAAGAACTGAAGAATTTCATTCAAAACATCTCCACTTCAGGTTTTGGAAAAATGATGCTGTTTCATTTTTGATACAACAACATCAAAATCAGGACGTAAATTCGTAATATTCTAAAATTTAGAATAACGCCACATTTATGTAACAAAATAAAATAAAAATATACGAAAAAAATATCAGCACAAAGTGTCAAGCACTAAAAGCACCTCTTCGTTTCATGATACCATACACACGACTGAGGCTCTCATACTGCACGCATTACCCCCAAAATTTTTAAATTGACCCCATTTGGGGTAATTTAACCCTGTTCCACGACCTCTGCAGTCTAGTGCATTATTTAAAGAGCTAAACCTACTAAAGCTCAATGATATAACCAAACTGGCACATTTTATTTTTATTTACAAGTGTAAGAGCAAAATCATTAATTTGCAATGGGTAAATAGATATTTTGTAACTCATCAAGAAATCCACTCGTATCAGACCAGAAATAGATCAAAGCTTGTTATACCTCAATTTAGATTGTCTTCATCTCAAAAACTACCCATTTTCATTGGATTGAAACTATGGAATAACTTGCATGCCGATATAAAAAATATTGCGAATGTAAATTTGTTTAAAACCAAGTTGAAATCCCGATTAATAATGGGATACTAACAAAAATCTTGGATTAATGTCCACTAATAATGTTTAATATTGTCCATTAATATTGTTTAATATTGAAATACAAGTTTTAACTATTAATAATACTTATTTACTTATTTATTTATTTATTATTATTAATAAGAGCCCAGTAAAGCCTAAAGCTTAAGGGCCTTATGTCATTGTAAAAATTGTAAATTGTAAAAAGACTACTGTATTTATTTTATTATTAATAAAGGTTATTCAATTAAAAAAAAAAAAAACAAGGCAAGCCACGTGCACTAGCCTTGGTTTAATTAAATAATATAGTAATGAATAAAATCAATAAATGAAATATATTCGTTAATGAATGATTAGTAACACGAAGTAATTTAGTTAAGAATGCACGAAACACTATTTTTTTTAAAGACACTTCAACGAAAACCACTTCTTCAATTGATAACACTGGACACTCGATAAAACACGTCTGTTCACGTGGAAAGACTGATATAGTACAGTACACACTATATATACATACACACACATATATACACACACATTCTATATATATATATATATATATATATATATATATATATATGCTGCAAACCCACAAGGAAAAAGAAAAACGATTCCAAGGCCTTTCGTGTATTCAAAGCTACACCTCGAGGTGTAGCTTTGAATACACGAAAGGCCTTGGAATCGTTTTTCTTTTTCCTTGTGGGTTTGCAGCATTTATTCATTTCACGTGTTTTATTGTGAAATTCATCCCATATATATATATATATATATATATATATATATATTATATGTGTGTGTGTGTGTGTGTGTGTGTGTGTATATATATATATATATATATATATATTATATATATTATATATATATATATATATATAGAGAGAGAGAGTGTCCCAAAAAAATGCTTGCACATCATATTAACATATATATCATTAAGGAAAATAGGCGGATAGTAAATAGATAGCAAATAGGCTTCTTTAATGTTTAAATGTTCGAAATATCAGCCAGCAGCGTCAGTACCTTCGTGGTTGTGCTGCTTACTTTAATGTTTTAAATGTTCAAAATGTCCGCCACTAGCATCAATACATTCTTGACAACGGCGCGCAACAGATCGGCATACTGTTCGGATTGTTCGGAGTGGAATGTTGGCACAGGCTATTTCAATTTCGTGTCTCAAGGCCTGTAGTGTCCTTGGTTTTTCATCATACACAGTGTTCTTCAGAGTGCTCCACAAGTAAAAGTCTAAGGGTGTTAAGTCAGGAGATCGTGGTGGATGCTCCGTACATCCCCTACGTCCTATCCGTCTTCTAGGAAAACAAACATTGAGAAAATTTCTAACATCATTGTGGTAATGTGGTGGCGCGCCATCCTGTTGAAAGTAACCCTCTTCTTCCAAAAAAGGAGCTCTGATTGAAGGTACAATGTTGTCTTGCAGCATTGATAAGTAAGCAGCACCTGTGACAGTGTCCTCAAAGAAAAATGACCCTATCATTCCTCTGGAAGACAGACCACACCACACTGACACTCCTGGTTGATTAAGTTCTCGTTCTTCTGTTACGTTTGGATTTTCGGTGGCCCAGTACACACAGTTGTGTCGATTGATAGTACCATTAAGTTTAAAAGTGGCTTCATCGGACCAAACAATGAAATCAGAAAAAGATTGTTTTTCACCACACATGTGCAAAAACCACTCACAAAATTCTTTTCGACGATCTGGATCGTCCTCATTCATTGCATGGAGCAGTCTAGGTATGTACGGTTTCCACTTTTCACGTCGCAAAATGCGATGAACGCTGGATTTAGAAACACCAGTCTCACGAGAACATTGCCTTGTAGACTTATTTGGAGAGTTTGTGAAGGCCTGTAACACGGTCTCAACACTTTCATTGTCAGTTGAAGTGCGACGTCTTCCAGATCGGCCTTTGTTGACGTTTTGCACTGTTCCGTCAGTCTCAAACTTATCACGTAATCTTGTAATTGTTACCCGTGATGGTGGTAATGTTCCAATCTCATTTCTTCAATGTCTCTGTACCTCAGCCACATTCTCCGTCTTCCAGTAATGCTTCAGAATCTACTTAGGTTGCTCAAACGATAACTGCAATGCCGCCATTTCCTGTAACAAGGAATACTACTATTATTTAAGTACAATACACCATTACTATACTACTATAATACTATTACTAAGTACTATAAATATACTAATACATCAGCGCATGTTACTATCATCTAAAGTGTGCATGTTGATATATATATACAGTATATGTTAATATGATGTGTAAACATTTTATTGGGACACCCGGTATATATATATATAGTATATATATATATATATATATATATATATTATATATATATATATATACACACACACATATATATACATACACATATATACATATATATATACATACTATATATATATATATATATTATATATATAGTTAAAGGCCTCGTTTATAGTGCGGCGAATGGTAATTACGAAGATAACTTTCCTAAACGTTTTCGCGATGGCCTCTCACAATTAAAAAAAGATGGGGAGCTCCATATTACTAAAGCAGACAAGGCTAATACCATAGTTATTATGGACAAAGTGGACTACATCGGAAAGATGAACGAGCTTCTCCAGGACCCCGCCACATACACCAAACTTAGGAAGAACCCGCAGGATGACGTCATCAAATCATTTAATAGTGGCTTGAAACGCATTCTCAAAGATCATAAGGACTTAATTCCGCTTTTCATGTCCACTTCACCTTCTCTGCCCTACCTTTACGGTCTTATTAAAACCCACAAACCTGGCAACCCTATGCGCCCTATTATTAGCTCGGTGGGCTCTATTACTTATAAACTCTCCAAATGGCTTGTCAAAGTCTTGTCCCCCATTCTCGGAACTATCTCTGATTCACATGTAAAAAAAAAATTCCATGGATCTTACTGAAAAATTGAATAATGCACGTACTGAAACTAACGATAGATTGATCAGTTTTGACGTTTGTTCATTGTTTACAAAAGTGCCGATTGATGATATGCTTGACTTTCTCTCCCAAGAATTACATAAGTATGACCTGCCACTACCTTCACACATTGTTTTGGAACTTATTAAGCTTTGCATCAAAGACTGTAAATTCACTTTCAATAACGAGTATTATCAACAAGTGTTTGGGATGGCCATGGGCAACCCCTTATCGCCCCTCCTCTCCAATATTTATATGGAGTTTTTCGAAATTACTTACATTCCGAGAATCCTGGGGGTTGGCATCCCTTGGTTGCGGTACGTCGACGATATTTTGTGTATCTGGCCCATGAATCGTGACCTGGATAACTTCCTCCTTCAGTTAAATGATCAAGTCCCCTCCATTAAGTTTACTTTAGAAGTGGAACAAGACAATTCAATCCCATTTTTGGATGTGCGTGTACATAGGGAAAGCCCAGGTTTTAAGTTTAGTATCTATCGGAAAACAACAAACAATTTGTCCTACGTACACTTTTACTCGGGACATGACACCCCCACTAAGAAGGCCATTTTTTCATCAATGTTTCTCCGCGCCCTTAGGATCGTCAGTTCGGAATACATCGATGCCGAATTGGAAAAAATCAACGGTATTGGAAGTGATCTGTGTTACCCATCTGCGTTTATGGAATCTTGTCTCAACAAGGCAAAACGAACTTTCTATCGTGTCAATAATAACACTCGTACTTTGTCAAAAAATATTTTAGTACTGCCATTTTTCCCGGGCTTTTTAGGCATTGCTAATGTACTTAAACTTTTGGATATTAATGTAGTATTTTCATATAACAATATTGTGAAAAATATCAGTAAAAATTAGCCCTACCAATAATTCAGGCATTATCTATAAAATTGGGTGTAAACAATGTGATTCCTTTTACATAGGTCAGACGGGAAAGGATTTGCACACACGTATAAAACAGCATCAATATTCCGTTAGAACAGGACAGTTGTCCAGTGCTCTTTTTGTCCATTTGTCAGAGTTATCCCACTGTATTGATTGGAATAATGCTTCAGTTTTATTTCATTCTAGCAACATTGTTAATAGAAATATTCTTGAGTCTGCCATTATCCAACTTTCAAATAACTTCAACATAAGCAAAGGTCTTTTTCAACTCGATCCTGTTGTTTTGAATTCCTTCAAAACAAATTTAGATAAAAAGGGTAGGACGCTAAATCTTTGGTAAACCTGTATGCTACTTTATTAACTTCTAATCTTCATTTTATTTTTATATATATCGAAACTTGACTGTAAAAGGCAAAGTGTTAAAACCCGGGCAGATTTCCAGTATAAATTTGTATTTTTATAATTCATTTGATCTTGTGCTAAAAATCGATATTTTTCCTTACAAATCTGTATGCCTCTTTGTTAATCCTCTAATTTTTAATTTTTAATTTTTATTTTTACTTCTCCGTTTATTGCATATACACACATATATATATATGTATGTGTGTAGATATGTATGTATATATATATATATATATATATATGTTTGTGTGTATGTATGTTATTTATTAATTTTTTTTTCTTTCTGTAACCTATATATAGGCCGTAACCTTTTATGTACTTCAGTGTTCCTGAGGATGTCATTAGACGAAAGCGCTTGAGCACCTTTTTGTGTTTCCTTTCCTTCGTGGTTTTATTTATCATATATATATATATTATAATTGAAAAATAAGTTTTCCTATGATTTCGGACTTGTGTTTAAAGAGCTAAAACTACTAAAGTTCAAAGCCGTAATCAAAGTGACACATTTTATTTTCATTTTCGAGTATAAGAACAAAATCACTTTCATTCGATAAATAAACATTTTGTAACTCCTCAAGAAATTCTCTTATATCAGTCCAGAAATAGACCAAAGCGTGTTTTTCCTCAATTTAGGCGCCGTTCAAAAATTACTTAACGCTATTTTTGCTAAAACCTGACACCCCCCCCCCCCCTTAACGTTCCGTAACGTGTGGTGTGGGGGAAGTGTTACATAACATCTTAGGGGGTGTCTGGTCTAGCGTTACAGAACGACGTTCTTGGGGGATCTGGGTTGTCGAGTTTTAGCAAAAATAGCGTTACGTAATTTTTGAACGGCCCTTTAGATTGTCTTCTCATAAAAATTACCCATTTCCATGGCCTGAAACTATGGAATAATTTAAATGCCGATATAAAAAATATTTTGAATGCAAATTTGTTTAAAAAAGTTGAAATCTCGGATCACCTGAAGATCAGGGCCCCCAGCCTTCGTTAGTTATGGGCGTTAGCCTTATAAGGCAAACTAACGAAAATATCACAACTTAACCTAACCATTCGTTAGGTCAACTGTACGCCCTTGACGATTGGTTAGGTTAAGTCGTCATATTTTCGTTAGTTTGCTTTATAAGGCTAACTAACGAAGGCTGGGGGCCTGATCTTCAGGTGATGCGAAATCTCTATTAATAATAATGGGCTACAAATAAAAATCTAGGATTAAATATACATTAATACTTATTTATTTCTCGAGTGTAATCTAGGATTAAATGTACATTACTGGTTATTGTTCATCTCTCTCATGTCTAATATTGATATTTTTGGATCACCTGAAGATCAGGGCCCCCAGCCTTCGTTAGTTAGCCTTATAAAGCAAACTAACGAAACTATCACGACTTAACCTAACCAATCGTCAAGGGTGTACACTGTACAGTTGACCTAACGATTGGTTAGGTTAAGTCGTGATATTTTCGTTAGTTAGCATTATAAGGCTAACTAACGAAGGCTGGGGGCCCTGATCTTCAGGTGATCCATTTTTTTGTGTAGTATTGGTCTCATGTCTTCAATAATGACTTTGTATTTGTTTTATATCTATCGTTACACCTTAAGAGCAACCCTTTAACGACGGGTATATTTTTATTTAAACCTAAAAGTATAAGAATTATTGTTATTCAGGACTAAATATTCCAGTAACTAATCACTTGAATGGCACACTTTTGGTTTCCTTTTTTTGACCATTAAACCACACACACATATAAACATGTTGTTGTTGTTGTTGTTGGTTAACCGATCAGCCCACCCTGATCGAGCAAGCCGGCGGCACGCAGGTAACCGATCGCCCTCTCCGGAGTGGAAGAGAGTTTCAGTGCACTAGTGATGTTGTGTTGTGTTCGTTGTTGTGCTAGAGCGGTACAGTCTGTCATAATGTGTTCAATTGTTTGTAGTGTGTCATGGCACAAGTGGCAGGTGTCGCCTGTGTAGTTGTCTAGTCTGTGTTTATATGTCTGTAAGTTGGGGTGATGTCCACATCGGAATCATGCTAAGTTAACTCGATCCGATCTACTCAAGCTGGTATCTGACCTGTCAATGGGTGGCGGCTTCGCACCTAGCACCGCATTCTGACCGAGTCGTGTCAGTACTTTGTGGGTTAGGTGTGTGTATGTGTTTTCTGTACTGTGTGATGTTTGTGGGGCGTGGTATAGAATGGAGTATTTGGTTATAATGTCTCTCTGGTGTTACCTTAATGGTGCGAGGTGTTGGTGCATGATTGTACATGTAGTGGCAAGGGTGTTGTGGGTTAGATGTGGCTGCTGCCATGAATTGGGTTCCCTTCATGTCTAAATGTTCCCTAACTTTCAGTATTTTTGTTTCTGTGTGCAGGTGTTCTATTGGTGTTGTTTTGAGTACATCCTGTAATGATAGGAAGTGCGTTGTTTTGTATTGTCTGTAAGGTGTTTATGTGTGTGATTGAGATAATGGGTGCCCAGCATGGGCTAGCATAGTCCATAACTGAGCGAATATATTGTTTGTATATGAGTGATGTTGTTTCCTGCTGGTGTCCAAAGTTTGTGCCTGTTAGTACCCTAAGCGTGTTAAGTCTTGACGTGCATTTGTTTTTAATATCCTGAATGTGGTTTGCAAAAGATAATGATGTGTTGTATGTGACCCCAAGTATTTTGGTCCTGTGAGTGTGTGGAATGTTGGTGTTGTTTAGTGTAATCTGTGGAGTTATATGGTGTTCTTTTGTGTTGCTTGTTTGCAACGTGATGGTTGATTTTGTGGGCGCCACTTTGAGCCTATTGTGTGTAAGTCAGTCTTGTATACTGTTTATGTATGTTTGTAGGTTGTTTGTAGCAGTGTCGATGTTGTTGTGGGTGGATGTTAGAGTGATGTCATCTGCATATGATGATAAAGTAAGCTTGTTATCTATGGGTATTGGAATGTCATGCATGTATAAGCTGAACAGTGTTGGTGAGAGAACAGAGCCTTGAGGGACCCCGTTCGGAAAAAGCTTGTTTTTGGATGAGTTGCCATTAAATGTGACATATGAGTATCTTTCTGAAAGATAGTTGCTCAGCCACCTTTTGGTGTTATTATGCATGTTTGTGTTGCGTAGTTTGTTTATGAGAGGGAAGCGTGGGATAGCACCAAATGCTTTACTAATGTCTATTGTTGCTAATAGTGTACGTTGAGCTGGTCGTCTGGAGTTGATGCCATCCATGATATGCTGCGTGAGGTTAGTGAGGAATGTCGTGGTTGAGTGGTGAGGTCTGAATCCATGTTGAGTAGGCGATAGTGGTATGTGTGTGTTGGTGATTTGTAAGATTAGTCTTTCTGTTACTTTGGAAGGTGTGCATAGTAAAGTAATGGGTTTACAGAAAGCTGGTTCTGTTGGATTTTTGTTTGGTTTGAGTAGTGTAATAATTTTACCTTGTTTCCATATGTCAGGAATAATACAGTATTGGTATGAATATGTGCTGCTGTTTGTGAGAGCTAGTATTCCCTGTGGGCCCAAGTGTTTAAGGTGTATGTTAGATATGTTGTCTGGTCCAGTAGCCTTCGAATTCTTAATAGTTATGATGATCTTGGTGGTCTGATCTGTATTGAAGGGTGAAATGGTCATGTCGAGTCTGTAGGTTTTCTTGTGTCTGGCTGTTTGTCTGTCTGCGTGTTTCTGGTTGTTGTCTCTGTTTAAGTGACTTATCTTTGCATAGTGATTAACTAGAATGTTAGCTTGTTGTGTATATGTTGGGATATTATTTTGGCTGCAACAGATAGCCGCGTGTGAGGTGTGAATGCCGCTGTTAGAGTGGGTAATGCTGTTTATAGTCTTGTATAGCCTGGATGTATCTGTGAAGTGGTTTAGTGTTGTTATGAATTCCCTGAATGTTTCTGTTTGTTTTTAAATTTGTTGTTTATTTCTTTGTTGAGCTGTTGTATCTGCTGTTTTATGGCTTCTGTGTGTGGTGTTTCTGTGTTATGTTTAAGGTTGTTACGTTGCCTTATGAGGTGGGCTATTTCTCTGGTGTAATTTGGGTTGTATTTCCTAATGTTGCCCTTGGGTATGTATTTATTTCTCGAGTGTAATCTAGGATTAAATGTACATTACTGGTTATTGTTCATCTCTCTCATGTCTAATATTGATATTTTTGGATCACCTGAAGATCAGGGCCCCCAGCCTTCGTTAGTTAGCCTTATAAAGCAAACTAACGAAACTATCACGACTTAACCTAACCAATCGTCAAGGGTGTACACTGTACAGTTGACCTAACGATTGGTTAGGTTAAGTCGTGATATTTTCGTTAGTTAGCATTATAAGGCTAACTAACGAAGGCTGGGGGCCCTGATCTTCAGGTGATCCATTTTTTTGTGTAGTATTGGTCTCATGTCTTCAATAATGACTTTGTATTTGTTTTATATCTATCGTTACACCTTAAGAGCAACCCTTTAACGACGGGTATATTTTTATTTAAACCTAAAAGTATAAGAATTATTGTTATTCAGGACTAAATATTCCAGTAACTAATCACTTGAATGGCACACTTTTGGTTTCCTTTTTTTGACCATTAAACCACACACACATATAAACATGTTGTTGTTGTTGTTGTTGGTTAACCGATCAGCCCACCCTGATCGAGCAAGCCGGCGGCACGCAGGTAACCGATCGCCCTCTCCGGAGTGGAAGAGAGTTTCAGTGCACTAGTGATGTTGTGTTGTGTTCGTTGTTGTGCTAGAGCGGTACAGTCTGTCATAATGTGTTCAATTGTTTGTAGTGTGTCATGGCACAAGTGGCAGGTGTCGCCTGTGTAGTTGTCTAGTCTGTGTTTATATGTCTGTAAGTTGGGGTGATGTCCACATCGGAATCATGCTAAGTTAACTCGATCCGATCTACTCAAGCTGGTATCTGACCTGTCAATGGTGGCGGCTTCGCACCTAGCACCGCATTCTGACCGAGTCGTGTCAGTACTTTGTGGGTTAGGTGTGTGTATGTGTTTTCTGTACTGTGTGATGTTTGTGGGGCGTGGTATAGAATGGAGTATTTGGTTATAATGTCTCTCTGGTGTTACCTTAATGGTGCGAGGTGTTGGTGCATGATTGTACATGTAGTGGCAAGGGTGTTGTGGGTTAGATGTGGCTGCTGCCATGAATTGGGTTCCCTTCATGTCTAAATGTTCCCTAACTTTCAGTATTTTTGTTTCTGTGTGCAGGTGTTCTATTGGTGTTGTTTTGAGTACATCCTGTAATGATAGGAAGTGCGTTGTTTTGTATTGTCTGTAAGGTGTTTATGTGTGTGATTGAGATAATGGGTGCCCAGCATGGGCTAGCATAGTCCATAACTGAGCGAATATATTGTTTGTATATGAGTGATGTTGTTTCCTGCTGGTGTCCAAAGTTTGTGCCTGTTAGTACCCTAAGCGTGTTAAGTCTTGACGTGCATTTGTTTTTAATATCCTGAATGTGGTTTGCAAAAGATAATGATGTGTTGTATGTGACCCCAAGTATTTTGGTCCTGTGAGTGTGTGGAATGTTGGTGTTGTTTAGTGTAATCTGTGGAGTTATATGGTGTTCTTTTGTGTTGCTTGTTTGCAACGTGATGGTTGATTTTGTGGGCGCCACTTTGAGCCTATTGTGTGTAAGTCAGTCTTGTATACTGTTTATGTATGTTTGTAGGTTGTTTGTAGCAGTGTCGATGTTGTTGTGGGTGGATGTTAGAGTGATGTCATCTGCATATGATGATAAAGTAAGCTTGTTATCTATGGGTATTGGAATGTCATGCATGTATAAGCTGAACAGTGTTGGTGAGAGAACAGAGCCTTGAGGGACCCCGTTCGGAAAAAGCTTGTTTTTGGATGAGTTGCCATTAAATGTGACATATGAGTATCTTTCTGAAAGATAGTTGCTCAGCCACCTTTTGGTGTTATTATGCATGTTTGTGTTGCGTAGTTTGTTTATGAGAGGGAAGCGTGGGATAGCACCAAATGCTTTACTAATGTCTATTGTTGCTAATAGTGTACGTTGAGCTGGTCGTCTGGAGTTGATGCCATCCATGATATGCTGCGTGAGGTTAGTGAGGAATGTCGTGGTTGAGTGGTGAGGTCTGAATCCATGTTGAGTAGGCGATAGTGGTATGTGTGTGTTGGTGATTTGTAAGATTAGTCTTTCTGTTACTTTGGAAGGTGTGCATAGTAAAGTAATGGGTTTACAGAAAGCTGGTTCTGTTGGATTTTTGTTTGGTTTGAGTAGTGTAATAATTTTACCTTGTTTCCATATGTCAGGAATAATACAGTATTGGTATGAATATGTGCTGCTGTTTGTGAGAGCTAGTATTCCCTGTGGGCCCAAGTGTTTAAGGTGTATGTTAGATATGTTGTCTGGTCCAGTAGCCTTCGAATTCTTAATAGTTATGATGATCTTGGTGGTCTGATCTGTATTGAAGGGTGAAATGGTCATGTCGAGTCTGTAGGTTTTCTTGTGTCTGGCTGTTTGTCTGTCTGCGTGTTTCTGGTTGTTGTCTCTGTTTAAGTGACTTATCTTTGCATAGTGATTAACTAGAATGTTAGCTTGTTGTGTATATGTTGGGATATTATTTTGGCTGCAACAGATAGCCGCGTGTGAGGTGTGAATGCCGCTGTTAGAGTGGGTAATGCTGTTTATAGTCTTGTATAGCCTGGATGTATCTGTGAAGTGGTTTAGTGTTGTTATGAATTCCCTGAATGTTTCTGTTTGTTTTTAAATTTGTTGTTTATTTCTTTGTTGAGCTGTTGTATCTGCTGTTTTATGGCTTCTGTGTGTGGTGTTTCTGTGTTATGTTTAAGGTTGTTACGTTGCCTTATGAGGTGGGCTATTTCTCTGGTGTAATTTGGGTTGTATTTCCTAATGTTGCCCTTGGGTATGTATGTGTTTGCATTATTGATGATCTATTTAAATGTCTTGAGTGTTGTATTGATGTTTATGATGGGTGTGCTCTTTAGTGTGGTGAAATGTTCCTCAGTCTGTATTTTGAACTGTTTCCAATGAGCTTTCTTGTAATTTCTGTAAATGTGCCTAAGGCTGTTGGGGCATAGTGTAGAACGTGTTGTAATGATGATGGGCAGGTCGTCTGATGACAGCTGTTTTTCTGTTCTCCAGTGTGTATGTGTTGCTAGTGAAGAGGAACAGAACGTTATGTCTGGGGAGGAGTTTGAGTATCCTGCTTGATGTGGTATGTGTGTATGTTCTTCTGTATTGTTAAGAATGAAGAGGCTGTTTAGTTGTATGGCTATGATGGCGCCTCTGGTGTTGCTTTGGTTGTGCAGGTACCAACTAGTGTCTTTAGCGTTGAAGTCTCCTCCTAAAATGACATTAGTGAGAGAGGCCAGAGTGTGTAACTGTGGATTGCAATTGGCTGGTTCCTGAGGTGAAGTATCTGGTAGAATGTAAATGTTGATGAGTGTGGTGGTGTGTTTTGCGCGTGTTTTAATGTTAACTGCCTGTATTTCTATCGTGTTATCTGCTTGGATTGTGTTTGTAATGTTTTGGGTGGCATCAGTGTAGCTAATGCTTTTACGTATGTAAGTGTTGAGTCCACCCCCGTGACCCCTAGTACGATCTTGATGGGTCGCCGTGAAGTCAGGGATGGTGGGTGTTTTGTGTGTGTGTTGGACTTGCTGAGATATTTTTCATAAAGAGATAGAAAGAATAAAGCCAAATTTAGTAAAAAATTCATTCTCTTTATTCTTGATTGAAAGAAAATCCTAAAAGAACTTTTTATCAAAACATTTGAAGGACAGGACCGGAAATAATTTCATTATAAACTTCCAATCCCAAATTGTGGGACAAATTAATAAAGAAAATAAGGTACAAAAAGAAATGAGAGTATTAAACAGCACATTTTGACCAAAGATAATAAGAAACTGATAGGAAGGAGCTAAAAACCTCAACGTATGTCGACAGTTAGCAGCTGACGAGGAAGCTTGTAACAGTGGCTGTATCCTCCAGCGCGGGACACGTCAACGCGAAGAAGAGGCGAAGTCAAACCGAAACGTCCACACGCTGGTGGCCAAACTTCCTCAAATCTCCGTGTAGCGGGCTGTCTATGGTTGGCCAGACTGGCAGTCGACGGCCTGTTGCGTGGCAGGGTCAGAGTGCTGATCGGCTCCCGGGCCGGACCTATATCAGCGTGCTATTTTTTTCATTTACGGGGAGCAATTGCGTGCTCCCCGGACTACTCTCACTCTCCGGCGACATTAAGACTAATCCAGGCCCCACTACAACTTACACATGTCACCATACACAAAGACATAGACACAATAGGACCATGAGATACATACAGAAGCATAATATTAACATATTACAGTACAACGTAGATGGCCTCACAAACAAAATCATGCAGCTTAGGGAATTCGTAAACAAACAAAAAATTCACATAGCACTTATACAAGAAACATATAAACATGTTGAAGTGTATGTTGAAACATTATATTGTAGTACAATTTATATTATTATTTTCGGTCGGACTGTAAGCCACGATTGTGGCTCAGAGCAATGAAAAGGTTAGGATCACCTGAAGATCAGGGCTCCCAGCCTTCGTTAGTTACCCTTATAAGGATAACTAGCTAAAATATCACGACTTAACCTAACCATTCGTCAAGGGCGCACAGTTGACCTAACGATTGGTTAGGTTAAGTCGTGATATTTTCGTTAGTTTTCCTCATAAGGCTAACTAACGAAGGCTGGGGGCTCTGATCTTCAGGTGATCCAAAGGCTAATATATATTGTATTTACACTATTAGTGCGTTTGTGTATTAATCATAATTTGAACGTAACTTATTAACTTATATATAGGCTTACCATACGTCCCGATTTGACCGGGACAATCCCGGCTTTGAGCTCTTGTCCCGGCGTCCCGGCCGGCTTGTAATTCTGTCCCGGTTTATAATTGTAATTATAAACCGGAACAGAATTACAAGCCTGCCGGGACGCCGGGACAAGAGCTCAAAGCCGGGACTGTCCCGGTCAAATCGGGACATATGGTAAGCCAACTTATATATCATGTATTAAGGTTTAAATTATATAAAACATATAGTCCAGTTGGCAGTATTATTTGTATTATTGTAACAACAGAAATTGTAATATTGTATATTTATTTTATAAATAAATTTAAATAATTATAAATAAATAAATATCTTCATAATAACTTAATGACTTCACAATCATTTAAATTTATTGTATAATTTTCAGTTACTAATTAATTTATGTATTTTAAACTAATTAATAATTCTTATTCATGATTCATACATTAATAATAATAACTATCTTTGGACCTTTTCCAGTTTGTGTACCGTTTTTCATATAATTTATTTTTGCTTCTTTTCAGATCAAAAATGAGTGATCAAAAATGAGTTCTTGATAACCTAACCTAACCTAACCTAACCTAACCTAACCATTTCCGAATGGTCCTTGAATAAATAATTTCAATCTAAAAATGTTTACTATGCTGTATGTAATGTACTGTAGAAAACGGTACATAAACTGGAAAACGTCCCTATCTTTTTTATCTTTAATTAGGAGCGCAGTAAAGCCTGAAACTTAAGGTAGTGGGTTGGGGTAAATGATAATGAAATTTTATTTACAAAATTTGAAAACAAAACCACTCCCACTGTGTTATAACTGTGTTATGACCTTTCCACCGAGGTATTACACTCGGTGGTAGCTTCAATTCTGACTCCTCCCAAACTCCAACACAGTTCGAGAGCTCCAAATGGCTGTTCGCAGATGGTGAATATGTGGTAAAAGATAACATTTTCTTCCATAAAATGCCTTCTGTTGATTCTATATAATAAAATAAGGTACCAAAATGTTCATCTCAGTTAACCCCATCTTTATAACATTGTTTGATATACTCGTATATCTGAACAGTTGTCAACCCATAACGTTTTGTTAATGGGTTAACGTATCGTTTTAGCAATACAATTTAGGTTAGAACTTAAAAATGAAATCTTTGAATATTAAGTTTAATTTTTATTTCTTAATTTAAAATTTTATGTATCAGTTAACTATTTCATGTTTATTTAACGTCTCCGAAGCTGAATATATCAAGAAATATCAAGAAATAAAAAAATAGTGTTGGTCCATAATTAGGCTGACCATACGTACCGTTTTGAACGGGACAGTACCGTTTTGTATGGGTTTTTGTATGGGTTCTGTCACTGAAGAATAATTGTAAGCTCAATATGTTTATGTACTTACTTTTTCATGAATACAGAATATTACATAACCCCCGTCCCTTTTTTGCCATCCCAATGTCCCGTTTTTGTCTCAAGGAAATATGGTCAGCCTATCCATAATGGATTAATATTGTATTTTTTCTGTTTTCAGGCAATTTTGATTTGACATATTGATGATGGAATCAGCACAATGACCAGTCGGAGAACGCGACAACCAGAAGCACTTCTTGACCCAGACATTGACTTTCCACCAATTAAGAAGTTTACAAACATTAAAAATCATTATTAATATATATATATATATATATATAATATATATATATATATATATTAAGTAGTCCCAATTTTTGAGTGAATATTCAATGTACACAGTCGTATGTCTCTTTAAGTGGTGAAATAGCGGCGGGTGTATAGGGTGTCCTGAATGTCTTGTTACACCTATGTAAATGTTACTCCAGTGTTTTGTAACTATGGTAATGAAAGTATATAGTAGAAAACTGTGAGACATTTTATTTTATACAGAATTATACAACATTGTAGTTTATACATAGTTATACACAAGTTTATCATGTATCCAATGGATCTGTATGCAAACCATCGTCCTCACTGCATAGAATGATTTTACGCCAGGTTCGGTGTGCTATGCTCCTCAGCATTTTAGGTGTTACAAGTTTAAAAGCATCCTTTACGGCCTCCTTTAGTCCGTCATTGGAATCATAAAGTTTTTGAGAAAACTTTTCCTTTATAAATCCCCATAATGCATTGTCACAACTCGAGAGATCTGTGCTTCTCGGAGGCCATTTTAATGTTACATTTTAATGTCCCAATCCATCGATCAGAAACACCTCATTTAAATATTCACGAACCCTCAAGGAATAGTGGGGAGGTGCTCCATCCTGTTGGAACCAAACATCATTTAATATTCCGAGATTATACATAGGTGTAACAAGACTTTCGGGACACCCTGTATGTTGAAATAAAGCAAATAAAATCAAAGCAACTTAATCTATACAGCGTTTTGTCCGAGTGTTTTCTCTCCGAGGAAATCTAACTGCCCATCGAAAGGCAATATCCCTCAGTTATTCCCCGCGATACACTCCCGGGAACCAATCAGTGCCACATCCCCCATTCCCCGCCCCCCGGAATAACGGAAAAAACTTTCCTTCCCTCATTTTTAAAGTCAAATCAAATACCTCACTTGATTAATTACCCTTCTGAGTTAATATTTCGTGCACAATCATTTACATACCATTAGAAACATGGCAATGTCAAATAAATTCATACAACCCCGTGGATACTGTAAAAAAAGAAACAGATGAATCAAAGACAATCCACTGCGACCTTTGCCAGTCCTTAGTCGAATTTCAATGCCTGAGATGGAGCGACGAAAAAATCTCTCTTATAACAGGTGCTAAACAATTGAGCAGAATCAAGTTCTGCAAAAGCTGCATAATCGAAATAAACTCGTTTACAGTCTTTGAAGCAGAACGAGATTATGAGGAAAAAGAAAAAGAGGAATTTATGAATAGCGAACAGAGAAAAAAATAGAAGGAACGAAAATAGTACAAGAGGAAATTCCGAAAAATGAGCAGGAAAAGAAAACAGAAAAAGCGAGTAAACGGGAAGCAGAAATCAAAGAAGCACCAACAGAGGAAACAGAGGCACAAAACCAAATCCAAAGATTTCAAACAAAGGACATTAGCAGCAATAGGAAAAAACAAGTAGACAATAAAGAAATCAAACTGAAACCACCAAAAACAAAGGCCCCAAGTAAAAATGGGGAAGAAACTATATGTAAATACTATGTGAAAGGAATTTGCAGATATTAGGGAGGACGATGTATTTACGAACACCCTCCCTTGTGCAACTACTTCTGTAATAATGGTTACTGCAAATTCGGTGGAAACTGCAAATTCTACCATCCGGACATTTGCAAAACGTACGTGACATATGGAACCTACCAGTACGGGAGAAAATGCTACTAAGATCATCTCCCGACAAGTTCAAAGGACAAATAGCAAACAAAACTCTTTAAACACAAATTCAATTCTTCAATTCTTCTTCAATTCTTCAGCTCCCAGGTAGGCTAGTCAGCCTGTCAGTGGAGCCAGCCTCCTTCGCCACTCCGCCGTGTCCAGCAGCACTCCCGTTTCTTCGAGCTCTTTCATGCTGGGCAAGTTGTATCTTCGCAAGCTCTCCTCCACTTCTTCCCTCCATCTCCTTCTCGGTCTCCTGCCATTCTCTGGTCACCACTCCCAGCACCTCCTCGCGGTTTTCTCTCCTCCATTCTCTCCAAGTGGCCCAACCATCTCAATTTGGCAACGTCGATTTTTTTCAAAATCGGCGTTACTCCGACGTTGGCTCTTATTTCTTCATTCCTTATACTATCTCTTCGCGTCTTTCTCAGAATAGTTCTCAGCGGTCTCATTTCTGCCGCCTGAATTCTGCTTCGATCTGTCATGCGCATTTTCCAGTGTTCCGACCCATAAATCAGTATTGGTGTTAAAACTGTTTCGAAGATTATTTTCTTAGTCCCAAGGGGCATATGTTCATCTCTCAGTAGCGGGTATACGCAACATTCCGACATTTTTACTAAACTTTGCAATTCTTTCAGTTATTTCTTGTATATTATCGCTTTCTTTAGTAAACATACTCCCTAGATCAGAGCTTTCCAAACTTTTAACGTTGGCGACAAACGATTTAAGCATAACAATTTTCACGACACATTAATTAATTTTTGTTATCAAATATCAAATATCAGATAATTTTTCAGTAGGTGGTTTATCTTGTAGCCGATTTTGTTGATAGAAAAATCAAAATTTTCAAAATACAAAAAACACTAATGTGTCGCGACACACCAGTCTGGAAAGCTCTGCCCTAGATATTTAAATTTTTCAACACTTCTTATTTCCTTATCTCCTATTTGAACTCCGAATTCTCCTTCGTCTCTTCGACATACACTTAACATTTGTCTTTTCTACATTCATTTCCACTCCCTCGTCCTTCGAACATTAATTCCAATCAATTAAAGCTTGCTCTGTATCTTCTCTCTCTGTCGTCCAGAATGCTATGTCATCTGCATATGCCATTTATTCCATTATTATTATTCATTTCATGACGTCGCTTGAAACTTGCAATTACCGTGTCCATGTAGGCTATAAACAGGAGTGGTGATATAACACTGCCCTGCTTCACCTCTGTTCTTACTTCAAACTACTCATTATTTTCGTGTCCAGTCCTTACTTTGCATTCGCTAACTTGCTACAAACTTTTCAAAGCCCTAAGAAGTGTCCCCCTTACCCCATAAATCTCCTCCAAACATCTCCACATTCTTCCTCTGGGTACTGTATCGAATGCTTTTTTAAGATCTATGAATATTACATAGATGTTAGTATTAAATTCCCATGCCTTTTCTATGACAGAACTGAGGCCAAAAATAAGATCTACCATACTTCTATCTTCCCGATAACCATGCTGTTCCTCTCCCAACCGTGCTTCAATTATTTGCCATGCTCTTTTTTTCTATTATTCTTTCATAAAGTTTTGTTATATGATTAATAAGCGATATTCCCCTATAATTCTCACATCTACCTGAGTCACCCTTTCCTTTATATATTGGAACGATGATTGTTTTTTCCCAATCACAGGGGACTTGACCTTCTCTCCAATATTTATTCAACAGGTTTCGAAATTTTTCTTTCATGGCTTCGCCTCCCTCCTTTATAAGTTCAATCGGAAACTCGTCCACTCCCGTTGACTTTCCATTCTTCATTTTATTAACAACCTCTTCCATTTCTTCTCTGGTAATAATTACCGGTTCTGCTAATTCCTGGTATATTCCATCTGTTTCCTCCACTTCTTCTGGATCTCCATTCAGTAGATCTTTAAAATAATCTGACTATCTTCTATTGATTGCTCCAGGTTCCACTATCACATTTCCCGCTTCATTTTTAATGCTGTGTACTTTTTCTTTTCCTTCCTGTAAGATTTTGCAAGGCTATGAATCAGTTTTTTGTTCCCCTTCTCATCTTCTCTCAACTTTTCTCCCAATTCCCTCATTGCCATTTGTTTTGCTTTTTTCTTCTCCCTCTTAGCTTCATTTCTTGCTTGTACCTATTCCCGTCTTGATTCCTGTGTACGTTGCTTCAACCACTTCCTATGTTTTATAGTTTTATGTTTTACTGCGCCTCTCACTGTGTCTGTTCACCATAGTGTATGTCTTCTTCTTCCTCCCCCAACCCACTCAGTCCCCAAAATCTCCTCCGCAACCCTCTTAGCACAATTTCTCACAGTTTCCCATTCATTGTTTTCCTCCATCTCAGCTATGTTTCTTTCAAGTTCTTCTCTGAATCTGACTCTAATGTTCTCATCCTGCAGTTTCTTTGTCTTAATTACCTTCCTCTTCTCCTCTTTTGTTGCTACTATTTTCTGCATTTTCAAATCTGCTATCAGTAATCTGTGGTCAGAGTCTAACATAACCCCTGGTATCACTTTGACATCTCCAATAATTCTCTTATCGGAGCATATAAAGTAATCTATGATGGATTTTTGGTCAAAGTTTCCTGTCACTTGGTTCCACCTGTATCTCGTAAACTTATGGGTCTCCTGGTGTTTAAAAAATCCGTTCATGATCTTTAGTTCGTTCCTTACGCAGAAATCTATTAGTTTCTCTCCCTCTGCATTTCGGTTCTGTTCTCCGAAAGGTCCAATTACTTGCTCCACTCCCTCCCTCTCCATTCCCACTCTGCCATTGAAATCTTCCATAAGCAGTCCCACCTCCTCTCCCACTTCATAATTGTCATCTAGTAGTTCCATGAAGTTGGCCTTCTCCTCTTCACTATGCCCCTGTTGTGGCGCATAAACCTAGTAGAGAATATTTTTGTATTCCTGATTCTCAACTTACATTTCATTAGTATTTCACTTATTAATTCTACAGTCTCTATGTTTGGGGATAGTCTCGGTCCAATAATCATTGCCACTCCGTGCATCCTCTTCCGATCTTCCTCCACTCCTCTGTACATGAGCACATATCCATCTCCCAAGTCCCTTCCCAGTTCTCCACCCATATGCCTTGTTTCTGCCATTCCTAAGATGTCGATTTTCCTTTCTCTCATGATGTCCAGAATTTCATCTTTCCCCCTATAAATTGCTATGTTAATCGTTCCGCATCTAATCCTGAGTGTGTCCATTTTTCGTGTCCAGTTTCGTTTCCTTGTCCGTGATCTGTTTATCAATCCTGGTTCTGAGGCTGGTTCTTGAGTTTCTCGAGTGATGAGGTTTTTACACCACCGGCTTGCTAGGCCTGTCGTGGCAGCCCTCCTCTTTTATCCGGGCTTGGGACCGGCATGGGATTCCAGGTGTCATTCCCCATGGCAGAGTTTTTAAACAAATATCAAATAAAATTTTTTCAACATCTCGGACACAATACGGCTGCTAAGTCTAATACAGCACATGCAGTTGACACAGCTGGGAACCCTCGAGCCAGACCGCTTCGTGGCAAGAAGCTACCAGAACAGGGAAGCGGGAACGGATCCATCTCGAAGTACCACAAGGCTACAAAACACGCGAAACCAAAGAACAACGAACTTAAAATGCACAAGGGGCAATGCAAAACAAAGAACATAAACATTGTCCTAGCAAATATTCAAGGAATAAAACTGAACAACTCACTAAACAAAGTTTCGTACCTGAAAGGTTTAATGGACAAAACAAGGGCGGACATCGCATGCCTCACAGAAACACATCTTAAAGATTGCCAAGGAACCTGCGATAACTGCGAACACTATCGATAAGAAAGAATTGCATATCGATGGATTCAACTTACTAAGAGCGGATAGAACAGCGAGACGTATAGGTGGCTGTGCTATTTACATACATGAGAGGCATATGAAGAGACGGTAATAAGTAAATCCAACAGCTTCGTGGAAACCCTTGCAGTGAAAATAGAGAAACTAAACGTGGTACTGATAGTTATCTATAGACCTCCAAACTCTCTCAACAAATATGGCGATAACATTAAAAGACAATACACATACGGAAGAAGAAGCAAATTTGGGGCTTTTAACTTAAACCCCAAGACCATAAATTGGGAAGAAATCAGATCACACATGGCCCAAATAGAGTGGAGAACAGTTTTAGAGAATAAAACAACGGAGGAAATGCTAACAACCTTGGAAGAAAAGACGCTGAAAATTTTAGAAAAATATGCTCCGAAAGCACAGCCAAAAAAAAGAGGAACTGGCTAGAGAGGCAAAAGAGAAAAATAGAGAGGCAAAAGAGAAAAATATTCCGCAAAAGAAAGAGAGTAGCGGCGAAGTTAGCTAATTGCGGAGACAACAATGCCACGAAAGTAATACAAGAAAAACTGGAGAGTATCGATAGGGAAATACAAACCCTGATTAAGGGACATACAGAGAAGGGAGAGGAAAAGGCGGTAGAAGCAATGAAGGAAAATCTAAAATACTTCTATAGCTATGCGAAAAGAAAAACAAAAACGCGCGCTACCATCGGGCCCTTAAGAAAAGGAAATAATGAACTAACAGACGATCTAAAAGAAATATCTGAAACATTGAGAGCCCAGTATGAATCGGTCTTCAGTACCCCAAAAAGTGACAAAGCGATACCTGATATAGATGCATTTTTCGAAGAGAAATTGCAAGGAGAATGTATAACAGACTTCGATTTTACCCCAGAAAATGTAGCGAGAGCTATAGGGCATATGAAATCACATTCAGCTGCAGGTCCGGACAAATGGAACGCACTATTGATTAAAAACTGTAAAAATGAAATAGCTACACCCTTATATTGGATATGGAGAAGATTTGAGACACTGGGGAAATACCGAGCATCTTAAAAAGAGCGAACATTGTCCCTATATATAAAGGAGGGGATAGATCTCAAGCAAAAAACTATAGACCAGTGTCATTGACGTCCCACCTCACCAAAATATTTAAAAGAATAGTCAGAGAAAAAATCTATGACTTCTTGGAGACACTGGAAAGATTCAACGAAAATCAGCACGGATTCCGATCAGGAAGATCATGCCTATCACAATTTATAGAGACTAAAACAATATCCTAGATGCACTTGAAGGCAATGAAAACTATGATGTCATATACACGGATTTTGCTAAAGCTTTTGACAAATGCGATTATGGTATAATAGCACATAAAATGAAACATATGGGAATAACAGGCAAAGTGGGAAAATGGATCTACAACTTCCTCAGAGAACGTCTACAGGTCGTCAAAATTCAAGGTGTATCATCATCAGAATCAGAAGTACGCAGTTTAGTACCATAAGGTACAGTACTGGCCCCACTCCTGTTCATTATCATGCTAAAAGACATACTCTAGAGAGTGGGGTAAACAGCAACAGTATAGTAACATCCTTTGCGAACGATACGAAGATCAACAAAAAAATCAGCGATGGAAATGAAGTGGATGCCTTTCAGAGGAACACGAACAAAATAGACAAATGGTCAGAAGACAACAATATGACTTTTAACACCGAGAAATTTCAGCTCTTGAGATATGGTAGAAACGAGGAACTTAAGCAGATTACATATGCTCTAGATAGACAAGAAATTCAGAGAACCACGAAAGCGGTCGACTTGGGGGTAATAATGACCCATAATGCCAAATTCGAGACACAAAATCAGATAGCGATAAACAAAGCAAAAAGAGTCGCTGGACAGGTACTAAGAACGTTTCAAAAGGAGGGAGAAGACAGTAATGATTCCCCTGCTGAAAACACTGATCATGCCAAAATTTGAATACTGCTCAGTTTTGACGTCCCCATATAAAAAGGAAGAAACTAATAAACTAGAATAAACGCAGAGACATTTCACAGGCAAGACTGATGGTTACAGAGAGCTCAACTACTGGGAAAGACTACGTAAACTAAATCTGTACTCCCTAGAAAGAAGAAGAGAGAGGTACACCATAATCTACATGTGGAAAATGATCGAAAAACTGGTACCAAACCTCAAACTAAACCCAATTACTATCCAAACAACGTTGGAAAATAGGAAAGGCAAAATTTGTAGTGTTCCCAAATTAAAGGCCCGACAAGGGACCTCCTCAACACTGAAGGGAAATAGCTTGGTTGTCAGGGGGCCAAGACTTTTTAACCAGCTTCCATAGGACCTCAGAAACGTTACAGGGGTCAAAGTTAAAGTCTTCAAGAAGAGACTAGATGCCTGGCTCAGAACGGTACCAGATGAGCCGGATCTATGTGCGGTGGAGCGCGCAAGAGAGCAACTCGCTCCTCCACCACGCCAGGCCTAGAGGCGGAGCCACCAGCTTGACCTTCGTGTGAAGAGAGACCAACACACGGAACCTAAACGGGGTTAACGAGGTATATTACCTAAATGTAGCAGGTATACACATTTTGGTATCTCGTTATGTCATATTAACTTAATTGCAGACATTTTATGGCAAAACTTCGTCATTTCGAGCTGCAAATCTGTGTTTGAACTTGGAAAGGGTAAAAAATGAAGCTTCCACCTTCGTATGTAATAGCACGTTGGAAAGGTATTTTAAAACGTAACACGATGGGAATGGTTTTGGGTCGAATTTTTAAAATTACATATTATCACCGGACCTTACTTAAGGGCCAAAATAAATAAAACTAATAGTCCAATTTTACGATTATTTATTTTGTTAAAATTATTGTAACAAAAAAAATTGTAAAATTGTAAAATTTTATTTATTTTATAAATAAAGAGTTATAAAGAAAAATAATTAATTCCATTTTGTGATGGCTGTCTTAATAAAGGTGTGAAAAATATTTTTATTTCGAAAGATAATGAGTGCATTGCGACACCATGAACATTTCTATTGGAGGCTTAAAGAACTGTATGAAATTATACATTTGAAGTCAGACATCATGTGATAATTGTATCTCCGCCATCTCAATGGATCTCAAATTTCCAGTTTTCGTCTTTTGTTTTAATTTATGCGGTCATTAATTCCGCCAAATTGAGTTTGTGATTTCATTTGAACCACAGAAGGGCATATTTATATATATAAACTCGGTATATGAATATTTCTTTTAGGTGTCTCAGGGGTATCAGTGTCAGGCTCTTGGCAGTAAGCTCGGGGTTCTCTCCCTGCTGTTAGTTCTTGGATTCGGTTTGGCAGGCCACTCATTCTCTCAATCCTGTCTCACCCCACAGTGGGGAAATGAGTTTCAAGGCTGTTATCGTCTTACCTTTTTATTTAGAATGCTTTCTCCGGACCTCAAGCTATGGTTATAAATTTTCTTAGTTAAAAACTTTTTTCTCCCTTGTGACTTCGTTTGTAAGTGTTCTTGCAACTGGGGACCTATGACTTTACTTCTTTGTTCATACATGCACCAGGACGTCAAGTCGCTTAAGTCGAAAAAGACTGGACTCGTTTCTTTTGGGTGAAAAAAACAACAACAAAGTACAGGGTAATCCAAAAGGGGGTTACCAGAAATAACTAAATAGTTTTGGAACACCCTGTATAATTTAAAAGTGTTGCATTTTCGAACACGAATTGTTAAGCGTGTAAAGACCGAATCCGTCTCGAAAACGTTGGGTTGAATATAGATTTCAATCACTTTTCTGGATTCGGATTCAGAGTCAAGGAATTTATACTCATATTTTAGTACGAATAAAAAAGTGAAATTATGTAATATCTTACCAGTGACCGTAGCTCAGTGGGTAACATCGTGTTTCTGTAAGCGAATTAAAGCATTAAAGTCGGGGATTCATGTATGGAATTAGATGAAATTAATAATGATTATTTTAATGAAATTTAATGAAATTTACTATTGTATGGGGTCAGATACTGTTATCAATGTTGCCAAGGAGGGGGAGTCTACCAATCACAAAGGCGGATGTCGGAGGCCGTGTCTTGAGCGTAGATCTAAGAGAAATTTAAAGTGCTCCATAGGCCAGGTTTCATTACTAAGTGTGAAAGAGTATACATGCCTTGTTTCAGAATGTAGTTTTTGTGAATTCAGTTGCTTTGAGTTATGATGAATTTTCTTCTTGTAATAAATTTTAAAAACATTTAGTTTACACTCGCTTTTTATCCCTGTTTCCAAATTAAAGAATTAAATAAAATCAGTTTAATTGTAAAATGATTTCCTCATTTCGTTTTCCTCATTTAAAATGAGTTTCAACATGTTCTTGCTCCTCGAACGCTACCAAATGTGAGCGAAAATTTAAGACAGTAGATCAATGTAAAGCAATATAAATGAGTATAAATTACATAAATTTAATAATAAAAGCATATGCTCACTACATTCGCCTCCTGATGATGCTGGTTAATATTAATACAGGATTTAGAGCAATGGGCCGCCATATAGGTGGCCTGAGCGCCTTGTCATTTTCTGGCCATCTTCACTAATTACACTGAACAACAAATTTTTACTTTTATTCTGTCTCAGCAACAAACAAAACTGGTCTATATGAAGTCGACGCTGCTGATTCTGAAAATGTTGTTCATTTTGGTGTATTTCGCATAGTTTAAAAAATATTATACAATTATTGTATATTGTATATAATATGTATAATATATATAATATTGTATATTGGATATAATTAATTAAATATTATAAAAATATTAAAAAATTTTAACATCACACATACTATAAGAGTAGCAATACACACGACGTAATATGACAAACATCACATGTGGTCAGAGTTGCGAGATAATAAAATAAATGAACAGCTTTTACTACAAAAATTGAATATTTTTTTCAAAACAAAAAAAATGGAAATTTCTCAAAAATTATACGTGATAGGAAAATAATAAGACCATTTTTGTAATCAGCGTTAAAAACTCGATAATAATGACAAAACTTTTCCTGAGACAAAATCATTGTTGAACAGTGTTATTATACAATATCTTCAGGAAGTTCTGCTTGGATGAAACAAAGAATAGAATAGCTTTTCACTAATTTATTGGCCTTCGTGTAACTTTTATTCTTCCCGAGGATCTGGCTCTCTTACTATATTTAGTATTTTTAGCGACTCCCAAGAGCGCACTTCGGTCTTTGTAGTATTTTAATCTCTTGCATCCCATCATTTTAGATAGTTCAAATTACCTCTTTTTAATTAGTTGGGTGATGGGTTGAGTTTTGTTGAGTTCCAGCCTACGTCATTGTTAAGGAGAATGAGGATGCAAACCCGTCCTGAAGATCCGCTTCTTCCCGTATCCCTGCGGCTGGCTACCCACTCCCTTATACAGGGTGGCTACAAAGTCCCTTTGCATGAAAAACAAGAGCAACATACAGATATGCTGTAATTTCACTGCAAAGGGACTTTGTTGCCACTTTGTACAGACTTTTTTTTACGGAGGTCGAAGTTGGAATTCGTGCTGTTTGGCAGTGATGTTGGAATGTCATTGTTAGCTTCAACAAGTTGCGAGACGCAAGTTAAGGCCGCAGGCAGTCCCTGAAGTTACCCCCAGTACGTTCTGACGGTGAGAGACTGCCCTTTACCCCCTTCGAATTGGCCACACCCGCCTTACCCACTTATATATGCTGGAGAAGGATCGTAGTGTGAAGGTTGTATTGTCTTTTTGACTGTGTGTCACCTGTTGCAGAGTGTCCCGAGCTTGGGAACTTAATGTCGGCGCCATCTCGTCAAACACCGCTCAGATATTTACCCCCCCTCTGTTCGGTGCTCGGTGCTTTCGTGTACTACCCTGGAAATAGGGTTTCAAAGTTTGTTCAAGAAGCTAGCTTCCTCCCTCGTTTTAATCGTATTAGGCCCTACACATTTTGCTTGTTTTCATTTTCACTTCATTTGTTTCTTTTATCCACGACATTCAGTCTTCATTTCATCATTTCTCATCCATTTCATAGTTAGATGATTTGATTTTACCCTAATTTAGCCAAACGTAATTATTAATTTTACATATTCGGCGTCAGTGACTTCGGTGTTGCAACGCCAGAGGGATTAACCTCAATCCCTCACTTAAAACCCCGACCTCTCCGCATGGGAGGCCGATCTCTTATAGGAAATATATTCAGTATCCGAGAAATAATGATGTAAAAATAATTGTTCATATTTTTTATTAATATATATATATATATATATGATAACCTGGTAGTAGGTCCGTGCGTAGGTCTCTTTTCACACAAAGGTCAAGCTGGTGTCCCCACCTTTAGGCCTGGCCTGGTGGAGGAGCGAGTTGCTTATTTGCGATCTGCATCGTACATAGCCAGGCACACCCAGCTCATCGTGTACCGTCTTGAGTCAGGCGTCTAATATTCTTTAAGACTTCAGCTTTGACACCAGTGATGTTCCTGATGTCCTTCGGAAGATGGTTAAATAGTTTTGGCCCCACTCACAACCAATCTATTTTCCTTCAGAGTTGAGGGTGTCCCTTATCTGGCCTTTAGTTTGGACACACACACACACACACATATATATATATATATATATATATATATATATATATATATATATATATACACACACACACACAAACGAGTATTAGATTTGAAGATATGTCAAACACTTAACACTTGACTAGCATTGCGGGAGATCTAAACATCGATCTCGCTAAAATAAACTCTAACAATAACGCTAACTTCTACAATCTCGTTACCGCATATGGCTTTAATTTAATTGTAACTAAGCCAACAAGATTACGTAATACCATAGGAAACTCCACATTATTAGACCAAATCTGGGTGCGATCTCCCCTTGACTGTACGTCAGGTATACTCGTATTACACATTAAGGACCATCTGCCCACATATACAATGCTAATTAGCCATTTACAAATACATGAGAGAATAAAAATTGACTATAGACCTTACACCTATAATAATAAATTAAAATTTATCAGAGAGATACCAAGTTTTGACTGGTCGATAATAGAGTAACTGAAAGTAACTGTGAAATAGAAAAAAAATTTCAAATATTCTCAAACACACTAATAAATATATTTAATACTAATTTTCCGATGAAGTCGAAATTCGTGTCAAAAAAAACTATAACAATCAGTGGATCACTCCAGCCCTCATTGTAAGCATAAACCGTAAACATTCTCTTTATAAACTATGGAAGAATGATATTATCACTGAACAAACGTATAAAAATTATTGTAACAGACTAAATTCACTCATAAAAACCGCAAAAGCGGACCATTGTTGTTCTAAAATTACCGAGCAAAAATCTAATCCTAAAGGATTATGGAAGGTCCTAGTTAACATCGAAAAAGAAAAAACAAATCCCGTAACTTCGTTAACACAGAATGGAATTTCCCACAGTGATCTCAAAGACATGGCCATTTTATTAAACAATTTCTTTTCGAAAATAGGAAGCAATATGGCAACTGCCATTCCAGACTCAGTCACTACCAACAATATATGCCACAACCCACACCAAATACGTTCTTCTTTGAACCAATTCTGGCAAACGAAACATCAGCTCCATTAAAAAACTTAAAAAATAAAAGCGCTGATATCAGTTTAATTCCAGTGAAAATATATAAACTAATATCAGATGATATTAAAATCCCACTCACAAGACTTATGAATGAGTCAATAGTACAAGGTGCATTCCCTGATCACCTGAAGATAGCCAGGGTTTGTCCAGTATTCAAATTAGGCAGCCCTGATTCTCCATCCAATTACCGACCAATCTTCGTCTTACCAACTCTGAATAAAGTATTTGAAAGAATCGTGTAAAACAGACTAATCAAATTCTTAGCTACATACAACATCCTAACAAAAACACAATTTGGGTTTAGAGAAGGCCACACCACAGAAGACTTCATGAACATATAGAACATATAGAAAATATCTATAAAAACATAAACCACAAAAAACACAATCTTAGTTTTCCTTGACCTGTCGAAAGCCTTTGATACGGTCTTACATAATATCTTACTAGACAAATTAAAAACATATGGCATAAGGGAAAATATGCTAAATTGGTTTAAGTCATAGCTCTCTAATCGTCAGTAGTATGTTAAAGTAAATGACATTTCATCAGAAAATGCTATATTCGAAAGTGGGGTTCCACAAGGACCAAGCCTTGGACCGTTACTCCTCTTAATGCATGTAAATGATTTTTATCGATCAACAACATTAGACTGTATTCAATATGCAGATGATACGACACTCACTTCTACACACCACGATATCATTAATGTTTAAATTAAAAAAAAACATTTCCCAAAATGCCCTCCTCACACTGTATTACTCGTTTACTCATCCAGACTTGCAATATGGAATCACAGCATGGGATAGTACAAAGAATTATATACTGTATCCGCTAGAAGTAATCCATAAAAAATGTTTACGAACTCTCTGAGACAATAATAACAGACGATCTCATACCTCTCCATGTTCAGAAACTTAAATATTTTAAAACTAAATGACCCCAATAAACTTACTGTCGGTATCAGTATGTACCAGGGTTGGAAAAAACCCCCACTTTTTTGAAAAAGCCCACCCCAGTTGGTTTTTTTCCGGGTTTTTTACCTAAAACCCGAAAAAACCCGGGTAAAATTTGGTTTTTCATATGTCCATTTTTTTGTCATCTGCTGGCTTTAATATCATATATGGTAGTTCATATTAGACCTACCTATTCTTATTTTTATAATAATACTGTACTGTACCGTACACTATTAATATAACATTTGTCTTGTTTTTAGCAAAAAGGTTACCTTCCAGGCAATTAAGCATAAAAAGTTATTATTTTCTCAGATTGAGCTTCACAACAAAATTTGGAAAACATGGACCAATTTGAACTAAATTTGGTGTGGTAAATTATCCTATTTGTTAGGCTATACTTCCTATGGAAGACAGGCCCCTGTGTCTTCTGCTGGAAGTAGATGAATTACAGCTCCCAAAGGGAACTTAATTCAGCTAGTTATATCTATTTAATTCATATTACTGAATATTTTTTCTTTTATTTCACAGTTAAATAAAACAAACTGGCAACAGCATATTTATCTTTACTGCTAGCCTACAGAATTAGTCTGTTTGAAGTTATAACTGCATTAAATAATGCCAAAGACCTTTGGATCAGGAAGAAAATCAGGGCATGAATGGAGTGAAGTCAATATTATTGATGGGACTAGTAAAGTTAGATGCAAACATTGCAATAATGAAATAAGTAATAAAATAGAGCGAATAAAAATGCATTTAATGAAATGTTTGAAACCCATGGAATCAAGAAACAAGACTGACAATACTGCCAGTACATCATCTTCATACTGCCATGACATAGACCTCTCAGATGATCCAGACTCATCCTCACCACCACTGACACAATTACAGATGAAAAAAAAAAAAATTCAAAAGAAAGTAAGCGATTTTGGCATGACAACAACAACTTTGCAGAAAAATGTCATTGATAACAAAATAGCCAAATTCTTTTATGCAAATAATATTCCATTTCTATGTGCAGAGTCTAAGTATTTTATTGAAATGATAAAGACTCTAAGACAGGCTACACTCCACCTTCCCGTCGAAATTTGCCTGGTCCACTTTTAAATACAATCCATGAAGAAGTATATTTATCCACAAATTACTAAGCTGCCCACCAAGTTCAGCCTCGATTGAAAGAGTGTTCTCCACATTTGGCCTTGTCTGGACCAAATTACACAATAGATTAGGCCTTGAAAAAACTGTAAACCTTGTAAAAATTAACAGGCAATTGAGGATGACTGACCCATCTGATTGGAAAAGTGATGAAGAATAGTTAGTCATTCAGTAGATGTATATTCAAATTTCAAACAATATATAGTTTCATTTGTTCAACTTACTGTACACAATTACAATGTTCAATATAACCACATATAATAAGTCAATATTTTTCTATGTATATACCAGTATGTATTTCATGCTGGAAATTTTGGAAAACATTTATTTATTTTTGTATGGATTTATCTAGTAAACTTTTGAACTTTGACTTTTACATTACATGGGAGGGAGAAGAAAAGTCTGATGCCCATGAAACTCCCCTCCCTATGAAAAGCAAAAGTTGGGGATGCTGAGATGTTTGGACACTTAAAACTTATTAGGATTGTTTAACCTCCTTCGCAACATGCTATATATAGAGTTACATGACAGAGGAGGGGATCTACAGCTTAACATGGGTTCTGAACCATGGGTCGCTGACTGACTTCCACCCACCACAATCCTGGAGTACCATACCACCCTGATTGGCTGATGTCTACACTCTATAACCTGCTACCTCACCCAAAGAGTTATACCTGTAGGTCTATTTGTTGACTCATGTTTGCTTGCTTTGCATGTAAAATCATTATAGGCGCCTATATGACAATTTTTAAAAATAATTGCATATGCACTTCTTAAGTTTCATGAAAAAAACCCACAAATGGGTAAAATAGTGGGTTTTTTCAAGTGGGTTTTTTGAAAAAACCCGGGTGGGGTTTTTCGGGCTGGGCCCACTAGTGCCAACCCTGGTATGTACAAAGTTGCTAATAACAGAAACTATACTTTGCCCATTCACAGGGCGATTACCCCCCATCAGATCAACCATAATCATAATACAAAGCTTCCCAATGATTTCATACATAAAGAAAATTATTCAATGCGAACTGCAGGAAATGCTCTCTCCTACAAAGAGGCAGATATCCTGAACGCTATACCCATAAACATCAGACAAGCACCATCACTAATATCTTTTCGTAACTCACTAAAGAAACACTTTATAAACTCCTACTAATGTATGTGTGTGTGTATATATGCATATATATTGCAATTTGTAAATAGTACTAGTAGTATGGGCGCAAAATGGACGAGTGCAAGAATGTTGCAATGCAATTGCAATGTTGTTCAATGTTGCAAAGGGGGTGGGGTATGTTGCAAAGGGGGAGGGGCATGCAATGAAGAGGATATGCAATGAAGGGGGGAGGGGGTGTTGGTATGTTGCAAAGGGGGAGGGGTATGCAATGAAGGAGGGAGAGGGGAGGGAGAGTGGAGGGAGAGGGGAGCGAGCTTCGGGGGTAGGAGGAAGGATGACCTCCCCCTAAAGGGGCTGCCTTAACCAAAGAGAGGAAGAGAAAGGAGAGACGGAGGAGGTTTTTGGGGGAGAAGGGATGTCCTTACCCCTAAAAGGGAAACCTAACCTAAGTCTTAACCTAAGAAGGAAGGAGAGAGTTTTTTATTCCGCCGAAGTTCGTATCATTATGAACCTCCCGAAGCCAAGCAGCTCTTATATAGAGGTAGGTTGAGTTGCCAGATACCATTTTTTATTTTAATTGTTCAGGTATACATTATTAGGGTGAGTTGCTAGATACCACCATTTATTTTATTTACATGAGTTGCCAAATAGTGTTTTTAATTGTTCAGGTATACATTATTAGGGTAAGTTGCTAGATATCATCATTTATTTTAATTTTTATTTATATTATCGAGAGTTGCTAAATACCACAATTTATTTTAATTTTTTATTTATATGAGGATAGTTGTCAGCTACCACCATTTATTTTAATTCACACACGTAGCCGATTTTAAAAGCAAGAGCAACTTTTCCTTATTGTTATTCGGAAAAAAATTCACTAGACAATTGGCAAAAAGAAATCGTTCCATTAACATATCACTTAGATTAATATTCAATTTACCATTCGTTTTCATTAAAACCTTAGAATGTATACCGTCTTATTACTTTTGACAAACTTTGAGCAATTTTTTTCTTAATGTTATTCAGAAAAAAAAATTCACTAAGCAATTGACTTAGCAAAAGTAAATCGAACCGTTAACATATGCTCTTAGATTAATATTCAATTTACCATACGTTTTCATTTATTCTAAAACCTTAGAATGTATACCGTCTATTTACTTTTGACAATCCTTTCTTCTCCGAATTAAATAAAACACCATTACGGCATTCTGTTTATTCAGACGAAGAAATATACATTGGAATGATCAAAAAAACTAAAACTAAAAAATAATATAAGATATACGAAACATATAATGGTCAAAACGTTAAATATATTGAAAATAAATACATACACTTCAACTGCTACGCACAAATTCAAAAATAAGAAATACAAAACGTATAACTATCAATATAGCAGTACAGTAGATATATATATATATATATATATATACACAATTAGTTAAATATATAAATACACTCACTTTGTTTTACGGCGCAAAAGACTAAACTAACACTTAATCGAGTTTACAAACACATCGTTATTGTTTTGCACTACGCGGTTATTTTGAAAGTGTAATTTATAAATATACAACGAAGGGTAAATAATATCATAATTAATTTTTATTAAATAGATAATGTAGAAATACCCACTATAATATCAGAACAAAACATTATTGAAATAACAACCAACATAAAAATAACAAGAAAGGAAAGAACATCAGAAAGAAGCAAATTCGAAATTTTTATTTTCACACCAAAGGTATAAATTGGGGAGATAACTTTATTCTCAAATGAAACGAGCTAAGTTTCTTTAGAGGAGTACTGAGCTGGTGAAGGAGAGAGTAGGTCTTCTCTTACAAACCCTACTTTTATAGTATTCAATTCTTGAGTGAGATCCTGTCACTGATAAATTTTACATATAAATTGTATGTCAGTCGGCATTTGAACGAGACTTTATTGTAACATTTAATTCAATGTGTAACATTAGCGTAACTTCTTCAGATTGATATATATATATATATATATATATATTGCTAATAGCAATGGCTGATGAAATTATGTTAACGCAAGATATAACAGAAAACACAAGAAAAAAACAACTGCATAGATTTGGTGATCACAAACAACAGTAACCTAATACTTTAAAGCTTGCATTCTATTAAATACTTTTCGCCGATGTTCAGGATTTAATGCAGGTTTTAAACTAGATTCAGTTTCATCAATTCGTCTCTGAAAACTTAATCAGTCCCGAGCACACTCTTCCCAAGGTCCCCTTCTGCGACAATCAGCAACGGTATAAGTTAGTACATTATCACAGAATTTTACTTTTGGTGGCGATCTTGCAGCACAATGTTTTCCAATTTCGTCATTCCATCTCCGGTTCACGATTTTTAACTCTTCTTCAGTTTTGTCAGCGCTGTTTCTAACATCACTTACAAAGTCATTTTCATCAATGCAGACAATGTTATGATTACCCTCAGAATTTTTGAGGCAGCTTTTTCTTTGTGCTGATAATGAACTGGATTTACCTGACGAAAGTACACTACTCTGTTCCGAAACTTGTGAATTATTCATATATGATGGATATATGAGAGATTATACAACTATCATAAAATAGTAAATGAAACAGTTGATGTTATATCTATTTATATGCTAAAGGAAGCCATACTATTATATATATATATATATATATATATATATATATATATATATATATTATATTATATTATATGTATATATAGTTTCTGAATACCAATTAGTAATTTTTTAAACTTTTTACAAAACAATTCTCTTAAATTACCGAAGTACAATGACACGCAAGCATGCATTCAATCGAAACTTGTACAGAAGATTTTTTAATGTTTCCACTTTAGCTATCCCTATTAAATTTTCTGAAATCCAATTAGTAATTTTTAAACTTTTTACAGATTATAATAATTAGTAGGTAAATCACGATCAGCTACTTTTATCATTACTTTGTTTCTAAACAAATTAACTAACAGCGAAAGCTTTACATTGTCCAGAAGAGACCGGCAAAAAGTCTCCATATTCTGCGGGGCAAAAGAACTAAATATTTTACCAACATTGATAATAAAATAATTACTCACGCTTCTTTATATTCTACACTGTTTTATTAACTCACTATATATTTTAAAACCGCTTAAGAATTTAATTAGCCACAAAACGAGTCCCACAAGAACCTTTAATTTATACATTAATATTAAAAGGAAAACTTTACAGTATCCCGACTTCTGTTGCATAAGCAAAACTTTTAAAATATTCTTGATCACTAGGGTGTTGAGGGGGAAATTTTTAAGTTGATCCGCCGAATCCACCATAGTCACAAGCATACTTATTGTTTGCAGCATATTTAATCTGATATCAACAACGTTTCAAAAACCGAAAAAACAGACTTCAAACACTACTCCATACAAAATTTGAAATCAACTAGTTATTTATAATTTTATTATAACTTCTGTGATCATGCGGAAAGCATCATAAGACAATGTACTGAATATTTCTAGAAAAACTTAAAAAAAGAAAATAAATTTTATATTCAATGAAAGCTATATTGCTGTGTTTGAATGTACCAAAGCAAAACTTTAAAATAGACATGGGTGCATTTTAAATGTGTTTTCCATGTACGATCACCAAAGAATCTCAACAAAAGATAAAAAACGCAGCTTTGAGGCTTCCAGCAAACCAAATGTAGAGAAAAGAAATATTTTGTTTCCTTTCTGAAGTAAACACTGCTTAACAATGCATTTTATCTCTCGTTAGTTTTATTTGAGGCTAATCCTTATTATTTTCAACTCTCCGAAAGGATATTACAGAATTTTTTTTGCATAATCACGCATTATACTCGTTATTTTATTCATATATACAGATTTTATATATATATGTATACAGCATATAGGAACAATTTGACATCTAAATACATGAAATAAATATATGATGCAAATACGTGAGGAAAAAATAAATACAAGACCTCTCGTTTATTCAACAGTACATCTCGTCAGGGAATGGAGGAAAATGCAAGAGCTAGAAAATACTTATCTCTGTACAGCGTAAACAAAACAGCTAGGGCGGGATAGCGTGGATTAATGAGTATTAATTAAATGCAATAGATATTCATTTTACTTATGTCTCTCGAGTCGGGTATTGTCCGTAATCAATGTAAACTAATCTATACTAAAAAATGGGAAAGCTGAGACATATTGAACGATTCATTCCATAACTTCGTACAATTTTTTTCCTCTCAACTTCGTTCTCTGTTTTCTATTCCTACAGCTTACCCTTTTTTATATAATAAAACCTTTACTGAAAATAACTTATGCGCAAATTGCGCAAATTACCGTTTTCCTCAAATTAAGACTAATCATACCTCATTAAAGTTAATTTTAACGATATATATGTGCGAGAGAATTCAATGTCTTAATTAGTATGTTTGTGGCCATATATATATAATATACACACACACACTGTATTTATACATACAGTATATAAAAATGACTATTACGACTAAGAATCGATTTCACCAGAGACGCAGAGTCAAAAACCTTTCTCAAAACGCAGTGTACTCACTCCCAGCGATATTAAGCAAGTTAACTCTGGTCAGTAGTTTGATGGGTGACCATCTTCCGTGTACAAATTAATGTGACCACCTGTGGTTGAGTTTCTCTACACCATTTAGTCTTATAAATCATACTTATTTTTACATGTATTTTTTTTATTTTCTTTCGTAAAATCAAATTTTTAGTTTTAGACGCAAGATGGACATAACATATTTTACGTTCTTTTTAACAATAAATATACAACGACGGGTGAAATAATTTCGTATTTATTTTTTATTTTTATTGAATAAATAACACATGTAGATTTAAATAATATCATTATTCTCATCAAATATTACATCCACTCGTCTTCGTCGTCCGTGAAACCTGTGTGATAGATTTTTCTCCGTCTTTTGAGACGGCTTGTGCGTCTTTTTGGTGGAGGCTGAAAATTATCCATGCTATTATAACCGTTGGCATCCAGCTTCCGTTTCCTATGGGTGTGAGAATAAAAATAAAAATATTCTTAACTCATCATGAATTTTTCCGCTAAAAGGTCCTTATTGCATAAATACTGTACATGTAATAAGACACTTCAGTAATAAATATTTGGCGCCGTGTTAGAGAGTTGCTCTACCTTTGATTGATGTATCAACTTACTTTGTACAAGCCTTGTTTTCGCCATCTGCAAGCTCGTTGGGTCTAGTTGTAGCTTCTGATTTTGCATTATGCGTTGCAGGAGGGATAGTAACAGGTTGTAACGGAAACTCACTTGTTGAAGACTTTTCAATTTCACACTGAACTCTGTGGTAGAGTAAAAAATATTTCTTTTCTATAACATGATAAGCACATATTATATATATATTATTATATAGATAATATATTATAGTATGGAAAAATGTACAATGGAAAAGAAAACTCATGAATTTCATTTCAATCGGAAACAAATCTAATATACTATTTTCATAAATCACTTCCCCAGTATATAAAATGCATGCAAAGAAGTTATATTTAATTCATACATTATTTATCAGTACGGATTAACTCAATCAATTCTAGTTTATGCACACCACACAAATCTTATTACAATATTTTTATTTTGACTTATACTTTGCGAAACAATTCATTGCTATTTTACCCAGCATATAAAAAGTTACTTACGGGTGTGGCTCTTCATCGTCTGAAACTAGATCTATGACTTCATTGCTTGGATGAGCGGTAGTACATCCGTATGGAGGAAGCGCAGCTTCCGCCTTCAACATCATAGATAGTATAATTTTCTTCTCTTCAAGCGTATATTCAATAAAGCAGTTGTTATCTTCTTCAAGGTACGCTTTGGGTGATAATATCTCTCCTTCAGTTTCGGGAGTGTGGCGGGTTTCTGAAGAGGCACCGTCGGCATTCACGGCTATCGTATCGCTTTCGTCGTCTTCGGTTTTCACAATATAGCTCCTGGAAAAAGCAAAGAATATCACGTTATTGTGAAAGGTTTTATCTAATTAACATATTCATAAAAGGGCATAGATTCTAATGAGTGCGCTTTTAATATATGAATGTATAATGCTAGTGTATGGTATCTAAATTATGAATATCATTACCGTATTAATGCCTCGATGTCTTCGTCAACGCATGCAACCAGCTCTCTCACGCGTTCTATCTGAGATTCGGTTAATAACAAACAGTCTACGGATGTTTGGTTCTCCATGGTTCTGAAAATGTGGTGAGAGTTTTATATTAATAAATTTTTTTTTGCTCCTGTACATTAATTTAACAACCGTCACAAAATAAAAACACCGTTAACTTTCTCGATGAAGGATGTGAATTAAGACCATCATTAAATAGTATATTTAATGTGATGTTATTAAATTATATTTTTAAAACAGAGAATACATATATCTACTTTAACTGTCTGTTGATAGATAAATGTAAAAACTAGCCAGTCGCTGAAATATGTTTTCTTTAGCTTACCAGTTTATGGTGAAAATCCTTAGTCGATCAGAGGTTTCAAAGTAATTAGAACATAAAACAATGATACGCACGCTTATATACCCTAAACTTACCCTCAGACAATTGTAAAGCTGTATACATATATTATATATATATATACAGGGCGTCCCAAAAAAATGTATACACACTTTAAATACTTATAAAGGCAGTGTTTATTAAAATACATTTCATTTTCAAAATGTAATAGAATCTACAGACATTATTTAATTGTTTTGTCAACGCCTGTTTTCAAACTGACTTCCGTTCTGGTCCAGGCCCTGCTGATAACGCGAAGCAATGGAATCGCAAACACCACGAAACATTTCGTTTGGTATTTGTGTGCATTCTCGTTCAATGGCTGCTCTCAATTCAGCGACTGTTGCAGGTTTTATAGCGTAGACTTGTCTTTTAAGTATCCCCATAAAAAAAAAGTCTAGTGGTGTGAGGTCTGGTGAACGCGGAGGGTATTCTACGAAACCCCTTCGTCCATCCACATCCACATCGTGCCAAGTACCACTCGCAATACTCCACTCTTCGGTCCGGATCATCTTCATTAATAGCATGGACTAATCTTGGAATGTAACTTTTCCATTGACAGCGCTTCAAAATGCGTTGGACAGACGATTCTGAAATTCCTACCTCACGACTCGCTTGCCGCACAGATTTTCTTGGACTTTGGTGATACGTTCCAGTACTCTTTCTTGCTTTGTGGGGCTTGTCGATGTCCGTGGTCTTCCGGAACGCTTCTTGTGGACATTCTGAACAGTTCCATCGGCTTCAAACTTATCTCTAATTCGAGTGATGGTAAGTCGCGTTGGTGGATCTGTTTGAAACTCCCTCCTAAACTGTCTTTGCACTTCAACTGCGTTTTCACACTTCCAGTAGCATTTTAGAATGAATTTCCTTTGTTCAAAGCTTAGTCTGACTACCATTATTAATTCTAATGGGTTTAACTTGGAAAAGAAACATCAATTGAGCTATCAGCTGTTAAAGTGTGTATACATTTTTTTGGGACGCCCTGTATATATAATATATATATATGTGTATATATATATATATATATATATATGTACATGTAGGCCTATTGGATTTCTTTCCTGTGAGTGAAGGGGTGTACCCCAACTAAGTATGGGCGGGGCAACAAAGTAAATATAGGTGTAACGACTGGCCCCGCACTTATAGCAGTTCATTAATTGTCACGTCACAGGAGAAGTAGGATCTTAGAACAACATGGCTGACTTCCATAGCAATGAATGTAAAGAAAGGTATGTTTTTTTTTTTGTTAAACTTATATTTTCATCATAAAGAAATTGTAGATGAGTGATATATTTGTTATATTATTGCATACATTTTTGTAATGACTGTTCATTCTAACCCGTGTTTGTTTGTGTAATGATGATAATTCTAGAAATTAAAAATTTACTTTTTTTTTAAAAAAATATTATTTCCAGCACACTGATATAATTTAAATTCACGATGTTTTAGACGGAAATGATGCGCTTCATGTAATTAACATTTTAAAGGACAAGCAACACATTTATGTATATGCGGCATAAGTACAGTTATTACACTCTTTTTACAATTGTTCCAGTATTGACGATGCATGCTATTTTGCCGATTTAAGCGACGAAGAGTGTGGGAATTACGCTGACGTAACGCGTACGAAGCGGCGCTTAAAGAGTAGCAAGAGGTGTACGAGGTTAGCTAATATTTCTACGTATTTTATAATGATTTTGAAAGTCCAATCAATTAAAAAAGAAGTACTAACGTAAAGACATTTTATTATTATATGTATTGAATATCTGATATACTTTAAATACTCATCAATGATTATTACATAAACGTGTGTCAGTTGGCATTTCATAAAATTGTCTATTTTCATGAAGAGAAATATAATAGACAATACTGTTTCTTACCGCATATTGTCAATCTCTCTTTGTAGCACACATATCGATGAATTTATGCATACATTTTAATCAGCTATGCGTTTTAGAAAGGTTTTATGTGAAGTATAGCACTGTGAAGTCTGTTTTAAACTAGCAGTATTAAAGCAAAGTACATATTAATTGCATGCTTATTATTTCGAACAATAATTAATGCAATGACACTATTTATGCTACCGTAAAAAATGAATTATTAGTAGCGAAATTTCGTATTATTACTACCTTGTATTTCAGCTATTCAAGTCGTATATTTGATGGGCCAAGTACCTCAACACCTTCCAGATTAAATCCGTCATTGAGGAGGTGTAGAGTGGACTCGCTGTCGTCAGATGATATCCCCCAGAAAAAATTGCAAGGTAAGAACCTCTCTCTTAAACTAAAGCTACAATGATAATTTTATGAAAATCATTAGATCGGTCAGTTAATTTCTATATAAAAAGTATATAGCTCATAACTCAAAGATTTGGTAATTTCCTGGAAAATAAATTACGTATATTAAGAACACGTGTCGTGTATTTAAACCGATTTAACATTTCTATTTTTTCCACTCTTTAGGCTAGATTTTTCAGATACGGATAGTGAGGACTCACCGTCAATACCTGCATCTTGCTCACGGAGGTCATGCAACGTAAGCCCTTTACAATTTTCGAGCACTCCGTTACTGTTCTCAGGATCAGAATTCGAGTGGTTATACGAAAGATGGGAACACCCGCTCAGGATTTCATGTTGAACCATATTTGTCCGCCTTCAGGGGACGAGTTTCCGATTTATGAACTCCCAGGCGTGCCAGTGCTGAAGCGAGAAGATTCAGGGTATGGACAAGCTAACTCTAGCTCATCCACTGTAATATTGGACGAGAACGATGATATTATTTAAATCTACATGTGTAATTTATTCAATAAAAATAAAAAATAAATACGATATTATTTCCCCTCCTTCGTTGTATATTTATTGTTAAAAAGAACGTAAAATATGTCCATCTTGCGTCTAAAACTAAAAATTTGCTTTTACGAAAGAAAATAAAAAATACATGTAAAAATAAATATGATTTATAAGATTAAATGGTGTAGAGAAACTCAACCATAGGTGATCACATTAATTTGTACACGGAAGATGGTCACCCATCAAACTACGGGACAGAGTTAACGATGCTTAATATCGCTGAGAGTGAGTACACTGCGTTTTGAAAAAAGGTTTTTGACTCTGGGTCTCTGGCGAAATCGATTCTTAGTCGTAAGAGTCATTTTTATATACTATATATATATATATATATATATATATATATGACCACAAACATATTAATTAAGACATTGAATTCTCACGCACATATATATCGTTAAAATTAACTTTAATGAGGTATGATTAGTCTTAATTTGAGGAAAACGGTAATTTGCGCATTAGTTATTTTCAGTAAAGGTTTTATTATATAAGAAAGGGTAAGCTGAAGGAATAGAAAACAGAGAACGAAGTTGAGAGGAAAAAAATTGTACGAAGTTATGGAATGAATCGTTCAATATGTCTCAGCTTTCCCATTTTTTATTATGGATTAGTTTACATTGATTATGGACAATACCCCACTCGAGAGACAAGTAAAATGGAAATCTATTGCATTTAATTAATACTCATTAATCCACGCTATCCCGCCCTAGCTGTTTTGTTTACGCTGTACAGAGATAAGTATTTTCTAGCTCTTGCATTTTCCTCCATTCCCTGACGAGATGTACTGTTGAATAAACGAGAGGTCTTGTATTTATTTTCTCCTCACGGTTTTGCATCATATATTTATTTCATGTATTTAGATGTCAAATTGTTCCTATATGCTGTATACATATATATAAAATCTGTATATATGAATAAAATAACGAGTATAATACGTGATTATGCAAAAAAAAATTCTGTAATATCCTTTCGGAGAGTTGAAAATAATAAGGATTAGCCTCAAAGCGACACCTAAAGTCATATGACGGAGTTGTTACACCTTTACCTAGCATCCGAACCGTAGGTCGCTACATCATCTGGAGCGTTGGACAGCCGCCCATCCAACAGCAGCCCAGAACCAATATCGCTTAACTTCGCTGACCAACGGTGTTATAACATTGCATACAACATAACCATGGAGAGATGAAAAAATACATTGAAGGAAGAAAACATCACACATTACATATTTGTTCTGTTAAAAAATAGCAATATTTGTAACTGTAAAATAAAGAAATTATTTATGTTAAAAATATGGGTTTTCCCCCGAAAAGGGAAAACTTTTACACAGAGTATTGGATAAACTTAAATATGCAGGAAAATTTTTACTATAACCTTTTTTAAGACTTTATTTTGATGAAGCTCCTCTCGTCATCGTATGAAAACCCAAAACCAGTAAATTGGGAAAAAAATAGTTGTTGAACTCTTTCAGCTTTTATGAGATTCGGATGAAATAGAACAAACTACAAGCAAGCTCTTTGGAGGTTTTGAATCGGGCTCATTTCTTCAGTTTTACACAAAGGGTTTTTTACTGTTATTGTCAGGGATCTCCGTGAATTGATCTTCTATCGTTGCAAGGAAACTAAATTTAAATTAAACTCTAAATTCATTTCGTAGCAGAAAGTGTGAAAATTAAAAGAATATATATATATATATATATATATATATATATATATATATATATATATATATATATATATATATATATATAATTGATGTATTTTTGGGACGTGTCTCCGACAAATTCCAGCATCTTAGCGAGAGAGAGAGAAGAGAGAGAGAGAGAGTTACAAGGAAAAGAAGTATCTGAAAAGCATTGTTCCCCATACCGTGTAGTTGTTAGTTAGCAGGGGCGCCAAGGAAAAAATCGTACACCTTCAAATAATATGCAAGAATCACTCTATCCTTTACTTGAACTGATCGACAGAGAAACTGTTCACATCATCTGAAGGTTGTGTGTTCCGCGTACTACAGATCTTATAGGTAATGTAGGCCCTGAATATGAGGTTGAATAATCTCAATGAAATTACGACGTAAAAGAGTGAGCAATCGCTCCCTGACGAGATGTATTTCTGAACACACGAAAAGCCTTGGAATAATTTTTTCTTTTTACTTGCTGGCTTAAGTATTTCTATATAGATGTTCCTAAAATATTTGTGTGATACAGAGAGAGAGAGAGAGAGAGAAGAGAGAGAGAGAGAGAGAGAGAGAGAGAGAGTCTACTTTTATTTGAGAGAGAGAGATAGTTTATTTTTATTGTTTCACTTCTAAAGAAAAATGTTTCGCATGGTGACGTTTATCGTATAAATCTATGGTTACGAGGAAATGGCCACGGTGATGTGAAAGTCCATTCGAAATACAAAAATAAATAAATAATCTTTTCTGTACAGTTTAACCTATCAGATGCGGTATGGAAAATTAAGCTAACGAGAGATAAAATGTATTGTTAAGCAGTGTTTTCTTCAGAAAGGAAACTAAAAATATTTATTTTCTCTACATTTGGTTTGCTGAAAGCCTCAAAGCTGCGTTTATATTTCTTTTGTGGGATTCTTTGGTGATCGTACATAGAAAACGCATTTAAAATGCACCCATGTCCATTCTAAAGTTTGGTTTTGGTACATTCAAACACAGCAATATAGCTTTCATTGAATATAAAATTTCTTTTCTTTTTTTAGTTTTTATATAAATATTCAGTACATTGTCTTATGATGCTTTCCGCATGATCACAGAAGCTATAAGAAAATTATAAATAACTAGTTGATTTCATATTTTGTATGGAGTTGTGTTTGAAGTCTATTTTTTCGGTTTTTAAAACGTTGTTGATATTAGATTAAATATGCTGCAAACAATAATTATGCTTGTGGCTATGGTGGATTCGGCGGATCAACTTGAAAATTTCCGCCTCAACAACCAAGTGATCAAGAATATTTTAAAAGTTTTGCTTATGCAATAGAAGTCGGGATACTGTAAAGTTTTCCTTTTAATATTAATGTATAAATTAAAGATTCTTGTGGGACTCGTTTTGTGGCTAATTAAATTCTTAAGCGGTTTTAAAATATATAGTGAGTTAATAAAACAGTGTAGAATATAAAGAAGCCTGAGTAATTCTTTTATTATCAATGTTGGTAAAACATTTAGTTCTTTTGCCCCGCAGAATATGGAGACGTTTTGCCGGTCTCTTGTGGACAGTGTAAAGCTTTCGCTGTTAGTTAATTTGTCTAGAAACAAAGTAATGATAAAAGTAGCTGATCGTGATTTACCTACTAATTATTATAATCTGTAAAAAGATTAAAAAATTACTAATTGGATTTCAGAAAATTTAATAGGGGTAGCTAAAGTGGAAACATTAAAAATTCTTCTGTACAAGTTTCGATTGAATGCATGCTTGCGTGTCATTGTACTTCTGTAATTTAGGAGAATTGTTTTGTAAAAAGTTTAAAAAATTACTAATTGGTATTCAGAAAAAAAAAAAAATAAAAATATATATATATATATATATATATATATATATAATAGTATGGCTTCCTTTAGCATATAAATAGATATAATATCAACTGTTTAATTTACCGTTTTATATGATAGTTGTATAATCTCTCATATATCCATCATATATGAATAATTCAGGAGTTTCGGAATAGAGTAGTGTACCTTCGTCAGGTAAATCCAGTTCATTATCAGCACAAAGAAAAAGCTGCCTCAAAAATTCTGAGGGTAATCATAACATTGTCTGCATTGATGAAAATGACTTTGTAAGTGATGTTAGAAACAGCGTTGACAAAATTGAAGAAGAGTTTAAAAACCGTGAACCGGAGATGGAATGACGAAATTGGAAAACATTGTGCTGCAAGATCGCCACCAAAAGTAAAATTCTGTGATAATGTACTAACTTATACCGTTGCTGATTGTCGCAGAATGGGACCTTGGGAAGAGTGTGCTCGGGACTGATTAAGTTTTCAGAGACGAATTGATGAAACTGAATCTAGTTTAAAACCTGCATTAAATCCTGAACATCGGCGAAAAGTATTTAATAGAATGCAAGCTTTAAAGTATTAGGTTACTGTTGTTTGTGATCACCAAATCTATGCAGTTGTTTTTTTCTTGTGTTTTCTGTTATTTTTTGTTATTTCTTTGTGTTCTCTAAAGTGGTACAATTGTAACGTTCATTTTTTTTTTTCATTTCAGATTGAAGGGTAACATGGCTGAGCGTTTAACACTGCAGGAGCGTGCCCAGTTGGCGGCACGGTACGAAGTTTGGCAATCTGTCGTTCGAGTTCAAAGATGGTGGCGGGCCATTCACGGACCACGTGCCCAAGTGGACCCGAAAACAATCAAGAACTGCCACTCGAAGCTCATGACCACGGGGTATGTGGCAGATGTTCGAAGATGTGGTCGCCCTTCGACATCCAGGGCCCAGGAGACGGTGCAGGCAGTTCAGGAAATGTTCGCACGGAGTCCACGAAAGTCAACTCGCCAGGCAGCTCGGGAAAGTGGACTCTCCCGCTACTCAGTGCGAACTGTGCTGAAGAAGGAGCTGAACTGGCGTGCGTAGAAGCCGCATTACTGCCAATCTCTCTCGGACGAGGACTGCGACATTCGCATGGAGTTCGGGGAAATCATGCTGGCTTGGCATGAAGACTGGCCCCATCTCTTCCGCAACATCCTCTGGAGCGACGAGGCGGTGTTCCACGTCGGAGGCTTTGTCAACCGCCACAATTGCCACTACTGGGCAGGAGAGGATCCCATGGTTACCGCTGAAAACGGCAGAATCGGTTCAGTGTAATAGTGTGGTGTGGTATGACCTCAGATCAGGTTGTGGGCCCGTTCCTTCTGCGCAACACCATGAATGCTGAGCGGTACCTTGCTATGTTGCGAAACGAGGTCTGGCCGGTTGTCAGCACATGGGAGAACATCGACGATCTGATATTTATGCAAGATGGCGCCCCTCCGGACTTCGCTCTTGTTGTCCGTGAGTGGCTGGATGCCCACTTCCCTGGGCGTTGGATGGGTCGTCGTGGTCCACATCAATGGCCAGCCAGGAGCCCCGACTTGACACCGTGCGAATTCTTTCTTTGGGGGTGGGTAAAGGAAGAAGTCTACCGCACCAAACCGAGGACATTGGAAGAACTGGAGGACCGAATTCGGGAAGTCATGTCCTCCATCCCGCCGGAGTTCCTGCCAAAGTCAGTGGACGCCATTCCTGGGCGGCTCCAGAAGCTGGTGGAAAGAGTTGGAGCCCACATTGAATTTTAGAGAAAACCTACCATGTATGCCTACCTTTTCATAGTATTTCTTCTGAAATAAATGGATAATATACATATTTTTTTACCAATCCAAAATAGGGAGCTACTTTCCGCCCACCCTGTATATATATATATATTAATCTGAAGAAGTTACGCTAATGTTACACATTGAATTAAATGTTACAATAACATCTCGTTCAAATGCCGACTGACATACAATTTATATGTAAAATTTATCAGTGATAGGATCTCACTCAAGAATTGAATACTGTAAAAGTAGGGTTTGTAAGAGAAGACCTACTCTCTCCTTCACCAGCTCAGTACTCCTCTAAAGAAACTTAGCTCGTTTCATTTGAGAATAAAGTTATCTCCCCAATTTATACCTTTGGTGTGAAAATAAAAATTTCGAATTTGCTTGTTTCTGATGTTCTTTCCTTTCTTGTTATTTTTATGTTGGTTTTTATTTCAATAATGCTTTGTTTCGATATTATAGTTTGGGTATTTCTACATTATCTATTTAATAAAAATTAATTATGATATTATTTACCCTTCGTTGTATATTTTTAAATTACACTTTCAAAATAACCGCTTAGTGCAAAGCAATAACGATGTGATTGTAAACTCGATTAAGTGTTAGTTTAGTGTTTTGCGCCGTAGAACAAAGTGAGTGTATTTATATATTTAACATAATTGTTTATATATATATATATATATATATATATATATATATATATATATATATATATATCCTGGACTGCTATATTGATGGTTATACATTTTGTATTTCTTATTTTTGAAGTTTTGCGTAGAAGTTGAAGTGTATGTATTTATTTTCAATATATTTAACGTTTTGACGATTATATGTTTTGTATATCTTATATTATTTTTTTATTTTTAGTTTTTTGATCATTCCAATGTATATTTCTTCGTCTGAATAAACAGAATGCTGTAATGGTTTTATTTAATTCGGAGAAGAAAGTATTGTCAAAAGTAAATAGACGGTATACATTCTAAGGTTTTAGAATAAATGAAAACGAATGGTAAATTGAATATTAATCTAAGAGAATATGTTAACGGTTCGATTTACTTTTGCTAATTCAATTGCTTAGTGAATTTTTTTTTCTGAATAAAATTAAGAAAAAAATTGCTCAAGGTTTGTCAAAAGTAAATAGACGGTATACATTCTAAGGTTTTAGTGTAAACGAATGGTAAATTGAATATTAATCTAAGAGATATGTTAATGGAACGATTTCTTTTTGCCAATTGTCTAGTGAATTTTTTTTCCGAATAACAATAAGGAAAAGTTGTTCTTGCTTTTAAAAACGGCTACTGGTGTGAATTAAAATAAATGGTGGGAGCTGATAACTATCCTCATATAAATAAAAAATTAAAATAAATGGTGGCATTTAGCAACTCTCCATGATATAAATAAATATTAAGATAAATGATAATATCTAGCAACTCACCCTAATAATGTATACCTGAACAATTAAAATAAAAAGTGGTACCTGGCAACTCAACCTATCTCTATATAAGAGCTGTTTGGCTTCGGGAGGTTCATAATGATACGAACTTCGGCGGAATAAATAACTCTCTCCTTCTTTCTCAGGTTAAGACTTAGGTTAGGTTTCCCTTTGGGGGGTGAGGACATCCCACCTTCTCCCCCAAAGACCTCCTCCATCTCTTCTTTCTCTTCCTCTCTTAGGTTAAGGCAGCCCCTTTGGGGGAGGTCATCCTCCCGCTCCTCCCGAAGCTCCCTCCCCTCTCCCCCCTTCATTGCATATCCCCACACCCCTTTGCAACATACCCCCCACCCCACCCCCTTCATTGCATATCCTCCTCCCCCTTCATTATATACCCCCTCCCCCTTTACAGGAAACCCCCACCTCCTTTGCAACATACCCCACCCCTTTTGCAACATTGATCGGCATTGCAATTGCATTGCACCATTCTTGCATTCGTCCATTTTTCGCCCATACTACTTGTACTAAACAATGAAAAAACCTAGTATATATGCAAAATTCACAATCTTAAATGGGTGTAATTATAAACCATATAAATTAGATGTTAAAAGTTTCCAATATATATTACGCCATAGTTATAATATGCCTCACTCATCTGTGGCTTTGTAACTTTAAGATTGTATCATGATTTGTATTGTTCACCATTTTTCTTTTCTGTTATGTCTATTATTGTTTCTATTATCATTTTCTATTATTTCAAGGATTATTTAAATTTTCGTTTGTAATGACAGAGTTAACTAAATGCAACATTATTTTATTTTCCACAAATTCTATTTATATTTGACATTTTCCTATGTAAAAAATAGAAATGACTTGAAGACTTTCGCCTGAAAAGCTGTCATGCTTCCCAAAGGCATATTCAGATAAGAATACTGTAATTAAAGTACAAAAATTAAACGTTAATCCTAACATTGTGTAAACCAGTATGGATGTAATGTATATCTTTTTTAATGTGTTCTCTCTGAATTATTATTATTATTATTTTTATTATTAGTATTATCATTATTATTATCATTATTATCAAGACAAACCAAGGAATCTGGGTCAAGGATTCATCAAAGAATCGGAGAGGTTATTGGATCAATTCCTCAAGAGCATCTTGCTATACTAATGCTTGAATAAAATTTGAATGTCAAGTACGCGCTGTAGCGACGAATGATGGTCATCTGTGGAAGTGTTCTAAATTTGCACAGCTTGGAAACGTAAACAACTATATATATATATATATATATATATATATATATATATATATATATATGTATGTTACACACAGACTATGCATGGAACAAGGAACTCTTCTGAGAAATTAAATCCACTATAGTTCGCATAAGTAATGATAAATGACAAATACTATAGTTTTTCTTTTTCATAATGGAAGGCCCACGTTTGGGCAAGGGGTTCCTCGCAAAGAGGTCCCAAAATATAGCGTCCCTCACCAGCTATCTGCCAAGCAGATAGGATCCAGCTTTGGGACAGGATCTTGGGTTTCTCTTTGGCAGATAGCTAGCTGGTGAAGGAAGTTCTATTTTGGGGTCTCTTTAGACGAAAGCGCTTGAGCACCATTCTGTTTCCTTTTTCCTTCGTGGTTATTTTCATCATAAATATTATTCACGTCTTAATTTCGTGAAATAATTTTCATATATCGGGTGGCCCAAAATAAATGGCACCAATTTTGAGAAGTGATATCTCAATAACCATTGCAGCTAGGGACTTAAAAAAACAACCAAATGAAAGATAATTCTTTTCTCTTTAAATACTTATTCTATGGCTTGATGGTTATAAGCCCATATAATGCCCGAAATTGGCTTCCACAAAAAATATATAAAAAAAAAGTTGCGCATTTATATTTATTCCTTGATCCTAATTTTAAATGAAATTTTTCTATTCCAGACCCCTCAAGATGGGATTGAGAGAATCTGATAAGAACATTATACAAACACTACGTGAAGAAAAAGGATATTCATTAAACAGAATCCTTTACGAATTTCCAAATAGAAATTGGAAAAAAAGAACTGTGGCGCATTTTTTACAAAAACTTAAAGAAACCGGCAGCAGTCAACGGCGTCTGGGAAGTGGTCGACCAGAAACTATTAGAACGCCAGAAAACATTGAAAAAGTAAATGAAATGGTTTTAAGTCAAGAGAACAACCGGGAACAAGTAAAAGTGAACGTGAAGTTGCGAAAGAAACCGGGATTTCACGTTCATCAGTACAGCGAATTATTCGCTGTACTGATGAACGTGAAATCCCGGTTTCTTTCGCAACTTCACGTTCACTTTTACTTGTTCCCGGTTGTTCCTCTTGACTTAAAACCATTTCATTTACTTTTTCAATGTTTTCTGGCGTTCTAATACTTCTTGGTCGACCACTTCCCGGACGCCGTTGACTGCTGCCGGTTTCTTTAAGTTTTTGTAAAAAATGTGCCACAGTTCTTTTTTCCAATTTCTATTTGGAAATTCGTAAAGGATTCTGTTTAATGAATATCCTTTTTCTTCACGTAGTGCTTGTATAATGTTCTTATCAGATTCTCTCAATCCCATCTTGAGGGGTCTGGAATAGAAAAATTTCATTTAAAATTAGGATCAAGGAATAAATATAAATGCGCAACTTTTTTTTGTATATTTTTTTTTGGAAGCCAATTTTGGGCATTATATGGGCTTATAACCATCAAGCCATAGAATAAGTATTTAAAGAGAAAAGAATTATCTTTCATTTGGTTGTTTTTTTAAGTCCCTAGCTGCAATGGTTGTTGAGATATCACTTCTCAAAATTGGTGCCATTTTTATTGGGCCACCCGGTATATATATATATATACACACACACTGTGTATATATATATATATATATGTATATATATATATGATACACACATATCGTGCATGGAACAAGGAACTCTTCTGAGATGATTAAATCCCCTATAGTCCGAATAAGTAATGGTAAATGACAAATACCATAGTTGTTCTTTTTCATGATGCTAGCCCGACGTGGGCAACGGGTCACTCGCAAAGAGGTCCCATAAATATAGCTTCCCTCACCAGCTATCTGCAAAGCAGACAGGATCCAGCTTTGGGACATGGATCTAGGGTTTAAAGCAGCCGAGCCCTGCTACATTTAGAACCTCAAAATAAGCAAAAGACCCGCTGCCTTCACGTCAGATTGAATACCTCAAACAAAAAGGGGTAACTATTATATTCCCATCTTAAAACGGACATGTTATGTGCCTTGAAAAGTGGACGCTCAATTCTGCCAGTTGAGGTTTAAGTTTTTTTTTTGGCTAAAAATTTAATAGTTATATACACATATATATACAGGGTGATCCGTTTGGGGATGGATAAAATAAAATTGATGTGAAATGGAAACAGTAACATTGTATAGTTTAATATTTGGCAAATAATGCCCACAAAGATGGTAGATTGTGACAACCCTAATTAGTCTTCAATATGACCCCCCCCCTTCCGGACACGACAGAGGTCATAACGAGAGGCTAATTCTTACGACCACCTGCTTGTGGTTTAGTGATAGACCCCGTTTCTTCAAATGTGCCGTACCACTGCACTATGGAGTCGTATTTAGGAGCTTCTCGAACACCATACACACGGCGAAACTCACGTTGTACCGCTGTCACACTCTCAAACTAAGCAAACCAAATGACACACTTCGCACTTGTGCATTCGCCGCCATCTTCGAAACTGGCATATTGTCTCATAAGTCTGACAGCAGATGGCGCTCGTACGTCTGGCAGCGGATGGCATAGCCTATTACAAACTCCCACATTTTACACTGCGTTCGCACGTATTAAGCAGATTACATTTTCTCCAATGTTTTCAAAAGTTTTTCCCCGATTTCAATGAAATTTGTAGCAAATAATCAGTATATATAGCAGCATTGATGGTATTCATTTCGATAAAATATTTTGATAATTGAAATAATTATCTCATTTTATTGAAAAAATATGTAAAATATTGTGTTCCGAATTATTAAGCAAGTATTCTATTTATGATCTAAATGGTGAAAATGGGTAAGAAGAAGGATTTAACACTAACTGAGAAAAGAAAAATAGTCAAGTTACTCGCTGAAAATATAAAATCTATTGAAATTGCGAAGCAGTTTGGCAGAGCTTATCGAACTGCAAACAAGTTTTTAGCGGAGGGTACCAAACTGAGGCATCGAAGTGATAAAGGAGCTATAAGAAAAGTGACAAGGCGGCAGATATCTGTAATCAAGCGCAAATTGCGAAGCATCCATTGTCCTCAAGTAAAGAGGTTTTTGAGCAGGCTGGCATACATAATGTACCAAGAACATCTCGATGTGGAATCCTCCAAACAATTGGCAAGACGTGTAAACCTACGATTCAGTCACCATTAACACCCAGGTACAAGAAGCAGCGTGTTGAATGGGCGCGTCAGTAGGTGAAAACAGATTTTAATACTGTATTGTTAATCGATGAATGAAGAGCAACCCTTGAGGGATCTGATGGTTGATCAAGAAGTTGGATTGCTATGGGTCAATCTCTACCATGGGATGAGGTTTTCTTTTAGAAAGGTTGTGTAAGACTGGACATTCATTTTTACACAATCAGGCACTCTGTATGGGACAGCTACTTCATTGCCTATCAATCCTGCCCAAAACATGACACTACCTCCACCTTGTTGGCGTCTTAATCTCGATGGTAGAAATTGGCTCTCAGCAATCTATCTTCTTGACCAAACATCAAGTCCCTCAAGGGTTGCTTTTCATTCATCGGTGAACAATACAGTATTAAAATCTGTTTTCACGTACTGACGCGCCCATTCAACACGCTGCTTCTTGTACCTGGGTGTTAATGGTGACTGAATCGTAGGTTTACATGTCTTGCCAATTATTTGGAGGATTCCACATCGAGATGTTCTTGGTACATTATGTAAGCCAGCCTGCTCAAAAACCTCTTTACTTGAGGACAATGGATGTTTTGCAATTTGCGCTTGATTACAGATATCTGCCGCCTTGTCACTTTTTTTATAGCTCCTTTATCACTTCGCTGCCTCAGTTTGGTACCCTCCACTACAAACTTGTTTACAATTCGATAAGCTCTGTCAAACTGCTTCGCAATTTCAATAGATTTTATATTTTCAGCGAGTAACTTGACTATTTTTCTTTTCTCAGTTAATGTTAAATCCTTCTTCTTACCCATTTTCACCATTTAGATCCGTAAATAGAATACTTGCTTAATAATTCGGAACACAATATTTTACATATTTTTCAATAAAATGAGATAATTATTTTAATTATCAAAATATTTTATCGAAATGAATACCATAAATGCTGCTATATATAGTGATTATTTGCTACAAATTTCATTGAAATCGGGGAAAAACTTTTGAAAACATTGGAGAAAATGTAATCTGCTTAATACGTGCGAACGCAGTGTATGACCACACGTGCAACAGATGAGCGCTGTATCACTTCTCGGTAGATTCTCACAGCGTTTTTATTTTATCCATACCCAAACGGATCACCCTGTATATATATATATATATATATATATATATATATATATATATATATATATATATAACCTTTGGTTAGCTTTCGCCAGAATTGTTCATTCTGACGAAGGTCAAGCTTTTCACTCAACCTTAGACCAACAGTTTAACGTGGAATCCGAACCACGCCCCACTAGCAGCCCAGCGTCTTAACTTCTAGGCCACCCAGGGTACCCATTTACCTACCAACCACTTTCTTTTTCATTGTGTGGAAGGATGAACTGCTGGGTTTTGCTGCGCGCTGGCTGCCGTAACCCGGGGCCGATGGATTCGTAGTCAGCGACGCTAACCACCACACCACCGAGGCGTATATATATATATATACATATACACACACATTTAACTGCAATGACCACGCAGTATATTAATGTATAGAAACGACGTAAGTATAGAGGAGCGTTCTGCACACGAGGAAGAGAAATAACGAACAAATGAAAAATGAGGTGACCGCCCGGGAATCGAACCCAGGATCTTCCGATTGCCGGTCAGATATGCTATCCACACCTCATTTTTCATTTGTTCGTTATTTCTCTTCCTCGTGTGCAGAAGGCTCCTCTATACTTACGTCTTTTCTATACATTAATATACTGCGTGGTCATTGCAGTTAAATGTACATATTCACGATTTGCGAGGGTGCCCTCTCAGGGCATTGGTTTCTGCCCTATGTAGGAGAATTTCGACTTATGACTGATCGAAGCCCGTGGTGTAATGGATAGCGCATCTGACCGGCAATCGGAAGACCCTGGGTTCGATTCCCGGGCGGTTCACCTCATTTTTCATTTGTTCGTTATTTCTCTTCCTCGTGTGCAGAACGCTCCTCTATACTTACGTCGTTTCTATACATATATATATATATAATTCTTCCCTTATAAATTTGTATGCTCCTCTTACAATTTTTATTTTTCAATTTATTTTTATTTTTATTTCTTTATTTATTTTTTTTTTTTTTGTGACCTATATATCATTTAGGCATTATCTATAAAATTGGTTGTAAACAATCCACTTGATCTTGTGTTGAATTCGGGCAAAGTGCTAAAATTGGTAGTTTTCCTCACAAATGTGTATGCTCCTCCCACAATTTTTATTTCTATTTTTACTATATATATATATATATATATATATTTTTTTTTTTGTAACCTATATACAGTCTTGAACTCTTTATGTACTTAAGTGTTCCTGAGGATGTCATTAGACGAAAGCGCTTGAGCACCACTCTGTGTTTCCTTTCCTCCGTGGTTTTATTCATCATATATATATATATATATATATATATATATATATATATATATATATATATACAGGGTGTCTCAGAAGTCGCGCATCATAGGCTTTATTCAGACTTACGAGGTTTACGAGTCGAAATGGTTTATAAGTGGTGTTTAAGTACAATATATGTTCGATAATGTTCGAATAATAAAATTAATAGTATGTACAATTCATCAAAGAACTATCTTAAGATAATTAAATTGAATGAAGCTATGGTATATTACCCAATGGTGCGCGACTTGTGAGACACCCTTGGCTAATATAGCTTCATTCAATTTAATTATTTTAAGATAGCTTTTTGATTAATTGTACATACTATTAATTTTATTATTCGAACATTATCGAACATATATTGTCATTAAACATCACTTATAAACCATTTCGACTCGTGAACCTCATAAATTGGAATAAAGCCTATGGTGCGCGACTTCTGAGACACCCTGTATATCCTGTTCAAAGGCCAAGTACGCATATTCTCACTGATATTTATGTATGTTATTATTTACTAAAGCGTACGGGAAGAATTCTAATTGAGAACGGTGTTGTTATCTGGATGCTGAATGCCGTATTTATTTAGTTGTCTTTTTCCTCAACTGGACCATCTTACAGAGGACACTAAAAAGGAAATTCAGAACTTCTATTTAAAAAAATATTATATATATATATATATATTTAAAAATAAATTAATCTCTAATTATTATTATTATTATTATTATTATTATTATTATTATTACAAATTTTTTTAAAGAAATAGATGCTTAAGCATTACGCGAAAATTAAAACTGAGTTTTTGATAATTTTTATGAATCGGTACAACTTATTCAGAGAGAGAGAAATAATCCCCAAATGACGAAAGATACGATGAACTCTTGATAATTCAAAGCCAAATAATTTATTTCTATGTCCTGTTTCAAGCGAGGAATAAGTGAGGTCGTTCATCCGAAACGAAAAGCAAAGTCTCTCGAGCTGTACTCTCTCCGAAGACGATTATAAATTTGGCTCAAAGATTCGTCTCTGCGGACTTCATGGTGTTCCGTGCGAAAAGGTTCGTCATAGGGTACGAGAAGCCGTTCACGTTGTTTGTGTATAGCGAAATTTGTTCTTTCTGAACCTCTACCACTTCCTTCACGGGCGAAGAAGAGAAGGAAGACGATCACAAAAATGATGTAGCGGTGAAAGATGAACCTTAAAAAAAACGGTACAATTTAGACATTTCAATGAACTATGATAAATGAAGTATTTAACAAAATGTTTAACTAATGTGAAGTGTCGAACTCATTAGACATTCCATTAGACGCATTAAACATTCCAAAAATCTTAAAACTGAGACAATGAAACATTTACTTCTGTTTAGAATGCACTGACATTTTGTCGAAGATGAATTTTTTCATTGATGCTCTAATAACCAAACTCAACCTAACCTAACCTAATCGAACTTAATCCATCCTAACCTAATTCACGTTAACCTAACCGAACTTAATCTAGCCGTAAAAAAGACCCATCGGTATAATACCACATCAAAGAAATATCGTTAGTAGTATGACCGCAAAATGGGAGAGTGCAAGAATGTTTGCATGGTATCTTCTTTCTTTATAGTCGTGTAAATCCTTTACATCGTTTAAATGAAAAAAACGAAAAGGTTTATTATTATTATTATTATTATTATTATTTTATTATTATTATTACTATTATACATTTTTTTTCAAAATTAACACACATGCACTTTGGAAGTATTCAACAATTGGAATTGAATAAAATTACTTTTGCTAGTGAAGGTAAAACTGAATTTAAAATTCATATATATATATATATATATATATATATATATACAGAGAGAGAGAGAGAGAGAGAGAGAGAGAGAGAGAGAGAGAGAGAGAGAGAGAGTGAGTGCAAAATGGGAGAGTGCAAGAGTGTTGCAATGTAGTAATGCTTAGTTAAGAATATTGATTTCTGTTTGATTAATTATTAAAATGTTTAATATAAATTATTTACGAAAAATTGTGAAATTGTTTAAAATGGGTACAGTTGGCAGTCCTGAAGAGGAGGCCGAAAGAGCGGACTACCCTCAAAACAGAGTCAGTCTTGAGGCAGGCGCGATACGCGTAAGATTTAGAGCCATGTGATCTTAAAAACTAATTGTTTTGTGTCTCTCCGACCTAAATTATTATAATAGAAATTTCATACTCGCATACCCCTAACTTAACTAAACCATTTTCGGACTTAATAAAACGTTCATAAGTGTTAATAAAGAGTGTTAATATACCCCCCCCCCCTTTGTTTTATAACGGTTCAGTCTCTCGGCGTCGCTACCCTACCATGATATTTATACGATACGGCAAAAAGAGTGTAGAGAAACAAAGTGATAAATGAAAGAAAGAGCCGATAGAGAATAAATAGAGAAATAGTAAAGTAGAAAGAAGCGTAAATAATGAGAGGAAAGTAAATGAATAAAGCCGATCACTACATCTGGTGGCGAGCGGTGGTATTTTGATTAAAATTCTTCAAAACCGGTATAATAAGCAATAGCGTTAATGAATATTTTATTTCGATTATTAAAATATCTAAATGCAAAGTTGATCTCGGTTGCAGGCAAATTTCGAAATTCATTCCTTAAAATTTCATTGTAAATATAAATTCAAGATGGCGCTTCGCCTTCGCATCCTGATAGCGTCCCTGACAAACTTCGCGCCTAAAAAATTTAATTTGTTTTTTTTTTCCTTTCTTTTCGTGGGAGTTCGTTGGATTCTGAAATGTTCCCTTTGTCCCATTTTTCATCGTCCAGTTCCGTTGCTTTTCGTTTGTCCGACTCAATATTGCGAGTCATTATTACGTTAAATTTCGTTCATTCGGTTGGAGAGGGCATAGTTTTGAAAATTATCGTGCTGCCTGAAGACTCAATTTTTCTTTTTTTTTCATCTCTTCCACTGTATGCCTGTTCCAGCTTACCTTTTTATTTTTTGTTTAAAATTTTTGAAATTAGTAGTAATTGTGATATAAAAATAGCGATATAATAAAAAAAAAATTGTACGTAAGTAAATTGTTAGTTTAAATACACTGTGATACACATTTTATATGGTCCTTTCAAAATGTTTTAGCGAAAATTTGTACCGATTCAAAAACATTTCATGAACATGAGAAATTTTCTGGGTTTCATTAGCAGATTTTTGATTATATTTCGATTGCCTGTATATAATAATAGGATTATTTTGTTTATATAGATTTACGGGCTTTTTGCTTCGCTCGCTTCGCGCTATATAGGTTAAGTTACAGTTAATTGACAGTCGAAAGGTAATCTTAAACATATTAAATTTGTCAGATTATAAGTCGCCGTATAGGATTGTGTAAAATTTCAAAATAAGCAGAATTCGTTTAACTGAAATAGAGAAATGGTGTTGTGAAATTTTCTATTTTTTTTTTGGATTTCTTATATACTCATTAATATATACTACTTATTATTAACTTATACGTATTATTAGTTATATATATAATTATATATATTTATATACTCATAAACTTTGGTAGGTAAGCTGATTATCTTTTTTTTCTCTGTTCCTTTCGTTCATTTCACGACAATTCCGACATATTTGGTAAAATGGCTATTGTATTGTAAAGAAGGATTTCTTGTAGGCCTATCGTAAAATATTGTTCGGAGATTAACCGTTATTACGGTATGTCTATTGAGTAGTAAATTCTTAGTTATTTAACAAAATTTTAATTGGTTTAACATAAATAAGCATAGGATTTTTCTTTAATAAGCACAAATGTTATGCATAAAATTCTAAATTGTTCTTTCCGCGCATAACATTGAATTTATTAAATATAGGCCTAAAAGTGCAGCAGTAAATTTTATTTTTATTTTGACGGCCAAGGTGAGTTACGGTACACATATTTTACTAAATCTGGATATTATAATTTTTTTGAATTACAGAAATTTGTGTAGAAAATTATTTTCATATATTTTCTTTACGTTTTATAAATTCATTCAATAATCAATTTTATTGGTACAGGTAGGCCGATTTTTATTTTTCTTTCCAGTTCAATGACAATGGTAAAATTTTTAGTTCAAATTTAGATTGTATTCTAAAAAGGATGTTTTAATTTGATATTTTAATTTGGGTATTAGAAATGAAAAATGTCTTTTTTTTTTAGTTCGAGCGTTTGCATGGAAAATATTACGAAATTATGTTAGGATATAATGCAAGTTCATTCGGTTAGGGATATTTGTATAGAGGTTCGCTTACAAACAAAGCGACCGCTCTTAATTATGCGTGTTGTTTTAGTTTACAGTGGATTGCGTGTATTTTTTTAGTGCATATGATCTATTCTTATTTAGTATAACTATGCAAATTTGTAGTTTCACTTGGAAACGATAAATTACTGAGATTTTTGTGATTTGCAAACCATACTGGGGTTTCTGTTGAAGGAGAGAGTTGTATCTCAGATGTAATTTGCGAATTGCGAGTTCAATTCATATGAAATTTGACGTTTCAAGTTGGAATTACTGTATTAAAATAATTTTTGGTAGTAATATTTAAATTTTTTTTTACTTTTTAATAACTGTTTAGAAAATTATTATTGTTTAAACCTTCAGTCGGAGTTAACTAATGCATTTGAAACATTGACTCAAGTGTACACTCGGAAATGGAGCCTTCGAGATAGCCAGTAACGTTTTTGTGGCGTCTTTGTGTGCTCCTCCTCAAAGCAAGAGGGTTCATGATTGTCAGAGAATGGATGACATGAAGTTTCTGGGGTTCATTTTTGTCTTTTGTATTTAGAGGTATTGAGGTGATTTCTGACGATAGTTTGAACAATAATAATTCTTAAATTATACTAACAGTTACTATGTATGGGCGCTTTTATATTTATACTGTACAATTTTGTTTAGCGTTTTATGACTTTTTTTATCTTCTCTGCTGTAACTGCCATAAGTGACCTTATTGGTAGCTAGATTTGATTAAAATTTTTGCGAAATTTTGAGATGTGTAATTTTTTTTCTTTCCGTGAATTTGGCCAGAGCAAATGTGTAGTTAGTATTTCGAAGTGAACTGTCGAGAAAATTCGATAAATTAAAAATGAAATGATAAGCAGTACAGAAACGTTTCGAATAAACTTTTTTTTTCAAAATTGCAAAGGCTCGGTTTGGGAGTCAACCAAGTTGAATCCGAGTTCCATCAAGTGAGTTTAGTCGACCGGATAGGTGATCGATCACCAATGAGAGAGAGAGAAGAGAAACCAAATGGCGCATGGACTTGGCGCAGGATGGTTTCGAAGAGAAGAGAGAAGAGAGGAACCGAATGCGCATGGACTTGGCGCAGGACAGTTTCGGAAGAGAAGAGAAATTTACGTGTGCAGGGTCTTGGCACACGAAAGTTTCGATCGAAGATGGTCTACTGGTATTTTTCGGGCAGTAGCTGGTCACGCTGCTCGAATGCTTCGCTAAATATGTGTCGCAGCATGCGGTAGACAAGCCACGCGAGCTTGAACGGGTGCCTACGACTGTACTGTCCATACAGACATACAGTAGGTTCGTTGGGAAACGGCCTACGGCGGAGTCATCGTTTGATTGTTGCCAGTAGAAGAGTCTTTCAGCTGGACGTAGGAAGAGCAGCGTTCACCGACAAAAGTGGAGATGAGACAAGGCGAGTTTCTTCATCGACTTCTAGAATTGCAAATTCCGTCCAATTCCAGCGCGTGGTCCCGCTTTCAGATATCTCCCCCCCTGATCCTTTTAGAATTGGACGTCTCTTGTTTTTTTTTCCCCTCGCCATTGGAGAGAGAGCGGAACCATTATAGCGTGCTGCCCTGTTGCATGTTAATTGATGCAATCCCTTGCATTCTAGCGAAGTGAGCAGGAGAGCTGCGATTGAAAATTGAAATCCGTTGTCAGCGTGCGGAGTGTCATCTAAACAACGTCCAGCAAATTAAGTACTGATTATTGTGTAATGAAATTATAAGTGAAAAGGGTGCGATTTGCCCATAATTGTTGTGTTTTTCGTGAAGTAGTATGTGCGCTCTTGGTCAGTATTTTATGTAAACTTTTTCTTATATTTTTTCTATGCTGCCCTGATAGTAACTGTATAACTATACAAATAACTGTTTCAAATGTAAAGCGATCGTTGATGAGAAATCGCGGGAATAGATTGTGAACTTGAGATTTGTGTGGCCACTGTAAGAAAATTTTCCGTTATTTTTTTGACATGTATAGATTAGTTACAGGTTGTAATTTAATTATTAGAGTGAAATGTTATTTTATGCAAATGTGAAAATTATAAAGTTTTCGGTTTTTATAATATGATACAATATATGTATGGAATTTGTCATCCTAATTATTTCTTGTCTATCTCTCTGAATTGTTAAAGAAAAAAAAAAAAAAAAATTGCAAAATATGTAAGTTTGTTGAATAAATTTATTGACATTGTTAAACGATATTAATAAGTTTTACTAATGGAAAAACTTATTTTCAAGGGGGTGATGCGAGTGTAGTAATGCTTAGTTAAGAATATTAATTTCTGTTTAATTAATAAGATAATGTTTAATATAAATTATTTACGAAAAATTGGAAATTGTTTAAATGGGTAGAGATGGTAGTCCTGAAGGGGCCCAAGAGAGCGGACTACCCTCAAAACGGAGTCAGTCTTGAGGCGGGCGCGATACGCGTAAGATTTAGAGCCATGTGATCTTAAAAACTAATTGTTTTGTGTTCCTCTCCGACCTAAATTATTATAATAGAAATTTCATACTCGCATACCCCTAACTTAACTAAACTATTTTCGGAATCAATAAAGCGTTCACAAGTGTTAAAAAGGAGTATATATCCCCCCCTTCCCCCTTTGTTTTGTAACGAACTTTGAGTCAGGTCTCGGCGTCGCTACCATGATATTTATACGATACGGCAAAAAGAGTGTAGAGAAACAAAGTGATAAATGAAAGAAAGAGCCGATAGAGAATAAATAGAGAAATAGTAAAGTAGAAAGAAGCGTAAATAATGAAAGGAAAGTAAATGAATAAAGCCGATCACTACAGCAATGCAATGCTGAGCAACGTTGCGAAGTGAGAGGAAAATGTTGCAAGGGGGTTATGCAACAAGGGGGTTATGCAACAAGGGGAGGGGTTTGCAACAAATCTATACTGCAAAGGGGGGAAGGGTTATGCAAGAAATCAGGGAGGGAGCTTCGGGGGAAGAAGGGAGGATGACCTCCCCCCAAAGGGGTAACCTTAACCTAAGAGAGGGAGAAAAAGGAGAAGGAGGTCTTTGGGGGAGAAGGTGGGATGTCCTCACCCCCCCAAAGGGAAACCTACCCTAAACCTTAATCTAAGAAGGAGAGAGGAGAGAGAGTTCTTCATTCCACCGGAGTCCGTTGCATTATGAGCCTCCAGGGGCCAAGGGGTCGTGAGTTGCCAGATACCATTTATTTATATATGGAGGGTTGGGTTACCAGAGAGCACTATATATTTATTTATTTATATAAGGAGGGTTATCAGATACCATCACTTATTTTAATTTATTTAGATGAGTTGCCACTTATTTATTAAAGGCAAGAGTGACTTTCTCCTTAAATTTGTTCAGCAAGAGAACTAATTATTTAAACTAATTCCAATATTAACAATAAAAGAAATACTATTAATCTGAAATGAATGAAAAAAACAAATGACAGAAAATACAAGCAAAAAATATCAATACACACTTTATATATATATATATATAAATAAAATATATTAACCATTATATATATATGTTAACCATGTGCTAATCTCTTTATTTCTCTGTTCCGTTGTACATATGTACATATTTTCGTCACTCGCCTTCTCCATTCCCCATGAGGTGTACTGCTGAATACACGAAAGGACTTGGAAACATTTCTTCTTTTTCCTTGTGGGTTTGCATCATTCATTCATTTCAAGTGTTTAAGTGTGAAATTCACCCTAAAGAACTGTAAGTTAGGTTAGGTTCAGTTAAGTTACGTTAAGAATTAGGTATTTCCTTAAGATAATATTGGTATGTCTACGATATTCGAAATCTGTACCTTTGTTCCTTCCACAATGATTTCACCTGTATCGGTCCACCGTACGTTGGGTCCTCAATAATGACCTGCTTTTCTTTCCCCTTTGTTGTATTTTTGGGACATGTCTTTCCACAATTTCCAGCGTCTTCACCTCTAAGGTCATTATCATCTCTTCCGTTGACTTGGCCACGGAGATGGATTTCCAGTCTATTACTTCCATGCTGGATGCAACATCTTCCCAATTTATACCTTTGGTGTGAAAATTAAAAATTTTGAAATTGCTTCTTTCTATTGTTCGTGTTCTTTCCTTTGTTGTTGCTTTTATATTGGTTGTTATTTCAATAATGTTTTGATCGGATATTATAGTTGGGGATATTTCTACATTATCTATTAGGTTGCTGCTTTTTGTGAACACCAAATCTATGCAGTTGTTTTTCTTGTGTTTTCTGTTATTTCTTGTGTTAACATAAATTCATCAGCCAGAACTAGCAGCATTATATACAGGGTGTCTCAAAAGTCACTATCTATTTCGGTGACATTAGATGTTTTTTTTAAAAATGCTATGCTGGCATAAAGATATGTACTTCTGGTGCAAATTTGTGTATTTAAAAAAAGTTAATTGGTTTATTATCTTGACATGCTTGAACAATTCCTCGAACCTCAACTTCTTACAGATGGCATTCTTGACACAGTAGTTTTTCAGCAGGATGGAGCACCGTGCCATTATGCAATAATTGTACGTGATTATCTTGACAGACGCTCTCCCGGTAGCTGGATTTGTCGTGGAGGAACATAACCATGGGCAGCACGTTCACCCGATTTAACACCATTAGATTTTTTCGCCTGGGGTTTCATTAAGTCTAAGGTGTACACTGGTAGAAGAATTAGTGATGTATCCGAACTTCGAAATCGTATTACCGATGCAGTTCAGAAAATAACACCTCAAATGCTGGAAAGTGTGTTCCGGGAAACAACTTATCGCTTTGAGCTCTGTAGAGACACTGATGGTCGCCATGTGGAGACAGATAAATAAATAGCACTAATTCTTTGTGGCACTTACTTTGAAATAAATATATTTTTCATGTCTTAAACCAGTTTTTCGTAATTCCCATTATTTTTCAAAATAGATAGTGACTTTTGAGACATCCTGTATATCAATCTGGAGAAGTTACGCTAATGTTACACATCGAATTCAGTGTTACAAAAACGTTTCGTTCAAATGCCTAACTGACACAACTTATATGTAAAATTTTAGCAGTGATAGGATTTCACACAAGAATTGAATACTATAAAAGTGGGAATTGTAAGAGAAGACCTACTCTCTCCTTCACCAGCTCAATACTCCTCTAAAGAAACTTAACTCCTTTCATTTGAGAATAAAGTTATCACAGTAATAATTGATTTCTACGTCCTATCCTTTAAAAGACAACATTAATAAATAGGACTGAAAACCTTAAGGACCACAGAGTGAAGAGCTTTCAGATAACAGAGCTCGAAAGAGGAAGAACTATCAAACCTCAAATAAGTAATTGGTTTTAATACATAACAAAAAACAAGTTTAAAGTTAACTAAACATTATGTTAGCTTAAGTTTTCAACTGACTTAATATCAGTTTTGAAGAAAACTTACGCATATGTTTAACTGTGAACAGAGAAGTGCGTAAAACCTTGAAATCGTAGTATCAAAATTATTACGAGTTTTTTGTAAGTGTAACCCTTAAACTCTACACGGGGTACTATTGTGCCCCAGTACCCCAGGAATTCCTAGCGTAACTTTTATAATGGGATATCTCGCGCTTATTCTTTCTCCTAGAAATTAACAGGTGATAAGATATTAATCACTTCATTCATTTGAATTATCTGTCCTAAGCTCCGTGTATTTGAAGAACGCTCACGTAGACGAAAAATAGTGATGGCTACCTTTAATATTGCGTACTTAAGTTTTTTGAAGCGATATCGGTAAAGTGTGAAGATGTGGTGAACACTGAAAGACTCCCCTATTCTACCCTCTTTTGATGCTTTTAAGGCTACATTGAACCGTGCGAAGCTTGAGAAACAAGAGGTACAAATATTCTACGGCTATTCTGGCTAGGGCATTGTAGGATTTCGTGGTACAAACGATGTATTGAACTATGTTGTAGAACTAAACTTTATGAAGCTCACATATACCATGAAGTGGAAGAAACAACACGTGCAGAAGAGAAGCAACGGTTATGGTTAGTGAGTCTTGTTGATGAGTGGGTGTGACAAGCGGTATTATGAAATGCTGCATCATACCGAGTACGCGTACCCTACGGCTGAGAATGTAAATCTTGTCATAATGGAGAATCTGAAGTATTTTTACCACTACATTAATTTATATAATGACGAAGTTTGTAGTGAGGTTGTGGCAAAAGGCTTGCGTGAGTTTTTAATAGAATTTAGAGATGAGTATCGTTTGCTAAGCAAAAAGGAAAAATATGGGCACATGTTTCTCTCAAATAGTGTACCGGAGTATAAATAAAATGTATTTAGTTCGTGAAAATGCAGGAAAATGTCTGGTTGGTTAGTAGATAAATGGGTATCCTATTGTTTTCGCTGGAAACTCGGAGGCTGCTGCGCGGTCAACTCATCGAGGTTTTCAAGTTCTTACAAGGGTTCAACGATGTCGATTTTAGAAGCATGTTTAGTTTAAATGATAACTCGCAGCAATGGTTGGAAGTTGGATTTCAAACGGTTTAGCACTAGTGCACTAGTGTGTGTGTGTGTGTGTGTGTGTGTGTGTCTGTGTGTGTGTGTGAATTACTTTACCTATAAGATCTGTGACACGTGAGATTGAAAGTACAGTCATTTAAAAAAGTTCTAGCGTAAAGATATGTTTATTTTATTTATTATGTGTATTTGATTATATGCCACGCTTTAATTACTTGTCGATGATTATTAAATAATTTGTTTCAAATAACGTTTCATTTTCTCCTTTGTGTGTGTGTGTGTGCCATCTTCAGTTTTTCAACTCTCCCTCTCTCTGTATATATATATATATATATATATATATATATATATATATTTGATTCAATTCCAATTGTTGAGTACTCCCGAAGTGTGTGTGTGTGTTAATTTTTAAAAAATGTGCAAGAAGCCATTATAATAATAACAATGATAATCGTAATAATAATAATAAACCTTTTCATTTTCATTTATTCATTTCATTTTCATTTTGTAGTCATGTCTAATTAAGAATTAAAATGTTTTGTTTATAAGAATTTAATAATATTTGTTTAATAAAGATTATAATGTTTTCTAAGTTAGATAATGGTTTGCTTATAAAATACTAGTTGGCAACACTAAATAGCTGCCCAAGCGGAGGCTTGGTAGAAATGCCCTTGAGTCACTGGACGGCGTCGCGTTTACGAAGGTGTTTTGCGTGTAGGCTGTAATTTTGAATTTAGGCTATTCTTTTGTCTCTCTCGGCTTAAGTATTATAATTAAATTCCCCCTCGCATTACCCCGTTTATTTTCGGCAATAATAAAGTAGTAAAAAGTGTAATGAAGATTATAACACTGGTATGCATCAATTTTGCTGTCAAGGGTTTTGTAAGTGATTCTTATAGAGTTTTTCCTGCTGATTTCGAATCTGCAATCCGTTTTTCTCAATCAGCTCAGTTTATCCGGCTATGGCCTCATAAGTAAAATAGAATTTTTCGTGATTTTGTCAAAGCGGAATTGGAACAGTAACATCTATCATCACTTGTTTCACTTGTATAATATCTTTTTTTACTTTTCAGGCATATAGATAAAATATTTCATAATGAATAGAGCGTGTACAAATGATCCCAATAGATTCTGCTACATATGTGGGACGGTTACCATGCCAAATAACCAGTCCCAAATCACTAAATTTGTGAAGACAATGTATAGAGCATACTTTGGAATTAAGCTAGGGGACCAGGACAAAAATTTCGCCCCTCATATGTGCTGCAAGACGTGCATTGAAAATTTGAGAAGATGGAGCAAAGGCAGAGCGAAATCTTTGCCTTTTGGAATTCCCATGATTTGGAGAGAAGGAAAGGATCACGTGACAGATTGCTATTTCTGCATGACAAACCTCCAAGGTGGGCTTATAAATTTATTTTTCTTAAATATTTTGAAATCCTCGTATGAAACTTGACATAATATTCACCATAATGTAATATTCACCATATATAGCATAATATTCACCATAATGGTAATCATACATTTACATATACATATTGTTATAGAAAATACATTTACACATACATATTGTTATACAAGTTACATTTACATATACAATGATTGTATATTTTCTTTCTTTTTCATTCATATTGTCCCCGAAGGGACAATATGAATGAAAAAGAAAGAAAATATACAGACTCCATCGACCTATTTCATATCTTACAGACCGCAGCCTTCCCTCACGAGCCGCCACTGTCTGAATGCTTCTTCTATTTCATATGCAAGTTTTATATCCATGTTTCTGTGTTTCTATTTTCAGGAGTTAACAAGAAGAATAAACACATTGTTGTATACCCTGACATTCCTTCTGCTATGAGACCTGTACCCCATGGTCCTGGAATTCCAATACCCGACCCACCTCAAACCCTGGACTTTGATGATTCTGATGATGAATCAATGACCAATGCCAATGACCAGTCCCAGTCGTATATACCTCAAAATACCGCTTCAAATGAGCCGAGGCCTCTCAACCAGGCCAAACTTAATGATCTTACCAGGGATTTAGGACTTTCCAAATTAGCTGCCGAGATCTTGGGCTCACGACTTCGAGAGGACAACTTGCTGGCTCCGGGAACAACATTCTCCTGGTATAGGAAACGAGAGGAAGAATTCCGCAAGTTTTTTGCAGTGCACGAAAATACCTCTTCCTTAGTGTACTGCTGCAATGTTGAGGGGCTAATCGAATCCTTGGGCCTGCCATATAACGCATCAGAATGGAGGCTATTTATAGACTCGTCTAAACGACGAGTTTGAAAGCAGTACTTCTCAACATTGGGAATAGGGTTGCATCAGTCCCTGTAGCACATTCCGTACAACTTACTGAGAGCTACGATAACATGAAAATTTTACTGGATGCTCTCGTATACGACCAACATAACTGGAGGATCTGTGGAGATTTGAAGGTAATACTAATATCATAAGTAAACTATTGCTATTGACTATGTTGTTTTTCCAAAGGTTATTTGAGAGCGTATAAGAACACTTAACTTCCCCACAGAAGTGATACAGTCCAATGCATAGATTTTTTATCTGATAGAACAAATTCTCTAAATTCTTTAAATATTTCATTTTTTTTCAGATTGTGGCATTTGTATTGGGAATGCAAGGGGGATACACGAAATACCCATGTTTCCTCTGCAAATGGGATAGCCGAGCGGATGAGAAGCACTATGCACAGCGTGAATGGGCATCCAGAGAGAATTTTGAACCTGGGTCGCATAATGTCGTTTCAGTGCCCCTTGTACCACCAACAAAAATTTTGCTCCCACCACTTCATATTAAGCTGGGCTTGATGAAAAATTTCATCAAATCAATGAATAAGGAGGGTTCAGCATTCCGATATCTCGAGAGTATTTTCTCATATATCTGATGCTAAACTAAATGCTGGGGTTTTTGATGGTCCTCAAATTCGAACTTTGATCAAGGATACTCAGTTCGAAAACGCAATGACTCCAACTGAGAAGAATGCCTGGCAGGCATTCAAATCAGTTGTCACTGATTTTCTTGGCAAGCGTAGAAGTCCAGAATACGAGTCCGTTGTCGAAAACTTGATGGAAGCTTTCAAAGCTCATGGGTCGCGCATGTCCATAAAAATGCACTTTTTGTGGTCCCACTTGGACTATTTTCCTGAAAATTGCGGGGATTATAGTGAGGAACAGGGTGAACGATTTCACCAAGATATCAAAATAATGGAAGAGAGGTACCAGGGAAACTGGGATATCAATATGCTGGCGGACTATTGCTGGTGTTTGAAGCGAGACGTGCCCGAAGAAAAACACAGACGGAAAGCCAAAAAAACTTCATTCCTTCCTCAATAAACTTTTTTCCATATTCATTGTATGAATAAAAGTATTTATTCACACAATGTTTTCATTTTTCACGAGTGTTCTTATAATATTCCTCGTATCTACAGTGTTTAAGGTAAAAAAATCAATAAATTTGGGGATAAAATTGGACTTATAATAAATGGCCAATAGAGAAAAAACCTGACCTGATTGAGGAAAACCAATGTCATTTTCGAATTCAGCATGGTCGAATTATATAATATGAGTTGAAAAAACCCTCACAGCAGACAAAAAAATTTCATATGCATACCAGTGTAATTAACCCCGGTCTCCCTTGCGTAACGGTTTTCCAACTCGGCCACGGCTACCTTATTCATACAGTACGCGAAAAGCGAGTGAAAAGCGTGTAAAGAGAATGATTAATGGTAGAAGAGAAATTGAATAAAGAGTAGAAAGTAAAGTAAATAATGAATTATAATAATGAAGAAAGTTTATTCACGATATTTTTGGTGGCAAGCGGTGCCCTATTAATTTTAAAGTGAACGTCGAAAAATAATCTTAAAGATACTAATCCATACTGGGTCAAATTCGGACTGTTTAAGTTTATTATGCTTGCCGTATACAAATTGTGTGAGACTTCAAAATAAGCTAAGTTTGTTTTATTGAAATAGAGAAATTGTTTTTGTAAAAATTTTTTTGATAAATTAATTTCCGGTTTTTTATTTTTTTTATATACTCATTAATTATATACTTATATATTACCTTATACTTATATATTAATTATATATATAATTATATATATTTATATACTCATTAATTTTTGTAGGTAGGCTGGTTTTTGTTTATTTTTTCTTTCTTTCATTTTCAAGACAATTCCGAGGGATATTTTGTATGGTTAGGCTGTTTAATTTTTTCTTATTCTGAAATTGAATTTTATTGTGTTAGGGAGTGTTTTTTTTTTTAACTTTTTATTTTGGGTATTAAAAATTAAAAATTTCTTTTTTTTTTCGTTCGCGCGTTTGCATAGAAAATATTACAAAATTATGTCAGGATGTAATGCAGTTTCATTCGGTTAAGAATATTTTTATAGAGGCTCGCTTACAAACAAAGCGAACATTCTTCATTATACAATGATTTGTTTTTGTTTTTTGTTTACATAGTAGGTTGCGTGTATTTTTGGGTTCATAATATCTGTTCTTATTTAGAATAACGATGTAAATTTGTAGTTCCACTTGGAAACGATAAATTATAGGATTTTTGGGATTTACAAACCATACTGGGTTTTGTGTTGAAGGAGAGAGTTGTCTCTCAGATGTAACTTGTGAATTGCGAGTTTGCTTCCTATGGAAATTAGTTTTTCAAGTTGGAATTAATTTATTAAATTAATTTCCGGCAGTAATATTTAAATTTTTTTACTTAACTGTTTTGGAAAATTGTTATTTTTTAAACTTCAGTTGGGTTTACTAATCCAGTTAAAACATTGGCTCGAGTGTTCACCCGGAGATGGAGCCTTTTAGATGGCCAGTAACGTTTTTGTGGCCGCTATGTGTGCTTCCCCCAAAGTGTAAGGGGGTTTCTGATTTTCAGAGAATTGATTACATGAAGTTTCTGGGGCTCATTTTTGTCTTTTGCATTTGAATGTATCGATGTGATTTCTGAAGGTAGTTTGAATAATAATATTTGTTAAATTATAATAACGGTTACTATGTTGAGTTTAGTTGACCCGATAGGTGATCGATCACCGATGAGAGAGAGAGAAGAGGAAACCGATTGCGCAGGGACTTGGCGCAGGACAGTTTCAGAAGAGAAGAGAATAGACAGAGAAGAGAAACCGAATGTGCAGGGACTTGACACAGGACGGTTTCGATGGTCTACTGGTATTTTTCGGGCAGTAGCTGGTGACGCTGCTCGATGCTTCGCTAAATATGTGTTTTAGCACTCGGTAGGCAAGTCACGAAAGCTTGAACGAGTGTCTAAGGCTTTATTGTCCATACAGACATAGAGTAGGTTTGTTGCGAAACTGCCTACGGCGAAGTGATCGTTTGATTATTGCCAGTAAGAGAGTCTTTCAGCTGGACGTAGGAAAGGCAGCGTTCACCGACAAAAGTTGAGATGAGACAGGCGAGTTGATTCGTCGACTTCTAGAATTGCAAATTCCGTCAAATTCCGGTGCATGGTTCCACTTTCAGTATATCTACCCCCCTGATCCTTTTAGAATTGGACGTCTCTCTTGTTTTTTTTTCGCCATTTGGAGAGAGAGCGGAACCAACCTAAAGCGTGCTGATCTGTTGTATGGTGATGCAATCCTTTGCATTCTAGCGAAGTGAGCAGAAGCTGCGACTGAAAATTGAAGAAGTCCGTTGTCAGCGTGCGGATTGTGATCTAAACAACCTCCAGCTATGAATGTACTGATTATTATGTAATGAAATTATGAGTGAAAGGGTGCGATTATTGCCCATATTTGTTGTGTCTTTCGTGAAATAGTATGTGCGCTCTGGTCAGTATTTTATCTAAACGTTTTCTTATTTTTCTATATTGCCCTGATAGTAACTGTATAACTATATAAAAAATGTTTCGAATGTAAAGCGATCTTTGATGAGGAATCGCTGGAATAGATTGTGAACTTGAAAAAAAAAAAATGTCCGTTATTTTTTTTCACGTCGTTACAGGTTGTGAATTTGATGATTAGTGTGAAATGTTATTTTATGCAAATGTTGTGAATATTATAGTTTCTGTTTCTCGATTTTTATAAAATGATACAAAATATCTGATGTGTGGAATTTGTCATTCTAATGATTTCTTCTCTAACTTGAATTTTGTTAAAGAAAAAAAATTGCAAAATAAATAACTTTGTTAACTAAATAAATAAATTCGTTAAACGATATTAATAACTTTCCTAGTGTAAAATTTATTTTCAAGGGGGTGATGCGAGTCTGGTAATGTCTAATTAAGAATTAAAATGTTTTGTTTATAAGAATTTAATAATGTTTGTTTAATAAAGATTATAATGTTTTCTAAGTTAGATAATGGTTTGCTTATAAAATACTAGTTGGCAACACTAAAAAGCTGCCCAAGCGGAGGCTTGGCAGAAATGCCCTTGAGTCACTGAACGGCGTCGCGTTTACGAAGGTGTTTTGCGTGTAGGATGTAATTGTGAATTTAGGCTATTCTTTTGTGTCTCTCTTGGCTTAAGTATTATAGTTAAATTCCCCCTCGCATTACCCCGTTTAACTAAGTCTTTTCGGCAATAATAAAGTAGTGAAAAGTGTAATGAAGATTATAATTAACCCCGGTCTCCCTTGCATAACGGTTTTCCAACTCGGCCACGGCTACCTTATTTATACAGTACGCGAAAAGCGAGTGAAAAGCGTGTAAAGCGAATGATTAATGGTAGAAGAGAAATTGAATAAAGAGTAGAAAATAAAGTAAATAATGAATCATAATAATGAAGAAAGTTTATTCACGACAATTTCATTTCATTTGAATAACAGAGACGCTGTAAAGGATTAACACGACTATGAAGTAGATACCACAGAAATTACACCACGCAAAGAAAAATAAAATATAAAATAGATTTTTATATACTGTACTACCAGGAAAACAAATTGAAGGAGTCGGTGGAGGAAATCCGGACGATGTCTACGATATTCGAGTCCTATACCTTTGCTCCTTCCACAATGATCTCAGCTGTATCGGCCTCCTGTGTGTCGTATAATTAACTAATATTCCAATAAGTGGGTAACCTGGGTCGAGATTAGTTGATAGATACATATTTTCATTATTTTCTAATATTTGCACGAGTCTGACAAGTTTAGACCCTTTGGAACATATTAGGTTAGGTTAGGTTCCAGTTACAAAGAGAATGTATGGTCTGGATCATAGGTTAGGTTAGGTTCAGGTTCCAGCATGCTGGAGCAAACCAGAGTCTCACCGCCAGAGTCTGCACAAGGAATCAATTATGTCTTTCACGTAGATTTAATGCTCACATCTCAAGGTGTATTGCCACTTGCAATCTCTACCACTACAATATTTTGCATTAATATTTGCGCCCATACTATTCTCGGTTTTCCCATTTTAGAACCCACCCATTTATGCAATATCCCTCATCCCTTTGCAACATTGATCAACATTTGCCACTTGCAATCTCTCTCACGACAATATTTTACATTATTATTATTTGAGGTCATACTATTCGATCCTCAACTTTGATTCATATATTCGGCTTGCCAATTATCGCGTAGGAGTGTGATTAAATTGTGTTTAGTTTGTGAAAATGAATGTCTGGTTGGGCTGGTAGATAAATGGGCACCCTAGGTATCCTAGTGGTTAAGACGCTAGGGTGCTGACCGGAGGTTGAGAGATCGAGTCCGTATGATGACATTGTAATTTCTTGGTACATACAATCCCCGATGAGCCGGGTGTGCCTATGTGAGGTGGAGAATAAAAGAAGCCAACTCACTACTTCATCAGATCAACTCGAGAGGAGGGGCGATAAGTTTAATCTTCGTGAAATGAGGAATCATCGCACGTAATAATAATAATAATAATAAACCTTTCCATTTTCTTTCATTTTCATTCATTCATTTCATTTCATTTCAATAACAGAGACAATGTAAAGTTTTAACACAACTATGAAGATACCACACAAATTACATGCAAAGAAAAATAAAATATAAAATAGATTTATATATAAAATGAATGTCTGGTTGGGTTGGTAGATAAGTGGGCGCCCTAGGTATCCTAGTGATTAAGACGCTGGGGTGCTGATCGGAGGTTGAGAGATCGAGTCCGGATGGTGACATTGTAATTTCTTGGTACATGCAATCCCCTATGAGCCGGGTGTACCTATGTAAGGTGGAGAGTAAAAGAAGCCAACTCATTACTTCACCAGGCCAAATCGAGAGGAGGGGCGATAAGCTTGACCTTTGTGTTAAAAATAGGGACCACATGTACTATTTTGATTCACTCGGGACTCAGTACTGGTAGGATGTACCGTTTTCTTTTCGATCCATTTTTATATTTTTAAAAAAATATTTCTGTGACTACGACCATTATGAACAAACTCGGTAAATGAATTCCAATATACTTATGAAAAATTAAAGCGATGAATATTATATCCATATAGAATACACAACGCTTTCTTTCTGTGTGTGTGTGTGTGTGTGTGTGTGTGTGTGTGCCGTCTTCAGTTTTTCGACTCTCTCTCTCTCTCTCTCTGTATATATATATATATTTTTTTTAAATTGCTTTACCTTCACTAACAAAAGTAATTTTATTCAATTCCAATTGTTGAGTACTTCCAAAGTGCATGTGTGTTAATTTTGGAAAAAAATGTATAATAGTAATAATAATAATAATAATAATAATAATAAATAATAATAATAATAATAATCATAATAATAATAATAATAAAACCTTTTCATTTTTTCATTTAAACGATGTATAGGAAAAATTAAAGCGATGAATATTATATCCATATAGAATACACAAGGCTTTCTTTCTGTGTGTGTGTGTGTGTGTGTGTGTGTGTGTGTGTGTGTGTGCCGTCTTCAGTTTTTCGACTCTCTCTCTCTCTCTCTGTATATATATATATATATATATATTTTTTTTTAATTACTTTACCTTCACTAGGAAAAGTAATTTTATTCAATTCCAATTGTTGAGTACTTCCAAAGTGCATATGTGTTAATTTTGGAAAAAAATGTATAATAGTAATAATAATAATAATAATAATAATAAATAATAATAATAATAATAATCATAATAATAATAATAATAAAACCTTTTCATTTTTTCATTTAAACGATGTATAGGATTAACACGACTATGAAGAAAGAAGATACCATGCAAATTACTCGCAAAGAAAAATAGACATATAAACAACGAACTTAATAAAATATAAAAACATTTATATACAGTAACAGGAAAACAATCGTTTGAGAGAGAAAGTAGGAAGATGTGTGTCTTTGGGAGGAAATTGCGTCAATCGCGTTCCATTCTAACCTTTTGCTGTTTTGGAGTGCCTCGGACAAGTCAGGTGTGAACCTTACGCGTACCTGCCTCCGATCCTTCTCGTCTCAACAAAATGTGAAAATTAATGTTATTCTATGAGATTATTTATAATTGTTTATTACCAAATTTAATATACAGTTCAGTATATCTACTGCATATTATTAAACCTGTTTTCATATGGGAAATTTAATATAAATGTGTATATATAAATTTCTCAAATCGAAAGAATGAATATCAAGATGGATGAAAAAAATTGTATGAAAATGAGAACCGTATCTTACAGTATATACACACAGAGGTTTAACAAAAGTAAATAGATACCTTCGAGGAGCAAATCCGCAAGGATTGTCCAAAGTAAATAGACGCTTTCAGGGTGCAATGCCGCATGGATTGTCAGAAGTAAATAGACACTTTCGGTTGCAATTCCGCATGGATTGTGAAAAGTAAATAGACACTTTTGGGGTGAAATTCCGCATCGGCTATTCATGTTGCGAAATAGTACATGTATTTTTTGAACATATTTAGTTGGTATTTTAATATATATATATATATATATATATATATATATATATATATATATATAAAGTGTGTATTGATACTTTTTGCTTGTATTTTCTGTCATTTGTTTTTTCATTCATTTCAGATTAATTGTATTTCTTTTATTGTTAATATTGGGATTCGTTTAAATAATTAGTTCTTTTGCTGAACAAATTTAAGGAGAAAGTCACTCTTGCCTTTAATAAATAAGTGGCAACTCATATAAATAAATTAAAATAAATGATGGTATCTGGTAACCCTCCTTATATAAATAAATAAATAAATATATAGTGCTCTCTGATAATCCCTCCATATATAAATAAGTGGTATCTAGCATCTAACGACCCTCTATATAACAGTGCTTGGCCCCTGGACGCTCATAATGCGACGGACTCCGGTGGAATAAAGAACTCTCTCTCGTCTCTCCTTCTTTGGTTAAGGCTTAGGTTAGGTTTCCCTTTGGGGGTGAGGACATCCCACCTTCCCCCAAAGACCTCCTCCTTCTCCTTTCTCTCCCTCTCTTAGGTTAAGGTTGCCCCTTTGGGGGGAGGTCATCCTCCCTTCTCCCCCCGAAGCTCCCCCCCCCTTTGCAGCATTGATTTGTTGCATAACCCTTCCCCCCCTTTGCAGCATTGATTTGTTGCATAACCCTTCCCCCCCTTTGCAACATTGATTTGTTGCATAACCCTTGCAACATTGATCACCATTACATTGCAACATTCTTGCACTCTCCCATTTTGCGGTCATACTACTACCGTTGATCAGGAAAAGCTAGCGTCAGTAGCTGAGTGAGTAACACCGTTTCCCTATAAGCGAAGTGAAGACACTGAGGTCGGGAGTTTGGCTCCCGATGGGGCTAGTTAATAATTATCCAAGAATTAGCGCAATTGGCCGCATTAATTGGCCTGAGGTCTGTGCCCGTTTCTGACCCTCCTGACAGATTACTGTTAGCCTAGAAAAACGACTACTTTGTGGTAAAACTGAAAATACTTTTATTTCTTCATTTTAAAGTATAAAAATTTCGAATTCCTGAAATGAATTCAATATCCACGCAATTCCACACTCCGAGTTTGGCCTTGGAATGGATTCCTTTTCTGATTCCGATTATAACCCTATTTCAGTTCTAATTCCAATTATAATATCAACCGGAAAATCGTAGAATCCGATTTTGATTCCTCCGAATCGAAATCGCGGCTCAGATATTTTACTAATGAAAAATTTTCATTCTTTCAAAATATATTAAAAGTCAAAAGAAATGAAATTAATTTTTAATGTGGCATGCAAATAGTCGAATTTTAATTCATCTTCAAATCTACATTTAAAATTCGCAGGAGAAAGTACCAAATCTGATTTAGAAAAATTCCTGATTTCAGTTCGGGTTACAGACCCTCTTAAATTTTCGATCTTGATTCAAATTCTAAATCAATCATCGGCACTTATTCCTTTTCCCCCCACAATTTCTTTTTTCCCGGTTAGGTCAACTGTACACCCTTAACAATTGGTTAGGTTAAGTCATGATATTTTCGTTAAAATACTCCACTCACTCCTTTTCTTTTTTAACGAAAATATCATGACTTAACCTAACCAATTGTCAAGGGTGTACACTGTACAGTTGACCTAACCGGGAAAAAAGAAATTGCGGGGGGAAAAGGAATAGCCCAATCATCTTGAGTGAGTCTCTTATCAGAATCGTTCTCTCTCTCTCTCTCTCTCTCTCTCTCTCTCTCTCTCTCTCTCTATATATATATATATATATTATATATATATATATACATACATACTGTATATGTGTGTGTGTGTGTGATTTTCCTAGTCTCATTTTACCATTTTACGTAGGATGAACAATAGGATATCGTCTTCAAACTACGAGTATAAAAACTAAACATATCAAATACACAGTCATTACTTATCGACTCATTCCATCTAACCAGAGAAAGCCTTTCTATATTTTTATTCTTCTTGAGAGCTATGCTATATACAGGGTGTCCCATAAGTCCGGCATCATAGGAGAAATTCATATTTTTCTATTTCTACAAACCATAATTCATATTTTTATCTTTCTACAGGCCATAATGTCTGTGAGCAAGGAAGAACGAATCCAAATAATTCTACTCATAGGAAATCGGAGTCAAAGAGAGGCCGCTGCTGAATTTAACAGACTGCATCCAGACCGCGAGCCAATAACACAGAGTTGTGTTAGCAGACTTGTTGCGAAGTCTCTTTGACTCCAATTTCCTATGAGTAGAATTATCTGGATTCGTTCTTCCTTGCTCACAGACATTATGGCCTGTAGAAAGAGAAAAATATGAATTATGGTCTGTAGAAATAGAAAAATATGAATTTCTCCTATGATGCCGGACTTATGGGACACCCTGTACGTATATTGAGGCACAGAACACCTCAATGATGAACTCTTAACTACACATACAAAACCTCGAAAAAGCTAAGAGCGAAATGAATTATAAAAAAAGTCACCAAGAAATCAGGGCAACCAAAAAAAAAAAAAAAATTAAGATTTCTTATACTGTAGAAGTAAAAAACATCAGCAAAGTAACAAAGTTTGTACAACCGCACCAAACTTCAACATAGCAGTGTAGACTCTTATCACGTACAGTCTACAACAAACATTCCATCGCTGAAACAGGACGTATTAGTATAAATAAGCGAATCATACTAAAAATATGCGATCTCATCTTCCAATAAAAGGGCGCACTTTATGCAAGAAAACAAAACACCAAAAACTGACTAAAAAAACGTCACTTATTGTGAAAGCATATGCCGCAATATAAGGACCTAAACTAACCCAACTTAATCTAATCCGTAATAACTTGTCAACTGTTTGGTCTTGTCGATTAAATGTTGTTAGTCCGCAATATAACACGTAAGTATTGTATATGTGACTCGGCATTATTTGCACAAGGTAATCACATCAAATTTTAATTCTCAAATAGGAGGGCACGAAAATGCTATTTTTAATTCCGCTTTACTAAAAATATAATTAGTAATTAATAGGGATTTTTATCATGCTTATTAATAAGTCTTACATACTGCTTTTCATTATTATTATTATTATTATTATTATTATTATTATTATTATTATTATTATTATTATTATTATTATCGCCACTAAAACAAATTTTGCTTGGAAGCGATAGTTCTATGCTATACAGTATATGTATAAGAAATCATTCACTGACCTATTTTTAGATATTTCTTGATACATCCACTGTAGAAGGTGTCCAGGAGATAATGGTGCGAAAACAATGTTAACGTACTGATTTGGGGAGTGATATCGAGTAAAAAAGTTAATACAACACCGGTGCTACTTCCAACCGTTGCGGAACTACGGACGTTTTAAGGTGCACGGAAAAAAAATAAACGAGAGTATTAATCTGATGTATTTATTGCTACATTTTATGAGATACACCTTATAAATGTTCAAAATGTTCACCTCGGTTTTCAATGCACAGCCTTGCTCATTCCAAACAAGAGTCCACTGACCGTTGAATCATTTCGGGGTGTTCTCGTATGTAAGCAGCAGCATCCATAATCCGACGCAAGAGTTCCTCTCTCGTTTGTACTTTGGTCTTGTAGACCATCTCTTTCATAAGGCCCCATAAAAAGAAATCTAACGGGGTTAAGTCCGGAAATCTCGGGGGCCACGATATTGGACCAGCAAGACCAATCCAACGATTCCCGTACCGCTGATTCAAGTAATCCGTAACATGACGACCAAACTGTGATGGCGTCCCATCGTGCTGAAAGAACATCCTGCGCCTTGTCTCCAAGAGCACGTCCTCCATCAAAAGCGGCAATTCATTCGTCAGGAAGTTTAGATAAATATCAGCAGTTAATCGTTGTTCCAAAACGAACAGTCCAATCAGCTGATCTCCAATTACACAGCACCAAACATTCACCGAGAATCGATGTTGAAAGTTTCCTTCAACGATACTATTGATAATTCCATCCCGAATGAATTGTGCTTCATCATTAAACAGTATGTGATTAAGAATTTGGCGATGCATAACCATCCACTGGCAAAATTGAACACGTTTGTCGTAATCATCCGGTTGAAGAGCTTGCACACGTTGCAAATGATAGGGATACAAACCCTCATCATGTATGGTTCGCTATACATGCAATGCGGATTCACCAATTCGTCTAGAAATCTTTCGAACACTGGCAGTTGGGCTACGTTGTACTAGGTCTAGTATGCGCTCCACCATAGCAACAGGCTGTCGTGCTGCATGGAACAATTGTCCCTGTTTCCCTTAATCTCTGGTGTGCGTCATGAAACACTCGCCTGTTCGGTATTCGGCGGTTCGGAAAACGTCTTCGATATTCCTCAACTACCGCTCTGCTGTTACCATCACAGAATCCATAAATGAAATGGATATCAGCGTATTCAGCGGGTGTGAACTGTTGATTGTTCACCTTCGCGCAACACAGTGTCTCGTACCACAGTAGGGCGGGTCGTACTCAGGTGACAACATGAATCTGAAGGAAATCCTACCATCAGGGGTGTCTAAATTATGTTTTACATGGGGAATTCAAATATGAGCTTATTTTTTGGATACGATAACTCTAACCTACATCATTTTGTATTTCTAAATTGCCAATTTTACCCTTTTGAACCACTTTATAATATATTAAAAGATATAAGGTAAATCATTTATATTGACAAGGCCAAATCAACTTTACATATATTTATTAATAGGTGAACTGCATGTATATCACTGGATATAATTACAAAGATCATTCTCCTGACATCTTGAACTTTGCCAGGTTGCACAAATCCTGCTTTGACTCAGACTTGGACATCAGCTTCCTGCTGGTCTCCTGAGCCCTGATCCCTCCATCCCTCTTTTCCTGTGAGAAGTACTTAGCAGAAGCCTCAGTCACCATTTTAACAACCCTCTCAATGCTTTGTGTGTGGCAAGGCCAGTTGCGACCTCCATGGGGGTGTTGATGAAGTTTTTCACCTCTGAGGTGCTTAGAGAGCAGGTGAGAGGTGGCTCTGACACACCTTCTGACCAGCTGATCAAGTCACCGATGCTGGAAGCATCACAATTGATGTCAGGTGTCCTTCTGCTCCTAACAGAGGAGTCCCCCAGCTGAGTGTCCGGGTCCCCCTCTCCCCTGATGGCCAAGATTCTCTCCACCCCTTCAATCCTCTCCTTCTGATCCTCAGAGCAGAGTAGTGTTTGGAGGATGACTTCACTGTGGGCATACCAAGCAGATCTTCTCACAGTTGGCATCACAATATCCAGCACCTCCTTTCTCTGGGACTTGAGGCAGTCCAGCTGAAAGAGGATGTGCCTAGGCCCTTCGATCCAGGAGTGCTTGACCTTCACGTTGAACCAACATGGGTAATACACTCCAATGATGAATTCCACAATGAATTGCAGAATCTTCAGGTTCTTTCCTTTAAGTCCGTGCTTTGACACCCAGAGCCTGAGAAGTCTGTTCGCTGTGGTGAGCCAGCGGGTGTGGTTTACTGGTCCTATCTCTAACAGAGCCAGCCCTGCAGGAAGTACTCCATCCCTGACTGCACAGACAATTTTATAGCCATAGTATTGATCAGTTGAGAGATCTTGAATGACCTTGTCAGGAAGCTTGATCAGTGGAGGGCCAACAGAGATTCGGGTGAAGTTTGGATTGATATCAAAGTCTGTAGCAGAATCAAGGAGCTTTCCTATTGGCCCGGATAATTTTTTGTCTGACAGAGTAGGGCCATCAAGGTCAACAATGAGATGGCGCAGGGGAAGTTCAACAGTGTGCAGGTTGCACACCAACCAGACCAGCTTTCTCCCCAGGTGCAGCTCCATCTTCCGCATTACTCCAGCTTTCACACCAGTGTCGACATTTGTTGAGTCTCCTCCAATGGCCAACAAGGTCTTATCATAACCCCTCTCTTTCAGCCAGGCAAACAGGCCCTTAGCAATCTTCTCCGCATGTGACTCCTCTTTAGTTGCTTTCTCTGGGGTAAAGTGGAACAGATAGTAGCTGCCAGGCTCACTAACAACACTATAGTGTTCTTCCTTGATCTTTGCGGGAAAAGATTGGTCACTGCCCTCAGCTTCCATCATCACATTGGTCAGGTCAATCCGCCCATCAAAGAGGATGCAAGAGATCCCCCCTCCTCCCTGCACTTCTTCTCGAACTGTTCCCCCAGCTCTCTCATCAACTTCTCCTGTGCTCTCTTGACCTTGCTCTTATCAATCACTTTACTTGTATTGTCTTCTGTGATGATTCCTGCGTCAATCAGAGCTGCTGTTGCTATCGCTGCAGTTGGCCTCAGCCCTATGCCATACCTTACACTAGCAAGGGCAATGTTTTGAATCTCATCATAGTTTTTCTGTACCTTTGCCGAAGCTGCTGGCTCAGGGACAGTTTGAGGGAAGAGCTCAACTTCAGGAACAAACTCATCTTCATCACCACTTCTCTCCAATTCCAGATCCTCATCACCATCTGCCAAAAATCTCTTAACATCCTTCCTGGCTGCCTTCTCTGCTACTGCAGCACTTTCCTCCTTGCTCCTCCTTTTCTCTGCCTTCCTTTCCATCCACTGCCTTTTCAATGTCCTCACCTGTCTCTTGTGCTCTGGTAGATCAGGACCCCCTATTTGGTGGGGTCCCTTACTTCCAACCTTCTCTTTCTGTCCCTTGATGTAGGCAAGATCTTTCACAGGAATCTTTTTCACTCTGCTGCAGGAACAGTTAATGTGGGCTTGGATAACACAGCCCTCACAGCCTCCCCCCTCACAACTGTACTAAAAATGAACCACCTAATTTTAGCTCAAATCAAAGTTGTTAATTAAATTTTGCTCAATGTATCACTATAATATGCGTAGAAATAGCTTTTTCTAAAATATAACAGAATAATTCTCACATGTGAACAGTAACAAAAAAATATCAGTAGATAATCACTAAATCTATCCCCTCACTGCAAGCCGAGGTGGTAAAATAGCTTCATAAATCATGAGTCACTTCAAATGTTTCACAAAACGTTTTAGAATGTTCTGAAACGTTACATTCTAGCCTCTGAGAAAGGTGGCTCAGAAAATGGCCTTATGCGCGCCAGAAAACCGTCAAAATATTTCATATACCAAACTGTATGATAATTACAATTAAGTGGAATGGCACACCTTTTTATTTGAGTATTTAAATATTATTATTATTATATGAATTACATTATACAGTATGTGTTTATATGAATTAGTTAGAACAATGCTCTATGAGAGATAACGTGAGCAGCCATGATAGAAAACGTGAGAAGACATATTCTGGGGTAACTACAATAGTAAAATAATCAACAATTTAATAATAATCACCTGCAAAATGATGTAGGTTAGGGTTATCAGAATTAAATATTTTCTTCAGAATTGTGTTCTATACACCAAAATATGTCATTTGAACACCCCTCTCCATTGATTTAAAAAAAATGCATAGTATGACCCGCCCTATTTAAATACCACAGATTAGAAACAAATGAAAGAAAAAACTGAGGATTAGTAGTGGTAACTTCGTTAACCGAAACTATCACCAGTGCTGCCATCTATCGAATTATACACAAGTAGGGATTTGTTGTTTGCACATCTTAAAACGTCCGTAGCTCCGCAACGGTTGGAAATAGCACCTATGTTGTATTAACTTTTTTACTCGATATCAATCCCCCAAATCACCCCCAAAGTATGGCAGACCGGTTGTGAAACACCCTGTACAAAGAATTCAAAGGGGTTAAGTCGGGTGATCGAGGTGGCCATGTTGTTGGTCCACCATGACCTCTCCAGTGCTGAAACACATCAATATGAAGGGGATTCATCAGAAGTTAACGTTTGGTGTGCTATGTCACGTGACTGCATAATTAGTCCATTTTTATGTGACGATCGTACCGTGACTGGTGGGAATTATCTTAACCCATTAGCGCCCAGAGGTCCTCTCCGAGACTGAATAAAATCGTCTGGCATTAGCCAGAACAAAATCAGTAAAGTGACGCTGGGCACTAATGGGTTAACATGGGCAGACATTTTCTCCCCAAAGCAAGGGCTATTGGAGTTAACATGGGAAGTCTTACAGGTCAGAAATGTAAACATACATGCACTGTATATTGGCTAATCAAAAAAAAAATGACAAATTACTTTGCACCATTATTTCTTGGACACCCTGTATGCTATTTCTACATATATAAATAGAACATTAAATAAGTGAGTAAAATGTTATTATTATTATTATTTGAAGTAAATCGTAGAAGCCATTTTTAAAAATGTTAGCGTCTTCTTCGGAAAAATATAGTTTTATATTTGTAAATTGGGTCGATTTCCACTTAACCCTTACATTATCGGTGGTGCTATAAAGTATCACCACGAATAATAATATACTGTATATCGTACTAAGATGCAAGTTTTCTACAAATGCTTTTATACATGTTTGTATGGGTATCATTTTGTTGTCAGAAAAGGAATCCAAAATGTGTAATTTAGGTGACAAGTTACTAGTACAGTACATTTAGTGTTGAATAACAATAAATAAACCTATACTCATTTCGTCGACAAGACCAAAAAATCAGCACTGTAAAAATCTAACTCAGCCTAACCTAACCTAGCGTAACCTAACCTATCTTAACCTAATCTCATCTAAGTAATTATAACTTGTCAACAGAATGTCAAGTGAATAAGACCGCAATCAATGTTATACTCTTTGGTTTCCGAAAAATATTCGGGAACGTAAGGATTAGAGCTTAATTCTTAACTTAAGCTCGAGGGATCAACTGAAGATCTGATCCCTCTCCGTAACTGGTGATCCTTCTTTGTGGTAGAGCAGGATACTTTTGCTACCCGCACGAAGGGCGGGTTCCTTTTCCTTCCTTGACGCTGGTTTTCCTTTCCTTTCCTTGACGATTGGTTAGATTAAGTCGTGATATTTTCGTTAGTTTTAAATTTGTCAAAATTGTTACTAACTGAAAAGAAGAAATTGGGGGTGCTATAAAGGAAAAGATCCGAATTTGGTACTCCAGCAGACACTCGCGTGTTTTTGTCATGATATTTTTCTATGTGAACCTCCCCAGGAATTTATGATGAAATTTGTCAGAACATTATATATACAAACTTACAATTGGTTTTCAGTCGCCTTTTGTCGAAGAATGAATACGCGATAGCAATGATAACCAACGTTTTCGAACGAAATTCATTACACTGTTGTGTGTGTTTTTCATTTTGAATTAAATTTTACTGTGTCGGATGTTCCGGGAATCTAATTTCATCCGACTTTTGAACACACACACACACACACACACACACATACACACACACACACAAAACACACACACACCACACACACACACACACACACACACACCTCTAAGTAGTAGCATTTTTGTATCTTTGGTTGTCTACTCTGCACCTCCTTTCCTTATTTTGCACAACGCTTGAAAGTTCTTCTGACTCATTATTTTAGGAATTTAATTTTTAAACTCTGTTCTTACTTTTTAATTTGGGCTACACCTACAGACTGAGCTTGGTCTTTACTATTGAGGCAATCGACGTTTGGCATGATGTGAAAAACAGTAATCCAAAATACGAACAATGAATCAGTTAACTTTATGAAAGATGCAGCCTGAGTAATAGCTGATTACTGCTTAGAAGTCTTCACAATTTTATTCATACATTCATTGAGGGAGTTCTGATACTCGTACATAGTATTAACAGTTTGAGTGTTAAAATTTCATCTAGTCCTAACATCTCCTGGTAGTCGTACTCCAACTACTTTGTCCCGAGCTGCCTCTTTGGGAGGAATTAAAAAAAGAAGGCTGGAATGTCAGGTAAATATAGGGAAAAATAATAATACGCGCACTTATTGATTTTGAGAAACCGGTTGTATCGTCATTAAGTTCAATTGGTGGAAGTAACAATCAAAGCACATAAAACATACAGAGTAATACAAAGGACACCAGACAGGAAATTAATATGAATAAATATTAATGTGAATAAGTTGTAAAAATGGGAAAGTGAACTAGAAATATGAATGAAGAGAAACATGAAATACAATTTGTTCGTTTGCTAGGCTGTTTAACCTCCTTCGCAACATCTAAGGTCGTATGACGGAGGGGACCTACAACTTTACGTGGGATCCGAACCACGGATCGCTACATAATCTAGAGGAAAATGACGGTCTTCGAACTACAACCTGGTCCCAATGTCGTTTAACTTCGCTGATCGACGGGAAGCGGTGTTATGACAATGTCCTGGACGTAGCCTCATGAAATAAAGAAATGCGAGGGAGTACACACCTATCGTAACAATCAATGTATGTATAATAGTTTACTGTAATTAGAATAGATTAAAAATTGGAAAATGTCTTAAAATTTTCTCAAATACGCCAAACAAATTCGCAAAAGTAGAAGTTAATCATTTCATGTTTGGCCCCACTTTGCCGCTTATTGCGTCTTTTCAACACATTCCAAAGGTTAAGTTAGGTTAAGTTGTAATAGCAAGTATTACGTCCAAATAATACAAGAGTATTTCTCCAATGAAGAATGTACTTTTCTTAACAAATATATACACGTTTTCTACCTACAAATATGATTTTCTCGTTTTTTTCACAGTGCTTCAAATCGAAAAGATCCTCCCAATCCTATACCGTGACCATCCCAATTCCCCAAAAAGAGTCCTTCCTTTTCCTAAAATTCCTAAAATTTTGTCATGTAACAAAAAAACAAAATCAGACCCCTGTTGTAGATATAGTAATTTTCATTGTTTCCAAAATATTTTTGGTTTTACAATGCCTCATTAAAAGAATGGGATTGCTATTGTTTGTCTAGTTTACCGTCCTTATTTTAAAATAATATTAGTTTCTTCGTACTTTGGATATCTTTTAGTTAAATGAGTATTTTAATATTTTAATGCATTAATATAATTTACACCGTTTTCGAGCATTTAAAACACTGTTTATCCACAAAGAAAATTCTATTACAAGCAATATAACTACAGTATAATAACTAAATAAAAGGGGATGCTATACACTTTTGTTTTGGGGGGAAAGAGTTTTAAATGATTTTAACTATGGTTCAATATTTCAAAATTGGCGACAAAGTAGTGTAATGTTCCATGTACAAAATTGTACATATATACTCACATTCTGAATTTGATTCAGAAGACACGAGACTTATACTGAACTTGGCATTTTCTCTTAACTATATATCAACGAGGTTTGATTACTTAACCAATTAGAAGGTATTTCCTGCATTTATGTTATGTGTCAAATCTTACTTCTTCATATCAAAACAAATAGATGCAAGTATCATTCGTCTCCTTAGCCTTTAATAGAAATGATTAAGAATACATCATGAAAATGTAGTGATATTGTTTGTTTTATTGTTCATTAATGATGAACACAGAATTTATATCTGCACTCTTCACCATTTCTAGAAAATAACCTTCATATTATATTCGTGAGATATTAAACCCATGAAACTTTGATATTATATGAGACTTTGATTTTTCATATTAAAGTTAGACGTCTGAAGTTTATTTGCATACAGAATTCAGCACATATCTACTGTAATTTCTGAAAGAAATTTACACTTACCAATATTTCCCACTTATTCTTTTGTGTCTGTCTTTACAGAGGTTAACAACCACATCAAACGCTGCGTCGGTAGTTCAGTACGTAGCATATTTTCCATATAAGCGAAATGAAGACGTTTTGATCGGAGATTAGATTCCCGATGATGCTGGTAAGAATAATACAGGGGGTAGAGCAATAGGTAGCATTAGTTTTAATATGATTTATATTAATTAATCGTTAATTAAATTATTATTTTTAATGTTTATATAAATTTAGGCTTAAAAAGCAAACTGAGGGTTTAAAAGGTAACCAATTACATAAAGGCTTACAGTTATGGTCTTCCTTTAACCAACAGGAAAACGCCTTAGAAGTGTCCTATGAGAATGCCTATAGAGTAGTCCCGGTATTTTAACGCTGGATTCCCTTATGGCATTATATGTGTAAGATGTAATACATCGTAGTGAAAATTTATAACAAGTGTAAGGACCAGACAATGTAATTGCCATCATGTAAGCTCTCTCTCTCTCTCTCTCTCTCTCTCTCTCTCTTCATTCGACTTCATCGGAGACGGACGTGCTGTGTGGTCTCTCCAGTACTTTTTTTCGATAGTTGTGTGAAAGTGTTGTAACTAAGTGTAATTCAACAAAATGTATGTTATTATGAGGTTGAGATAAGTATAATTATATTTATTTACTTTATTATTGAGGCTAGGCGAAGCATTATTGCTTATTAGTTAATTATTTAATTTATTTCCTTTTCCGGTTTCTCAATTAAAATTAACGAACATAATTCCGCATTGTTTACTAACGGTCGCTACAGGTTCTATTTCTCCGCATTGTTTACTAAACCTACTGCCCCAGCAGTCGGTCCTACTCCCCCAGCAGTTAGTCCTCCAAAAGTAGTTCATCGTACTCCCCCAATAATAATCCAGTAGCAATCAATCCTCCTCCTCCCCAGCAGATAGTCCTGTTCCCACAGCAGATTGTTCTGTTCCCCCAGCAGTCAGTCCTCCTCCGCTAGTAGTTCATCCTACTCCCTGAGTAGTTGATTCACATGCTTCGGGAAACGACTCAGGCCAGTTAGGAGAAACAACAACTTAAAATCTCTTAAAACTGTGCTATTCAGTGCAAGGTCAATTAGAAACAAACAAATGGAATTTATACCGCTAGTCAAAACTGGGAACTTTGATATCATAGGAATAACGGAATCCTGGATTTATTCTGAATCAGGGGACTTTGTAGGAGAATTTGAAATGGTAGGTTACAAAATGTTTCACAAAGATAGGAACGGAAGGGAAGGAGGTGGTGTACGTTTGTATGTTCGTGTCTTCCTGCTCTGTTGAGGATAGGTTTAGAACAAGTTGTTATTATTATTTTTTTTTTTTTTTGGGTTCAGAATCCCAGCTGAGCCGTGAACGGCCAAGCTCTGAAGGGCCAGTCCAACCTACAGCCCAAGTTAAGCTATAATTAAAAAATTACGGACTTGGAGGTCCTATTAGGTCCTATCTCAGGGTTGCTGACTCGATGTGGGCCTACCTTAGGCCTCAGTTGCATGAATTTAAGATAAAAACAAAAGGGGCACTATTTATGGTCTTCTTTCTAAACCTTGCAACAACAACACAACCTGCACTATTGCACGATGCAACAATCTTGTATCTAAACAACCAAACTGAATTGCAAGAGAGCTCTCTATAAGACCACACCCTGTAAGTACGGCATTCCACAAACGAGTAGAAAAGACGCGCAGCGCCCCAAAAAATGATGCCACAAGAGTGCCCAAACAATGATGCCACAAGAGCCCAAAAATGCTAGCTCTAAATTAAGTGAATTTTTCACTAACCTTACAATTATGAGATGGATATATATACACCTTAACTTAATATATACAAGCAATGCTGCATCAATCAGCTTAGTCATCATATCGCCTTGGGACAACAATGGTTCTTCATCTTCTAGATTTTCTAACACAAGTAAAGTTAAACCAAGGTTTTTTTGCATTAGTAGTAGGAATAGAATATGGAATGTACGCCTCCATGCCCGAGAGAATCAACTCTGTGATGCGTTCTGCACACTCAGAAGGGCCCTGGCCACGGAAGCAGTAATCATTCCATGGGAAATCACAGAAGTACTGCCTAAGGGCCTCCCAATCAGCCGCGCCGAAGTGCCAAAGGTACCTCCTCTTCGGAGGATCTAAAGGACGAATTGGAGCGATAGGACAGGAAACAGATATAAGATTGTGATCCGAGAGAAAAGTAAAATGGAGAGAAAAGTTTTACAGAGTAAGAAGAAGGATGAGAGGTAAGAAATAAATCCAGAATGTTGGGCCTATCTCCAAGGCGATCGGAGATACGAGTAGGGTGCTGTACAATCTGCTCTAGGTCGTTTAGGATAGAAAAGTTGTAAACTAGTTCATCAGTGATGTCAGTGAAATGGGAGGAAAGCCAAAGGTGGTGATGAATATTGAAATCTCCTAAAATGGAGAGTTCAGCAAAGGGAGAGCGGAAAGAATGTATTCCACTTTGAAAGTGAGGTGGTCAAAGAAGTTTGGATAATCAGTAGAAATAGGAGAAAGATAAACAGCGCAGATGTATTTAGTTTGAGATTGGCATGTAAGCCATAGCCAGAGGGTATAGAATTCTGAAGATTCAAGTTCGGGAATACGAGAACAAGTTAGGTCATTGCGTACATGTACGCACCTTTGGAGTGAAATTGAGTATAGAGAAAGTAAGAGGGTACAGAAAAGGGGTTGCTGTCAGTCGTCCCAGACACCTGAGTTTCAGTGAGGAAAAGAAGATGAGGTTCAGAGAAGGAGAGGTGGTGTTCAACAGATTGAAAATTTGAGAAAAGGCCACGAATGTTGCAGAAGTATAGGAAAAGTGAATCAGTCAGAGGTCCAGAACATCTCGAATGGGCGATGGCAGATCCAGCCTCTCTGCTTGGGTCTGTGTTCCGGGTATTTACGGGGGGGAGGAGCCAGAAGTGGGGATATTTATGGTCCCCTCACCAGGGGACTCCGAGGTTCTTGAAGTTGATGCCATTTTTTTTAAAATTTTGAAAAGATTATTTAGTGTGTAAAATACATGTGTATGTAGTGAGAAATAGGGAGAGAAGTGTGTATTTGAGAGCATGCTGGACTGCTGACAGGGTAGACGAGACAGGAAAAGATCAGCTAAGGAGGACGGAACGGAGAAACGGGAGAAACGGGAGAACGGGAGAAACAGGAGAAACGGGAGTTCCAGCACTTCCTATCTTCTGCCTAACGTCTCCCCCAAGGAGTACTTCCCTGGTCGATTGGTGTCTACAATCTCCTCCTTACTGGAGGCTTTCAGAAGGTGCCGTCGCTATCCAACTCCTGACTTTCACTGAGCTTATATTTCTGGCCGGAATCATGCGAAATCTGTTCTTCGACTCGCCAAAAATTCCTTCATCCGACAAAAATGTGTAAATCTATCCAATTTTAATCTTGCTCTTTCTGGCATCTAGCTAAGAACCTCTTCAACAACTTTACTTCCTCTTCTTTCCCTCCTCTTTTCCATTCTGACGGCACAATTGCCGTCTCTTCTCCCGACAAAGCTGAATTCTTCGCTCAAACTTTCGCTTACAATTCGACTCTGGACGATTCCGGTGCTGTTCTTCCATCTCCTCCTCCCTCTGACTTTATTATGTCTGAAATTAAAATCTCTTTTAAAAATGTTTTATCTGCCCTCTCTGGGCTCAACTCTAGGAAGGCGTATGGTCCTGATGGTGTTCCTCCTGTTGTTCTTAAGAATGTACTTCTGTGCTAACACCCTGCCTTGGCAAACTCTTTCGTCTTTGTCTCTCATCTGGTACTTTTCCTTTCTGTTGGAAGTTTGCTTTCATTCAGCCTGTCCCAAAGAAGGGTGACCGCGCTCAACCCTCTAACTACCGTCCAATTGCTTTCATTTCTTGCCTTTGTGAAGTTTTTTTAATCTATCCTTAATAGGAAGATTCTTAAACACCTTTCTTCTCACAATCTTCTTTCAGATCGTCAGTATGAATTCCGCAAGGGACGCTCTACTGACGATCTTCTTGCATATCTCTCTGACTCTTGGTCATCCTCCTTTCGGGATTTCGGTGAAACTTTTGTTATTGCGCTAGACATATTGAAAGCTTTTGATAGAATCTGGCACAAATCTTTAATTTCGAAACTGCCCTCCTTCGGTTTCTAGCCTTCTATCTGTGCCTTCATCTCTAATTTCCTTTTTGGCCGATCTGTAGCTGCGGTTGTAGATGACCACTGTTCTTCTCCTAAAGCTATTAACAGTGGTGTTCCTCAGGGTTCTGTCCTGTCACCCACTCTTTTCCTTTTATTTATTAATGATCTTTTAATTCGCACTTCCTCTTCTATTCCCTCCTATGCCAATGATTCCACTCTTCATTTCTCCACTCACTTCCCAAAGCGTCCCTTACAACAGTCACTCCATGATTCGCGTGGGGCGGCTATGGAGCACCAGACCTCTGATCTTTCTGCTATCTCTGATTGGGGCAGAGAAAACCTTGTGGCTTTCAATGCTTCAAAAACTCAGTTCCTTCATCTGTTAGAGATGTTCTGGGCTTCTTCCTGATTCACTTTTCATAAACTTCTACAAAATTCGTGGCTTTTCCTCAAATTTTCTATTTGTTGAACACCAACCCTTCTCTAAACCCCACCCATTTCTCAATGAAACTCAGGTGTCTGGGACGACTGACAGCAACCCCTTTTCTATACTTTCAAAAACTCAGTTCCTTCATCTGTCTACTCGTCACAGTCTTCCACACGACTATCCCCTTACCTTCAACAACACACAACTCAATCCTTCTTCTTCTCTTAACATTCTTGGCGTTTCTTTTTCTCGTAATCTTTCCTGAAAGATCACATATACCCTCTTTCTAAAACAGCTTCTAAGAAGATAGGTGTGCTGGACTGCCTCCGCGGTTTCTTCACCCCCACTCAGTTGCTGTCTGTGTACGCAGGTCTTGTCCGCCCCTGTATGGAGTATGCTTCTCATGTGTAGGGTAGCTCAACCCACACAACCGTACTTGACCGGGTGGAATCAAAGGCTTTTCGTCTCATCAATTCCCAGTCTCTTACTGATTGTCTTCAATCTCTCTCTCTTCGCCGCAATGTTGCCTCACTCTTTCTCTACTATCGCTATCATAACGGGCATTGCTCTTCTGAACTCTCTAACTGCATGCCTCCTCCTTTAAGGAGAGCAGGCAGTACCAGTCTTTCTACACTTTCTCATTCCTTTTCTGTCTAACTATCTAACGCAAGGGTTAATTGATATTTTCAACCTTTCATCTACTCAACCGGTGAACTCTGGAAAAATCTTCCTCAATCCATCTTTCCTCCTATCTATGACCTCCCATCTTTCAAAAGCAGAATGTCTATGCAGCTCGAAAACCCCGGACCTTGATTTTGGCTCTCTTCTTCTTCTATGGGGGAGAGCTTTTGTGGGAATTCGCCCTTGACCCCTCCTTCCTGCATAAAAAAACCCCGATCGATATAGATCATGTTTACTGTGTTGTGGGACATACGGCCACGCCTTATACATGTAACTTTAACAGCTACCAAATATACAAAGGACCCTATTCTCGATCGAGGTTATGGTTTTATAGCAATAATCGTGGCTCATATGTTCACCGTATTAAACATGTCCAAAGTTAAAATTTGGTTATGCAGCGCGCGCGGAAACTAGCTACAGACTGTGAGCTTGATTTTAACTGTGATATGGGTCCTGAAGATTTGAGAAAAGTTGAGCGGGAAATGTATGTATGTATGTATAGTTGTATTTGGCTTGGATGAGCGCGTTAGGACTGTGTATGTTTTTAAAAGTAATGTGAGAGACCACACAAAGCCTTTACTTATTTTAGGTTTGACGGGGACAACGTAACTTCCCGTTCGCAATATAAGAACTCTTTACGCGAGTTACGATAAAAGTCGTAAGTTTGGCAGGAATCATAATTTGTGTAATGGATGTTATGAGTTTGCAAATGATCTACTGAAACATTATAAGTATTGCCACATGATTTGCGACCAGTGTAAAAGCCCCAAATGCGAAAGCCGGGCAGGTGAAGACAAGAAGAGAGATTGTAATGTATGTAGACGCACGTTTTTCAATAATACCTGTTTTGATTTCCATAAATCAAATGGGACGTGCAAAAATATAAGAATTTGTGAATGTGGTATGCTTCATACGATGGAGTAGTATGCCCTCAAAAGTGCAAATAAATTGAATGGAAAATTATAAATGTTGCAAGGGGGGTTAGGGGTAGGGGTGGAGAGTGGGGTATGCAACAAGGGGGAGGGGGTTATTTCCCAAGCTGCATGAAGGGGGAGAGGGGGTTTGAAGGGAGGCCCGGGAGAAAGACCTCCTCAAAGGTGTATCCTAACCTAAGAAAGGGTAACCTAACCTAAGAAGGTTGAGAGAGGAAGAGGAGGAGTTGTTCTCGCTGGCATGTCTCGTCGCATAATGAATATCTTGAGACCCTCAGTTGGCTTAGAATGCGTAATCAGCCAGTTGGCTTAGAAAGCGTAATTGGCTTAGAAGGCGTAATTGACTTAGATGGCGTAGTATATATATATATATATATATATATATATATATATATATATATATATATATATATATATATAGCCATGAAAAGTCTTCTTTAATGCAACGTTTCGAGCAATATGCTCATCTTCAGGCTAAATAATAATAATATGAAATTAAAATCAATAAACAATTAAAACAAGACAAAACAGTTTCTATAAGACCAATTCTTAAAAACAAAATTTAAAAAGACTAAAAGAAGGTTAAATTCAGAGTCTTATAGAAACTGTTTTGTCTTGTTTTAATTGTTTATTGATTTTAATTTCATATTATTATTATTTAGCCTGAAGATGAGCATATTGCTCGAAACGTTGCATTAAAGAAGACTTTTCATGGCATTTACATTCCTCCTTGTCATTGGATTTCTCTTGAATATTATATATATATATATATATATATATATATATATATATATATATATACGAATTAAAACACACATGCATCGTTTATATACCCCCATCAACGCAGTTATTTCAGAAGAATCACTCAGCAAACCGCACACCAACACTTTGTAATAACTTAATCAGATGCACATAAAGAAGAATTAAAACGCATTTATATATTCCCATCAACACAGTTATTTCAGAAGAATCACTCAGAAATAATATCGTTTATATATACTTTGAATAATAAAACACCACTGCGTCATTCTGTTAATTTATACAATAATCGCAAAAAAAAAAGGTTTTATATAGCATGGAAATGCATTAAAAACAGGAATAATATTTAACATATACACAAGTATTTTTGGAATTAATAAAATATGTAGAGGGATCAGCCGTATAAGGCAAACAGTTATTTCATTAAAACGCATTTAGATATTCCCATCAACGCAAGTTCTCTTTTTACACCAAACATTTTACTCTCTCTCTCTCTCTCTCGCGTAAATCTGTGAAAAGTGTCCAGCGATCAAATATCCCCATCAAGACACATGAAAACACAGATATACCCTGAATAATAAAAACATCATTCTATTTATTCAGATTAAGGAAACAAACATTTTACTCTCTCTTTCTCTTTCTTTATATTGTGAAAGATCGCGTAAACTCATGAAAAGTGTCCAGCCGCGAAATATCCCCATCAAGACATGAAAACATAGATATACCTTGAATAATAAAACACATCATTCTAGTTATTTAGGCACTAGTCGCCAAACAAATTAATTTATTTAACATGGAAATGCATTAAACGCATTGACACTAGCGTGTATTTGAGATGATACTTTCAATTAAAACACCCAAATCAAAAGAATTATACTTCTTTAGCTATATACATATATATAATATTATATATATATATATATATTGTGCGGATATTGTGCAAAGAGCCATAAAAACAAATCATCTGAAGTTTGAGAACAATCGGATAATTTTTAAAACCTCTCTCGGGCATTTTTGTATTCTTCCCCCTGTGAACTCGGTGAACTTTTGGGTTGCTTCTTCGATTGCTCCGCCTCCTAATGCGTTCGGTTTTAGTAAATAATATTACGCAGTAACTCAGTTATTGCCATCCTCGCGTCGGAGTCGGTTGTGCAGATATTTTAGTTTCATCTTGTCTTATAGGCCTAGAAACCAAGCCTCCAAGGTATTGATTTCTCAAATAAATTGTGGAAAAGTAAACTTGTAGAAGACAATGTTAGCTTGCTAGCGAGAGAATCATATTTTAATTTTATATCATTTCATTTTAATTCATTATTTAAATCTATATCATTAATTTATATTAATCGTTATATTTCATGTTATAAGGTGTCTATTTTTCTAATATGTTTTAACATTTTTCCCTTCACAGACTTGAAATCATGTCGTCGACTGCAACTGTTAAGCGTACGATGCGGAAGTCAACCAAGGTGTTTCTGGTAGGCCACCCATCTGAGTCTCCTCGAAAGGAGAGGTCCTGCGCCACTTCTTCCATGTGCACATCACCAGCAAAAAAGACAATACGGAAGGCGGCTGATATCGTCATCAACGAAGTCCGCGAGTTTTGGGAAATCGCCCGGATCCCGACCTCCGTTCATCATCGTTGCGCCCAGAAGCTCATGAAGTTGCACGAGAAATGGAAGAACCTGATGCGCAAGAAAACGCAGGCGACCACACCGTTCCTCGTGAACAAGCGGAACGCCTGGACGCGCAGTCTCAACAATCTATTCGACATCGCGCACGGGAACGCGCTGAAGATGCTCGTCATTCAGGAGAACAAGGCGTTCCTCCTGGCCCAGCGCGAGTACGGTCGGCGTGGGGCGATGCTTGGCGTCGACCGCCTCCTCGCCGAGGGTGAGGCGCGACAGGCGCATCGCATCGCAGAGGATGGCGCGCGCCAGGAGAAGGAGGCAGAACAAAAGCGCGCTGAAGTGGAAGTGATCAAACTCAAACTGGATTCCAGCTCCAGCGAGGGAAGCCCACAGCGCCCTCGACAAAGCAACGACGTCCACGACCGCCCAGCCATCGACATCCAGTGCCGCTAGCCTGCCGCCGCCGAAACGCTAGGGCGACAGCAGGTCATCACACCGAAGGTGGCCGCCGTGTTCGACCGTGCGCACATCACAGACAACAAGGCGGTCCACGTCGTGGCGGCGATTGCCGAGAGTCTTGGGCACAATGTTGCGGAACTCACCATCAACCGGTCGTCGTTCTACCACTCGCGCATGAAGCACCGCAAGGAAGCCGCCGCCGTTATCAAGCGGGCATTTGCGCCCGACACCCCGCTCATCGTACACTGGGACGGGAAGCTGGTGGCCGACGTGACGGGAGGCGCGGACAACGTCGAACGGCTGCCCGTCCTTGTCTCCAGCGAAGGAGTCGTCAAGCTCCTCGCTGTCCCAAAACTCGCCTCCGGCGCTGGAGGAGTGCGGCATTGCACACCGCGTCGCCGGCCTGAGCTTCGATACGACGGCGTTCAACATCGGGGCGTGCGCGGGACGCATGCGTGCTCATCAAACAGAAGTTGGGCAAGGATCTGCTCAACCTTGCCTGCCACCACCACATACTCGAACTCGTCGCCGCCAAGGCGTCGTGAGACTAAAACTGATTTTTCGAGTGGTCTATAGGTATTGTACCTATGTGCCTCTCAGAAAGCAGCCGGTTAGTTGGCCTGAGCATAGAATTTCAAGGAAATTTGGGGGTGGGGCGAGGGGCTAAGAGGTTCCCCCGTCCCCTACCGACGATGGAGGTGGAGTTTTGACACGTGACCGACCGTTTCACCTCGGGAATTCGCCTACGATTCCAGTTTCGGGCTAATAGTATGGGGGAAAAATTTTTCACCTATCTTTTAGCCTATGGCTAGGCACGACGGAGAGTCCTTAGCCCCTGCCGGTATAGGGTCCCCCGAGTCGTAGGTTCGGCGATAAGCCCAATTGGTACGGGACACACCGAGATTTTTGTAGACTCGGCACGTAGCCGCGTAAAGAAGCCGCGTGTAGCCGTTTATATAAAGTTTCAGTTTCCCGGGTTCCTATGGAAGTTTGGCCGTGTCGAGACGCACCTATGAAATGGGAAGACCGAGGTTTCCCCAGCCCGGCCCCAAGCTCCTCAAGCACCTATGCGTTGACTTATAAGTAGCTCTGATAGGCCTGATGATTCGGCCAAAAAGTTTCCATCAATAACGCAATTAACGCCTTGGCACGGCAGAGAAGCTATCTCCCCGGTGCCTACGGCGGCCCCTAAGGCTAGCGATCGGCAATAAGTCGAAGAACGAAAGTCGCGGATTGTGGCTAAAAAGCGCCTAAAATCTCGTGAGCTCCAATAGGTAGGTAACATCTATGCAAGGGGTGAGCTGGTGAGTTTTAGTCCCGCGCTTCTCACGTATCTACCAGTTGAATTAATCCCCGTAGCAATGTGAGCCAGGAGTCTGCCTAATCGAAAACTCACAACTTACCCATTGGGTGTTGTAGCCCGGTTCGGCGAGTGTTTCCGCGCCTCCTCCGGTCCCAACGTCCAGCTGTTCATTGTTCAAGCTATTCAAGGAACGGTTGGATTCCATCAACACCGAGCGCCACCTGGTCATCGACGACGAGGAGGCCACGACGCCCTCATGGACGCGCGCGACGACCTCATCACCCGCTACCATTTCCACCTCTCCCAACAGCAGCCACGCGATGACTACCGCGAGCTCTTGGAACAGTCCATTATCGTCCTTGGCGGCGTGCCCATGCGCGGCATCCGGTTCATGCGCCCAGGCGCCCTCCACCGCGCGCGCTGGATGGCGAAAGCCATTTATTGCCTCAAGATGTTCCTGTTCCGCGAACAGTTGCTCCTCACCGCGCGGGAGCTGACTGGTCTCAGGCGATTCATCAACTTTGCCCCTGCCCTCTACGTCTTGGCCTGGTTCGCTTCATCGAACACCCCCCCCCCTCCCCCACGGCGAACGACCTTGCCCTCCTCCAGGATCTAGTCGGCTACGAGGACAAGTCGCTCGCCAAGGTTCTGGCCGACGGCTTCGCCCGCTGGCACCTGTGATATCTGAGCGAGCCACTTGTATCGCTCGCCTTCGACGACAACACATCTGCGGAGACAAAGAGGATGATGGTGAAGGCGCTCGAGGAGCAGGAGGGCTCGGACATCCCCCCGAAGCGCGTCGTCGTCGAGCCGAAGCCGGCTGTGGTGAACGGCAAGACCATCGCGGATTTTGTCACCCAGTCATCGAGGCTCTTGTTCCACGTGCTAGGCATCGACGGCGCCTTCCTGTCCTTCGACCCAGCGGAGTGGCTCAGTGAATGAACCAAGGTATGCCGCTGCTGCGCGGAGGGTGGCGAGTCTCCGCATCACTAACGACTTCGCCGAGCGCGGCGTCGCTATGATGCAGAACTACAACCTGGCACTGACAAAGGACGAGGACCAGCGTCAGTTCCTCCTCCAGGTCGTCGAGGCGCACCGCCAGCGCTACCCTGACGCCAGCAAGTCCACCTTGACTTCTGAAAACTAGGCAACAATGAGTGGGAGATGGGCGCCCATGAGACCCCCCCATTGAGGGGCTAATACTCGAGTAGAGGGGGACCTGGTATACAATTCAACTACAAAGTACTGACATGCCGAAGATATCAGTTCCATCCAACGGCATTCCGCAACGACAATTTTCAAAAAACGGACAACACTATCCTATGATTCACCCGGGGGAGAATACAAAAGTACCCGGGGGAAGTAGTAAAAATTATGCGATCGCTCTCAAACTTTCAGTGTGTATTGGCCTACGAATCAACGCTGGATCAGCAAACCATCGATCTTACGGCGTAAGAAGTCGTTTTTATTTTTAAAATCTCTCTATTCTCTACATTTTTGCTGAAAGACGGGATAAAATGCAGTAGTAAATAAAGGCAATCTACTACGGAGAACTAAATATCCTTAAACTCTAATAATATTTCAAATTAAACGTATATATTTCTTATTCTTAGGGATGCTCTGACTGTATAATTTTTTTTTTCGGGACGATCAGGAGGCGCTACGTGAATGCGAAATTATCGGAGAAACGATGTAAGTTTTTTATTCTTTTTATTTGTACCTGTTTGTGTGTGCCGGGGGTTAGCATAAACCAAATATTTTCAACATTTTATTAACTAATAATACCAACGGAACCATTTTAAAAATAACTGTAAAATTAAAACATAATTCTTGTAACAACACATTTTTTATGTAATATTGGCTTCAATGCTTTATCGTACAAATAGGAGTGACAATAATTTGTACACAATATATATATATATATATATATATATATAGTATATATATATATATATATATATATATATATGGGAATGAACTCAGAATGGTTCCCTGAGTTTTTTATGATACACAGACCGTGCATGGAACAAGGAACTCTTCTGGGATAATTAAATCCACTATAGTCTGAATAAGTAATGGTAAATGACAAATACCATAGTTTTTCTTTTTCATGATGCAAGCCCGACGTGGGCAACGGGGTCTCTAGCAAAGAGGTCCCATAAATATAGCTTCCCTCACCAGCTATCTGCAAAGCAGACAGGATCCAGCTTTGGGACATGGATCTAGGGTTTAAAGCAGCCTAGCCCCACTACATTTAGAACCTCAATATAAGTAAAAGACTCGCTGCATTCACGTCGGATTGAATAAATCAAAGAAAAAGGGGTAACTATTATATTTTTAGCCAAAACCAAAACTTAAACCTCAACTGGCAGAATTGAGCGTCCACTTTTCAAGGCACATAACATGTCCGTTTCATGATGGGAATGAACTCAGAATGGTTCCCTGAGTTTTTTATGATACACACAGACCGTGCATGGAACAAGGAACTCTTCTGGGATAATTAAATCCACTATAGTCCGAATAAGTAATGGTAAATGACAAATACCATAGTTTTTCTATTTCATGATGCAAGCCCGACGTGGGCAACGGGTCTCTCGCAAAGAGGTCCCATAAATATAGCTTCCCTCACCAGCTATCTGCAAAGCAGACAGGATCCAGCTTTGGGGGCTAGGCTGCTTTAAACCCTAGATCTATGTCCCAAAGCTGGATCCTGTCTGCTTTGCAGATAGCTGGTGAGGGAAGCTATATTTATGGGACCTCTTTGCGAGAGACCCGTTGCCCACGTCGGGCTTGCATCATGAAAGAAAAACTATGGTATTTGTCATTTACCATTACTTATTCGGACTATAGTGGACTTAATTATCCCAGAAGAGTTCCTTGTTCCATGCACGGTCTGTGCGTATCATATATATATATATATATATATATATATATATATATATATATATATATATATATATATATATATATAATTATTATTATAAATTATATATATAGAGTTTAGAGGATATAAATTTAGGCGCAAGATTTTTTATTACACTGATATAAAATAACTATAGGCAGTTTTAACACGCAGATCTCGCTTATTGCGCCGGTACGTAGTATACATACACACACACACACATATATATATATATATATATATATATATGTTCTCATTTATACAATACGCGTGCCTGTTTCATTAACAAAGGGGAATCTGCGGACTACTTCGTTAAACATGAGATTATCATTACCCTCATAATCACACAAATCTAGCTTTTTTAAGGAATCTGAATAGCTGTTCCCGCGAGCCAGAAATGAAATAAAGCAGAGGCAATGGGGTCCGCACATATTTGAGAAAATCCCCTGATATCGCTGTGGATTCCATACAACTCTTTGTACACGTAGCTTTTTTATAAATATCATAATTACGGGGTCGAGCCACAATTGGAGTGCTAAAGAGTCATAACAATATGCACATTCTCTATTTCTAACAAATATTGCGAACCATTAGGTACCCTGGCTACCAATGGAGTCGGTGTTTACTATAAATGCGGCATATTTTTTCGTAATCGAACATTTCAATTTTTCATTTTTTGCATAAGCTCCTGCGAATATGTTTCATGTAAAACAGTCCTGCATCATAACTGCGCGTATCTTCATTTCATCCATTATTTTTAAAAATCGCTAGATACACTTCTGAAGCTGTAAATCTCGATGACGCTCTGGCTTTCCAAGTAAAACAGTACGCTTATAGGGTTGGCTAATGCTTCACCAAATTCAAATCTTACACCGAGACTGCCGTGCGTCTGGGAATTCATATGTGTGCTCGCGCTCCCACACTGATCAACCGATAGATGAAATGCGAAGATGCTGTTTCCATTTATAAACTTGTCTATAGTGACCCCCGAGCCAAAAATATCACACGCATTAATATTGCGGGGCAGATTATGGTATGCGCGTAAATATAGAGAAAACGCGGGGTCTGTAGAGTATTTCACTTCCAAAGCCCCATCAACAGATGCACCATTAATATGTAAATTTATGCTCTTCAAGCCGAAATTTTGGAATTTGAAGGTGGATTTCTTATAGTCGCCGACCATGGATTTATGGTCGAGCGAGCCGATGAAAACACGTCGTGGGAGAATACCCAAGGCTATATTTTCTATTTGTTTGGTGGTTATACCCGCCATGACGGTATGCGTTTTTAAAATCACGCGTCTCATCGGGTATTTAGTTGTACCTTTCAACGAGCGCTTTTCAATTTCCATCTGCTTCGTAGCAGATCGCTTCACGCGACGAACTCTAAGATACCTATCTAAAATGTGTACAACAAAAGGTTTGGTAGATTGGTCGCTGCCCTCATCCAGATTTAAACATATCTCTGGGACTGCACGTGTAATTTTAATCCTCATTTCAACACCGTTCAAAAGCAACTTATCTTGCGATAAAAAATCCGAATGAAGTCTCGCGTAGCAATCGTATATTTTCTTTATAGAATTTTTAAATGTATTTTTCACACTGTCCATCAATTGAGGATATAATACCCCTGAGCCGCCAAATGTGTCTCTTTTGCATCTCTCGTAAAGTTTAAAACAGTTTCGAAATAGGCTCTATAATGGTGATGGTTAACTCCTGGTGAAACTTTAGTTTGATTTAGGTACACATCACACTGACTTATCGGTGTGTGTAGGCAGTGGCGGATTTAAGGTGCGCGGGGCCCTAGGCCGGTTGGAGTGCGGGGCCCCAAACTACGCAAAGCTAGCTTAATTAACTGAAATGAAGATTTACACCCCCATCCCACAGTGGTGACCTTACGGGGCCCTCAAATCAATGGGCGAGCGAAGCGTTAAAATAAATTTACTTTTTAAACAATATTCAATTTATTGATAATTAATTAGCCAAATGACCATTTCATAGTTGAACATTACACATTTGTTTTTTTGAAGCTTAACAATAAAAAATAACTATTAATACACCATTAACAAAAATAACTATAATAATACACCATTAACAAAAAATAACTATAATAATACACCATTAACAAAAAATAACTATAATAATACACCATTAACTAAAGAGAATACCACTTGACTGACATGCAAATGATGCAATGAGTGGGTTTTGTTTATTGCAGGCAATTTGTACGGTACACTTAACTATTTCTCAGTCAAAAAAGATTTTTTTCTAGCCTTCTTACTTGCAAACTGTTTGATGACATCAGTAAAATCAAGCACCCTTAATTTCTCATGCTCAATGCTCAACAGGGTGAGTGAAGACAAACGGTCCTGCCCCATGGTGTTTCTTAGATAATTCTTGACTAGTTTCATCTTGGAGAATGATCGCTCCCCAGTGCAGTTTGTGACAAACATGCAGAGATAGAGTTGTAATACAATTTCAACATTAGCAAATGTTTCTACCATGTCATGTCTGTGAATTATCTCATACATTTATAGTTCAGGACTTTTTGCAGCCTTTGCACCACCTGATGAAGGATCACTTTCAGGTGAATCTCTTGGAATGGATTTCATAAGGTGTGCAAACTGCAAAAGCTCCGACTCCAATGCAGCCTCCAAGTCCTTAGGATATGAAGACACAAGCTTTTCAGCAGATGCTTTAAGCTCAGTGTTCGTTTTGTTTGAGATTTCTGATAAAAACCCAAATTTCTCTCGAAGGTCGCTGTAAGCAGCAATGCGTTGTTGTAGGGCAGCACAGAGCTTGTCAATGATGGGCAAGAATGCAGTCACTCTAAATTTGTCTCTCCCTGTCAGCATAACATCCTCCGCGGAGTCTAGTTCATCGTGGTGACGCTTGCGCTTCCTAATACGCTGCGTGTCGGCGTAGTATGCATCATTACTCGTCACATCACAGGGATCACACTTAGCCATAGCTTTTGCTTCAAAGTCATCGAACTGGGATCTCAGGTCTTTAGCAAATTGTAAAAGAGACTCTAGCAGTGTGACAGCTGTGTTGAGGGAGAGCCCAGATTTTTGCAGCTGGATACTGCTACTCTGAAACCTTTCCAATACTGTATCCCAAACTTCAAGAAGAATCACTGTTTCAAGTTTTTTCAAACCTTTGAGAAGACCACTTGCTTCAGCTCTTGTTTCAGCTGGCTGATTCTGATCTGAGAATAACTCTTCCAGAACAATGATGTTTTCTTTGTGTGCTCTACTGAGAGCAGCTACAGCATCTGCTCGTGCTGACCAACGAGTGTCTGAAAGTATTTTATCAACTTTCAACTTCTTATCTTTATTAGTCTCTAGTACCTCACGGTGTCTCCTCCAACGATAAGTAGATGCAACAAGAAAGGAGTACATATTTTGTACCAGAGCAAACAATGACACTGCAGCAGGACAGCTTTCTGCAGCACACTTAGCCACCAAGTTTAAGGAATGAGCCATACATGGTATGTACTCAGCTTCACTACACTCATTCTTGATTATCTGTTGGGTCCCCAGATATTTACCAGACATGTTGCTGGCATTGTCATAGGACTGTCCTCGGCAGTCGATAACTGGAATGTTCTTCTCTTTAAGAAAATCAAGAACAGTTGTAGCAATATCTCTGCCAGTGTGGCTTAGCATGGGAATAAACTGCAAAAACCTTTCAACTGGACCTGTAGTAGGCAGTACATAGCGGATTGTAAAAGTAAGTTGATCCATGTGTGAAATATCAGGTGTGGAGTCAACAGAAATTGAGAAGTACTTTGCTGTTTTTACTTCATCTGTTATTGAGGACATAACCTTTTCTGCCATTATTCCAATGACTTCCTCAGAAATGACATGGGACAAGTAGGAAGTATGACCACTACCTTTGTTTGCGTGTTTCTTGATATGTGCTGCCAAGAAACTGTCGTATGTGCTCAGCAGCTCTAGAATCCCAAGATAGTTTCCATTGTGTACTGATCCAATTACTTCATCTTTACCTCGAATGGCTAGCCCGCGTTCGCAAAGTAGCTTTAAAACATCTACACACCTCCTCAATACTGCTTGCCAGTACTCGCATTCACTTTCATATTGTTGTACTAGATTAGAGTCAATACGGGCACCCGCAGTCTTTCGATATATCATTTCGACCATACTTTTCCTGTGCTGATCTGACCTACTGTGAGATTCTATGACATACCTAGCGTTCTTCCAACCATTGAAGCCAGTTGTGAATGAGCTTTCCACCTTTGACATAAGCTTGCAAGCAAAACAATACACTTTACCAGTTGTTTTAGAGTAACAGAGCCATTTAAGATTAATTTCTTGGCCAGATAATGAATGAGTTCGAGTGAATAATGTCTTTGTACAATGACGGGTTCTGTTTAGCTCTTTCACAGCTGACTCTTTGAAGTCACCATCACAGTGTCGACATTCTGCGCTTCCCTTTTTCAACCAATAGTCACACACATTTTCAGTAATTATTTTAGGCCATAATCCAAGATCCGTTTCAAATCCTTGTTCAGTACCGGTATTCATAACTTTCACTTCCTCTTGTGTCTCCTCACTGTCACTGTGTTCAGGTTCAATTGCGCTAACTACACTAGGTTCAGTACTAGTTGTGGCTTCTCCAGTTGTTTCAGGCGTAATTGGTGTCTCTACTGATTCAGATTCAGTTTGACCGGATTCAGTTTGAGTTTGTGATTTTGCAGATTCAGATACTGTTGGATATGTCAACCATTGAGTTATTTTTGGTAGTTTTTTTACTCTTTGGTTTACGTCTGCCTTTTCTTGTCGTTTAACAGAGCCAGCTTTATACTTCCTCCCTTGATCACGATCACGACTTGTTGATTTCTCCATTGTGCCTCAGTGCAGCCTCACTGCCTTATCCTGAAACATAAAAACATAAAAAACAAACTATTTACACTTGACCCTCGGTTTAGCATTAATTAATACAGTTTAATTAATTAATTAAATACAGACACTAAACAGTTGTTCGGGTGAAAAAGTCGCTTTATGGGAAAAGTCGCCAACCCCCACCAGTGGCGACTTTTTCCTTAAATATGTATAAAATGTATTTATTATGAAATCTAAGCTAAACTGACCTAACCTAGCCTAAGTACGTTTCATATAAAAAAATTAATTACATTAATTTAACATTTTTCAACTTATTTATGTTATTATAAAGCTGACTAAAACTCCCCCATCCCCATTTATTGACTGGCGACTTTTTCGAGATACGACTTTTACCATTACTTACCACTAAACACACTCACATGTGCACTCCACAGCGGCCTGAATAGAACTAAACTCCCGCCAGCAAAGAGAGTGATACCATAATTATCACTAATCATTAATCAATTGTATTATTTATAGTGGAATCCAACATTATAATTATATGTGAGGGCGCGGGGCCCTCACAGGCGCGGGGCCGTAGGCCATGGCCTACTCGGCCCCCCCCTAAATCCGCCACTGTGTGTAGGAAGTTGTTTTCAGTGTGTACTGCATAACCCTCTTCAGAATCTGTACTGTTCGAATGCGCAATTCTTAGTTTAGTGTAAAGAAATACGTTGGAAGGGTCGAGAAAATGACTACCTGATGAAGAAATCACGAACTCTATAGGTGCCGTCATTGATCCAATAGCGTTGAGAGGATGAATTGTGACGAATTCGGTCTCCACAATACTTGTTTGCGTCGGATGCACATCAAAGAGATTTAACTTGGATTTGCAGCATTCCGAACTGTGAGGGTGAATAAAATGAGTCATGACACCCGTTACAGTAATGCACCATGCCACTTCATTTGTACAAACAGATATGAGAGGCCTCTGTAACAGATTTACCTTGTATTAGTTTTTATAAAATAAGTCCACGACCGGTTTCATACGCTTAGAACACTTCTTTTTTTTTAAGTCCTTCTCCGCTTTACATCACGAATTGTCTGCTTAGCTTTCTTTTTTTTCCACGTCGTACAGGGACCTTTCTTCCGCTTATAGCTATCTTTTGTTTTTTCTTTCTTCTAAAACCCCCGCCGCGACGATTTCATCTTGTGTACGTCGTAAATTTTTTCTGAAAGCTTCTTTAAGTTTGCTGCCTGACATTATATCTTCAAATGTGTTAAGTTCCTGATTGTAGGGTCTTCTTTCCAAGATATCTGGCTCCGCTTTTCAGTAAGGGCACAGCTGTGCGTAGTATAGCCAAAAAATTAATCCGATGCCACTTCTACGTTGGTACCTCACCCCTCGGTAGAGGGAAAAGGGCTTCTGTGTCATTCTGTCGCAATACTCCGGAAGTGTAGCTTCACGGTTAAGCTCCCGTAGGTTAGGTGCAACTTTGACATAATGAGGCTTATCATATGTGATGCTTAAACTCTTACTTCTATGTGCACAATGCGTAACAAACGAGCCTGGGTGCCCCCAAGAAATTGGTGGTCCACGATATCACTGTAAACATAACATGCTCAGGGCAGGGGTTCCAGCGGCTAATTTCGGTAATTCTAGTTGGTACAATAAGCTGAATAAGTCATGCTGTGACTCGTGAAAAGTGTCTCGTTGGAAAGCTCCGCCATATCTGTCCTCAAGTATAATTTGGGACAGTTCATTTCCTTAATATTTCTACTAGCCGTTGATTTTAGCAACAAAGTATGGGCCGGTGTGTCTATGTTTATGACTTCAAAAAGCAAATCGGGGGTGAGGTATGACCTTTGAAGACTCTTATTTAAAGCACTCACAATGTCCGAGGCTGTCATAATGACCAGGTCCTAGTGTTACTTTTGTACTATATTACTGTCTCTCGCCAAACCAGACTGAACGTTTAGTACCATCTAAAGTTATGCCTAATTTTTCACACTCGTCGAATCTTCTAAGAACCAGAAAAATGGCCTGTTTGTTCTCAATACTAAAAAACTTGGTGGTCAATTGAAATTCGCACAGACCAACCTCGTATGATCCACGCCCCAAATCGATAGGTCCATACAATTCTGTTATAAAGCTGGTCAGAGTGTTGTCAGGATGCACGCCCAAATAGGCAGAAGAGGGCAGTGTGACGTAGAAGTGGTTAGGCGTCATTTTGTATACTACTTAAGTTTCATTATTGCTTGATCTTTTATAAAGGAGTTGAAGCATTCAGGGTACCCTAGCCACTTCACCAGATACGTCTTTCTCTTCCCTATACCTTTACTTTCTAAAATTTTCTCAATTTTAAACGGTTTTTTATCTAAATTAAATACCACTTTCTGTATCTTTTCGCCATAAAAGCCGCCCCAACTTCTTCGCCATTCAAATCTTCAACGTAATACATCATCACATCGTTTTTAGGCCTCATAGATCTAACTTTAAAAATCTGAGTCCATCCTTGATCAAAACCTTTTCACGAACTCATTGCCCGCTCCTGACAGTCTTACATAATCACTGATTTTGAAACGTCCAGAGCATGGTGGTGCTCTACAGTTATTTTTTCCAGCCTCAGACTCTATATGGTGCTCTTTTTTCAAAATCTCATTTGGAGATGTTCCAATCTTGCGATGCCGTGACCGATTGTAGGATGAAGCCAGAGGCTCCAGAATGTCTATATATCTGTGTGTTTTTATGTGTGAAATAATGATGCATACGTTCCTTTATGGTACGCTGAACTCTTTCGGCTAAAGATGCCTTATGTATAGAATTGGATGTGTAATAACTGAAGTTAAACTCCGTCAGCATGTTCTGGAAGGCTCGGCTATAAATTCTTTCCCCAAATCTGTACAAAAATAGCCAGGAATCCTGTTTTCTTTCAACATCAGCGCTTTAGTAGCTTTAGCCACTAATTCAGACGATTTATTCTTCAGTGGGACTAGCCACAAGTATCTAGAGAACACATCTATTATAAACAAAATATATCTATACCCGTTATTATACACTGAATACCTCTGCATGTCTGTTAAATCCGCCTGCCAAATAGAATCAACCGAAGCTGCTAAAGTCTTAGCAGTTTTAAACCTTTCTCTCACCGGCTTATGTAGTCTATAAGCATCCTGTTCACGCAAAAAACCTCTCAACATCTTTTTACCCAACTCCCTCATTATATACGCCCCTTTACAATCTATTAACACCACCGTAGGATGCTGGATTAGAAATGTCATAACTTTTTGTTAATAATTATGTTAGCCAGTTAGTATTTTAGAGGCGCGCGGGTAGGATTGTTCGTTGGAGGATGGACTCTTCTTCTTCCTCTTCAGAGATGCTACTGACGGAAACAAAGGCGTGTTCAGTTGTGGTACTTGCGCTGCTTCCCCCAAGTCTTTTAACCTGTTCTGGTTACCTATCAATGTTTCTGGGATGTTTATTTGCTGTAGTCTAGCTTTAATATGTCCCCATCCTGTTAGTGAAGGTCTATCCCACTTTCTCACCAAATCATGCACGATATCAATGATGTTCGAGCCCTGTACCTTTGACCCTCCAACAACAACCTTGCCTGTATCGGACCATTATATAATGGGGTCCACTCAAGAGATTGTAAAGACAACCCTTTATTCCTCAATGTATGAGGTAGACCACTTTTTAATACATGTTCGATGTTTTCTTGTTGTTGGTTAGCCGATCAGCCCACCCTGATCGAGCAAGCTGGCGACACGCAGGTAACCGATCGCCCTCTCCGGAGTGGACCAGAGGTTCAGCGCACTAGTGATGTGTTGTGTTCGTTGTTGTGCTAGAGTGGTACAGTCTGTCATAATGTGTTCAATTGTTTGTGGTGTGTCATGGCACAGGCGGCAGGTGTCGTCTGTGTAGTTGTCTTGTTTGTGTTTATATGTCTGTAAGTTGGGGTGATGTCCACATCGGAATCGTGCTAAGTTAACTCGATCCGATCTGCTGAGGCTGGTCTCTGACCTGTCAATGGGTGGCGGCTTCGCACCTAGGACCGTATTCGGACCGAGTCGTGTCAGTGCTTTGTGGGTTAGGTGTGTGTGTGTATGTGTTTTCTGTACTGTTTGATGTCTGTAGGGCGTGGCATGGAATGGAATATTTGGTTATAATGTCTCTGGTGTTACCTTAATGGTGCGAGGTGTTGGTGGATGATTGTACATGTAGTGGCAAGGGTGTTGTGGGTTAGTTGTGGCTACTGCCATGACTTGTGTTGCCCTCATGTCTAAATGTTCCCTAACTTTTAGTACTTTTGTTTCTGTGTGCAGGTGTTCTAGTGATGTTGTTTGAGTACATCCTGTAATGATACGAAGTGCATTGTTTTTTATTGTCTGTAAGGTGTTTATATGTGCGTTTGAGATAATGGGTGCCCAGCATGGGATAGCATAGTCCACAAATGAGCAAATATATTGTTTGTATATGAGTGATGTTGTTTCCTGCTGGTGTCCAAAGTTTGTGCCTGTTAGTACCCTAAGCGTGTTAAGTCTTGACGTACATTTGTTTTTAATGTCCTGAATGTGGTTTGCAAAAGATAATGATGTGTTGTATGTGACCCAAGTATTTTGGTGCTGTGAGTGTGTGGAATGTTGGTATTGCTTAGTGTAATATGTGGAGTTATCTGGTGTTCTTTTGTGTTGCTTGTTAGCAACGTAATGGTTGATTTTGTGGGCGCTACTTTGAGTCTATTGTGTGTGAGCCAGTCTTGTATACTGTTTATGTATGTTTGTAGGTTATTTGTAGCAGTGTCGATGTTGTTGTGGGTGGATGTAGAGTGATGTCATCTGCATATGATGAAAAGGTAAGCTTATTATCTATGGGTGTTGAAATGTCATACATATATAAGTTGAACAGTATTGATGAGAGAACAGAACCTTGAGGGACCCCTTTCGGAAAAGCTTGTTTTTGGATGACTTGCCATTAAATGTGACATATGAGTATCTTCCTGAAAGATAGTTGCTCAGCCAGTTTTTGGTGTTATTGTGCAGGTTTGTGTTGAGTATTTTGTTTATGAGAGGGAGGCGTGGGATAGCATCAATTGCTTTACTAATATCTATTGTTGCTAATAGTGTACGTTGCGTTGGTCGTCTGGAGTTGATGCCATCCATGATGTTCTACGTGAGGTTAATGAGTAATGTCGTGGTTGAGTGGTGAGGTCTGAATCCATGTTGAGTTGGCGATAGTGGTATGTGTGTGTTGGTGATTTGTAAGATTAGTCTTTCTGTTACTTTGGAAGGTGTGCATAGTAAAGTAATGGGTCTATAGGAAGCTAGTTCTGTTGGATTTTTGTTTGGTTTGAGTAGTGTAATAATTTTACGTTGTTTCCATATGTCAGGAATAATATAGTGTTTGTATGAATATGTGCTGACGTTTGTGAGAGCTAGTATTCCCGATAGGCCCAAGTGTTTAAGGCAGTGGTACCCAAACTGGGGGCCATGACGGATTTTGTGGGGGGCCATGGAGCAATCAAGTATACATAAATTCGATTATTTCCACAACTAACTAAATTATATTATTATTCCTTACTCATATTATTTAAAAAAAAATATTGGTTGGGCCACGGAGGTTGTCATATTTTGACAAGGGAGCCACAGGCCAAAAAAGTTTGGGAACCACTGGTTTAAGGTGTATGTTAGATATGTTGTCTGGTTCAGTAGCCTTCGAATTCTTAATGGTTTTTGATGATCTTGGTGGTTTGGTCTGTATTGAAGGGTGTAATGGTCGTGTCGAGTCTGTAGGTTTTTGTGTCTGGCTGTTTGTCTGTCTGCGTGTTTCTGTTTGTTGTCTCTGTTTAAGTGACTTATCGTTGCGTAGTACTTGAATGATAGCTTGTTGTGTATATGTTGGGATATTGTTTTGGCTGCGACAGATAGCCGCGTGTGAGGTGTGACTGCTGCTGTTAGAGTGGGTAATGCTGTTTATAGTCTTGTATAGCGTGGATGTATCTGTTGAGTGGTTTCGTGTTGTTATGAATTCCCTAAATGTTTCTGTTTGTTTTTCTTTTAGTTTGTTGTTTATTTCTGTGTTGAGCTGTTGTATCTGCTGTTTTATGGCATCTGTGTGTGGTGTTTGTGTGTTATGTTTGAGGTTGTTACGTTGCTTTGTGAGGTGGGCTATTTCTCTCGTGTATTTTGGGTTGTATTTCCTAATGTTGCCCTTGGGTATGTATTTGTTTGTATTATTGATGATCTGATTAAATGGCTTGAGTGTTGTATTGATGTTTATGATGGGTGTGCTGTTTAATGTGGTGAATTGCTCCTCAGTCTGTATTTTGAACTGTTCCCAATCAGCTTTCTTGTAATTTCTTTAAGTGTGTCTAAGGCTGTTGGGGCAGAGTGTAGCACGTGTTGTAATGATGATGGGCAGGTGGTCTGACGACAGTTGTTTTTGTTCTCCAGTGTGTGTGTTGCTAGTGAGGGAGAACAGAACGTTATGTCTAGGGAGGAGTTTGAGTATCCTGCTTGATGTGGTATGTGTGTATGTTCTTCTGTATTGTTAAGAATGAAGAGGCTGTTTAGTTGTGTGGCTATGTTGGCTCCTTTGGTGTTGCTTTGGTTGTGCAGGTACCATCTAGTGTCTTTAACGTTGAAGTCTCCTCCTAAGATGACATTAGTGAGAGAGGCCAGATTATGTAACTGTGGACTGTAATTGGCTGGCACTTGAGGTGAACTATCTGGTAGGATGTAAATGTTGATTAGTGTGGTGTTGTGTTTTGCGCGTGTTTTAATGTTAACTGCATGTATTTCTATCGTGTTATCTGCTTGGCTTGTGTTTGTAAGGTTTTGGGTGGCATCAGTGTAGCTAATGCTTTTACGTATGTAAGTGATGAGTCCATCCCCGTGACCCCCAGTACGATATTGATGGATCGCCGTGAAGTCAGGGATGGTGGGTGTTTTGTGTGTGCGTTTTAGTTTTGTTTCTTGAATAAGTGCTATGTGAATGTTTTGTTCGTGTATGAATTCCCTAAGCTGCATAATTTTGTTTGTGAGACCATCTACTTGTACTGTAATATGTTAATTTTATGCTTCTGTATGTGTCTCATGGTCCTATTGTGTCTGTCTTTGTGTATGGTGACATGTGTAAGTTGTAGTGGGGCCTGGATTAGTCTTAATGTCGCCGGAGAGTGAGAGTAGTCCGGGAGCACGCAATTGCTCCCCGTAAATGAAAAAAATAGCACGCTGGTATAGGTCCTGCCACGGGAGCCGATCGGCACTCTGACCGTGCCACGCAACAGGCCGTCGACTGCCAGTCTGGCCAACCGTAGACAGCCCGCTGCACGGAGATTTGAGGAAGTTTGGCCACCAGCGCGTTGATGTTCCGGTTTGACGTCGCCTCTTCTTCGCGTTGACGTGTCTCGCGCTGGAGGATACAGCCACTGTTAGAAGCTTCCTCGTTCGATGTGTTGCGCCCCGTTGTTCTTTGACTGCTCGCCTCTATCCTCGGCCCCAGGTCTTATGCCGTCACGCTCGACATCATCCGTGTTGTGTCTGATAAATATGGGGACCTCGGTTGGTTTCTTATAATCTTCGAGCTCTTGAAGAAATTTATGTAAAGCTTCTTGATATAAAATTCTTTTTTCGTCAGGGGGGCTTCTCGCTGTTTAATAGGTTCACCAATTCATTCTCCATTCTTTTAAGCCTATTTTTACAAGGATATAGTGCTGATTCCTGGTTCTTTGTATTTTGCAACGAAGTAGACACCTCGTGGGGAAGCACGACCACTTTCTTCATTATATTATACTAGACAATAAAGGTGCCATAACTAAAAACAAGATGGGTAGGAACGATCCGCCTCTTTGCACAATAATTCGATTTTTCTTTCTTTGTGTTTTACGAGCGAGTGCACGTATTATGCTCTTGTAACGACGTAATCGCGACTTCTGAGTGGCTTTCATTGGTACATTGCATTTTATAACGTTAAGGAAGATTCCACAGATAAATTTTAAAAAGTCTGGGTCAATGTTTTCAATAAACAGGCGTTGGAGAGTTCGTGGCAATCGTTGGTAGATTTTTATTAATTCACGATACTTCTTTAACCTCTTTGTCATTCTGGGATGTACACCGTTTCAGCCTTATTTGGGAATATATTCGTTCTTAGAAGCACCTTAAACGTGTTTCGTGGGTGAATGTCACAAACTAAATATCCGTAACGTTGACTTGTAACTTCTTCATAAACTTCCAAAAACTCCTTACGCTGATTCGGGAACATTTCATTGGCTAATACCCCAATTTGTGCCACATCTCTACGTTGTGCGAATATGATTAGATATTGCGTATTTAGCGATACATCACGCATGTATCTATTCTTGAAAAACAGGTTTTGATCGATGAAGAACACATTTATGTTAAGATGGTGGGAGAATACTGTAAATGTTTCGGCAAACGTTTTGTCCATTTCTAACATCAGATCGTCAATTACAATAACCGTGTTCATCACCCTTTACAGAACTAACATCATAAACACCTTTGTGGAACAAAATATCATCTTGGTACTCGTTGAATACGGTTTGGTATGTCGAATAGCACCATATGACTTTGTGCACAAAATTTGAGAACAGATCGTCCTTATCTTTAATGATTTTAAGCATAAACACGGTTTTGCCACAGCCTGTAGGTCCGGAAATAATGCATGTAGAAGTACTTGTGAACCTGAATTTTTCTACAGAATCCATATCTAACACGACACACTCCTAAGTGGAGCCTTTACAAAATATAAAAAATTTTAAGTGTTGCTCCTTATATTCTAAAATCTTGTTTTCTTCTTCCCCAGAACCGTAGAATGATGAGGTACCAGCATCATGCACCCCTCATAGATATTACTGATGATGGCGACGATAGTGTAGTTGAGGCTACAGACTCCAACCCCGCCAGCGAACCATAAGCAATGACAAACGCAACACTCCCACTTGTCAATTCGAGAAGAAAGCCGGGGCATGACGGTGAATCATCCTCCACGTCAAAGCGCATAAAGTCGTCGAACGTTAAAACCGCAGTAATAGAACCGCAACCCTCCACGTCTTACGGCACGATCCCTTCTGTAGCAACATCTACAAATAAAACTGTACCCACTTATCCACATTGAATACCGGCCATGCCCTCCACTCAGCAGCAATAAAGCAGCTTGTAGGCAGTGGTATATCATTCGACCTGTTAAGCAACGTCACCACCACCCTATCCCTGACTAGAAACCGGTACCTAGTCAGGATCAACCCCCGAGTCATGTTGAACGCATGGTTGAACGCATGGTTGAACGTATTGTGAAGTTTGCCCTTCAGAGCAGTGAGGGGCATGAAGTCAGGACGCGTCTGGCGCTCGGGTTCGGGTCAGCTGATACTGATAGAAATGATTTTTGGGTAGTAGTACACTACGGATGTCTGGCCGACGTAGATGTAGAGTATATTTTGGAGCGTATAATGCAGGCCTCTCAAAGCGGCACCGAGCTTAATTTGGAGAATTTTACGATTGATATAGACCATGTTTACCGACCTGTAGGTCACAACGCAACGCCTTATACCCTTAACTTTAACAGCTATCAGGTATACAAAAGACACACAGCTTTCGAGCGTGGTTGTGGTTTTATAGCATTAGACTTGGCTCATATGTTTACTATGATCAGGGGCGTAACTAACAGGGGGGGTACGGGGGGGACATGTTCCCCCCAACTTTTGAACTGAGGGGAATAATATAGGTTTTGCCCCCACCCAACTTTTGATCTAAGTTAGCTTACGTGAAGGAATATATTTAGTTCTTGAAATAATCTATGATGAGTAAATCTTTAATTATATTAGTCCTATTAGTATGCTGGGAAGTATTACTGATTCAGTATTAATACTGCAGTGATAGATACTTTAATGAGACATCTAGTTATTTTTTACTTTAATTATTGCATATATTGTTTTCCTTTAATGTTAATTATATACTTGATAAGGTAGTTGTGAAAATGCTTCTTTGGTTTTCCTATTACTATCATAAATATAGATCATTCTCTAAATCATAGTATTTTAAGAGCATCATTTTGGTCGCAAACACATTACCTACAGGATAGCAGCACAGACATTCATTGCTGGATTTTTTATCATTATAGTTGGCCCCCACCCCCAACTTTTGAAAGCTAGTTACACTCTTGACTGTGATAAATACAGCTGCCCAAAAAATTTGGATGCCTACGGTAGTGGAGTGTGCACGTAAACTGGGTGCAGACTGTAGACTTGAATTTGCCTGTAATATGGGGCCTGAAGAGCTGCGAAGGGCAGAGTACTTGATGGGTGTACGTATAGTTGTGTTTGGATTGGATGATAACCGTAGGATTGTGTATGTTTTTTAAAGCAGCGTGAGAGAACGTACAAAGCCACTACCTATTTTAGGCTTGTGTGGGGCAATGTATCTACTCATCCGTAATATAAGGGCTCTTTACGCGAGTTATGATAAAAGCCGAAAATATGGAAGACATCACGATTTGTGTAAATGTTGTCTCGCGTTTACGAATAATCTGTTGAAGCACTGTAAGGAGTGTCACATGGTTTGCGACCAGTGTAAAAGCCCCAGGTGTGAAAGTCGTGTAGTTGAAACAGAGAAGCGCGACTGTAATGTATGTAAGCGCATGTTTTTCAATAATGCATGTTTTGCTCCCCATAAATCGAATAGCACATGCAGGAAAATGAGGATTTGTGAGTGTGGTATGTTTCATACAATGGACAGTTGGGGAAAGTTTGAGCACAAATGCGATGAAATTCACTGTTCTACATGTCATGAAAAATATAAGGCGGACGGTGTAAAGCATGTATGTTATATGAAAGATGCCAAGCCCAAAAATAAACCCTGTATAACAGTGTATTATGACATAGAAACTTACACAAACCCCGAAACAAAAGAGGCTATTCTGCATTTACTCTTAAGTCAGATTATTTGTGACGAGTGCATGAACATTGAGTGTGATGAATGCCTCAAATGTGGTAAGCGGACAAACATTTTTAAGGTGTCTGCAGGAGATTCCCTCGAAACTCTTTGTGAACTATATTGTCATGCTAGCGGACCAGTTCAAAAAAATTACTGTATATTCTTGCCCATAACGCTGCAAAATTTGACACTCAGTTGCTTTATAAGGAGCTGCTTGAGCACGATTCATCAGAGATATTCAAGGGTGATCCCTGAAAAGAGGGAACAAACTTATACAAATGCAGATAAGAGGAGATGTACAGTTTAAAAACACCCTGCTGTTCACACCTTATAAATTAGCCAAGCTTACCAAGGTGATGGGCGTAGACGCCGGTCTCAAAAGGGTACTTCCCTTACACATTCCTCACTCGAGACACTTTAAATTATGTCGGTCCCCCCCGAACATTACTTTAACTATGAATGTATGAGTGATAGTAAGCGTGAAGATTTTGACTGCTACTACGACAGATTTAATGAAGATAACCCTTACAATATAGCGTATGAATGTGAAGGTTATTGTGTGAATGACGTACGTGTACTTATAGTATGCTTTCAAACCTTTAGAAGGATGTACAGAACCTGTTTCAACTGTGATCCGCTACAAGCCGCAACCACGATCGCTTCATTAGGTTTTACTGTATTCAAGAATAACTTCATGCCTAAAGACACGATGAAACACCCTGCGCAGTTATGGCTATAAGGCTACTTACTGGCTCACACATACAACAGCAGACAGATGTATACAGGATGTGTCAGGAGGAAAGGTCAATACTTCGGGAGGTGATAGTATCGGTCATTGTGAGAAAAAAGTTCATATGAACATATGTCTAATTCTGAATGGTTACGGAGATAGAGCTGTTTGAATCTGATGCGCGCGCAGCTCTTCCTCCCCCTTCCCTCCCCTATAACCTTGAACCATGTAAGCTGTAATGTAAGCATGTAACATAAGCCAATCGACAGCTGACTGTTGTGAGTGGCATTGTTTGGTGTTTGAAGCAGTGTTAAAAATGCCACACACCTTCACACATGCCGAATATGCAGATATGGTGTATGTCTACGGTTTTTGCGATGAAAGTGCAACAGCTGCTGTTGCAGAACACCGTCAACGGTTTCCGAACCGCAGAATTCCGGATCGAAGAGTGTTTAGCGGGGTTTTCAATACATTGCGTGAGATTGGTACACTTCCCAGCGTTCATGTTTCACCTGAACGTGAAGGTCAAGAAGATGTGGATGAAATGGAAAACATTCTTCAGTTGGTAGAGCGTAGTCCTACTACTAGCTCACGAAGAATTTCTACACGTCTCGGTGTACCACACACAAGAGTATAGCGAACATTACGTGAGGAAGGCTTGCATCCATATCATGTACAGCGTGTACAACACCTTCAACCAGGAGACGCTGCCATGCGACTGGAATTTTGTCATTGGGTAAATGCTAATCGCCGATTGCTTCGATTAATACTCTTCACCGATGAAGCTACTTTCACCCGTGACGGTATCAACAACACTCGTAATTCTCATCGGCGGTCAGACGAAAATCCAAATGCCACTGTGGAAACAAATTTTCAACATCGCTTCTCTGCCAATGTGTGGTGCGGTATCATCGATGATCAGCTGATTGGCCCTGTTACTGGAGCACCGACAATTCAGCGCAGGACAATTCAGCGCCGACAATTCAGCGCCGACAATTCAGCGCAAAGACAATTCAGCGCAAGACAATTCAGCGCCGACAATTCAGCGCAAGTCAGTACAGTTAAAAGTTTAGTTAAAAATAATAAAAATAAATCGCAATAAATAAAAAAGAAAATTTTGTATATTTATATATATGCTAAATTGGGTCTGTATCGAAGGAGTGACATTTCAAAGGAGTGACATAACAAAGGAGTGACATAAATACCGTAACGAAGGAGTGACATAACGAAGGAGTGACAAATCGGAGATAAAATTCAAAGGAGTATAATTATTAAAATTTTATTTAAAAAAACAAAATTTGTTAGAATTGTTAAAATTAAGATTTTATTTCAAAAACTAGAAACCTAACCTAACCTAACCTAACAGTTGCAAGCCTCTCTTCCCTCTGGATTTGTTCTTTCTTCTTCTTTGTTGGTATTTTCGCGCTGAATTGTCTTGCGCTGAATTGTCTTTGCGCTGAATTGTCTTGCGCTGAATTTTCGGCGCTGAATTGTCGGCGCTGAATTGTCCTGCGCTGAATTGTCGGGTCACGCCTGTTACTTTAGAGAATCGTCTTACAGGACAAAGTTACCTAGAATTTCTTCAAAATGAATTGCCGGGACTATTGAAGGATGTTCCTTTGGCTACACGCGCTGGTATGTACTTTCAGCATGACGGAGCTCCTCCACATTCTACCCGTCTGGTGATGCAATACCTAAATCAAAGTTTCCCTGGTCGATGGATCGGCCGCGGTGTCCCATTCAATGGCCACCAAGGTCTCCAGACCTCTCTCCGTTAGATTATTGTTTGTAGGGGTGGATGAAAAGTCAAGTTTACAAAAGAAAGGTGGATACACCAGACGAATTGCTCGCGCGCATTTTGGATGCTGCTGCCCGCATAAAGGAACGTCAAGATCAACTCAGACGAACAACACGTGATCTTCGCACAAGAGTTGCAAAGTGCATTGAGGTTGACGGTGGGATTTTCGAAAACGTATTGTAAACTGTAACAAATTTGTCATTTCTGTATCTGATACCATTCAAAATGCCAATGTTTAAACATTAAATGTTAGAAACAGTAATTGGTTTCTCTTTCTTGATTACCATTAACAATGCTTTTGTATTTGTAGATTCAAACAGCTCTATCTCCGTAACCATTCAGAATTAGACACATGTTCATATGAACTTTTTTTCTCACAATGACCGATACTATCACCTCCCGAAGTATTGACCTTTCCTCCTGAAACACCCTGTATATAAAACATGCTCGCAACACGGGGGAAGTTGCCATTGAGATCAATGGCCGTGTTTTTTGGGTGGATGGCTTAAGTGAGACCCAACCACTGGTGAAAAATGTGTGTACTCATTTAACGGTTACTGCTGGCATGGATGTCCACGTCCTGAGTGTGCCGTCACAGGATACCTCCATGGAAGATTTTCCGCCGACAGCCTCGCATGGACCCGTACCCGCGACCAGCTTGTAAATTCACAGTTCACTCACAAGGTTTTGTGGGAGCATGATTATGATGCCTGGATGGAAACCGATGAGTAGTATCGGGAAGAAATAAGGGCCATGAAACGTATAATGGTGGTACAGACCTCTTCAAACTATACTCTCTGCTTACGGACGGGGTGAAGCTTCACTACTATGATTTCTGCTCATTATACCCTTACGTGATGAAGAACAATCCGTACCCCGTAGGTGTGCCTGAAAAACTTGTGGGGCCCGCCATGCCTACCATCGAGGAGTTCTCAGTTAACTTGAGTGAGAGCTACTTTGGGCTTTCTTTCGTAGATGTGCTCCCCCCCTCGCGATTTATGGATGGTGATCTTGCCTTTTGTTATAGACCACAAACTCGTGTTCCCTCTGTGTGTGAAGTGTGCAGCGGAGAACTATGGGGACTGTAATCACATACAAGATCAAACAGAGGAAGATGAGAGGCGTATATACAAGTCCTGAGCTGCTCCTAACCCTCTGCCAGAGGTACAGAATATTGAAGATATATGAGATGTGGAGGTTTCAGAAGCTCCCCAACCTTTTCACACCATACATAAATACTTTTTTGAAGGATAAATTAGAAGCATCAGGATACCCACGAGGAGTTGAGACCGAAAATGAAAAATTGGCGTTTATCCAGCGCTACCATGATCGTGAAGGGATACAACTTGATCGTGCCAAAATTGTGAGGAACCCTGGCAAGCGCTTCAGTGCAAAGTTGTGCCTAAATGTATTAGGGGTAACCAGTGGTAATTTTACATACGTTAGTAATATGAGTGGTACCACCAGGTGGATTGATCATTGTCTCACTAGTAATAATCTAAAGGATCGAATTGTTAGAGTTCATATTCTGCATGATTTCCTTCTTTCTGATCATAGACCATTAGAAACATTAATTAACTTTACCAATTTATGCGCAACACGATTTAACAAGAACTAACTTAATAGGTAAGAATAATCGCGTCGATTGGTCCAGTGTTAATATGCAACAGAGAATAGAATGCAAAGACAGAACAAATCATCTCTTTAATAATTTAGAAATTTTGCATCTTGCCTGTAGTAATCCTTGCTCAAATAATTCTCACTGTAAACTCATAGATAGGTATTATAGTAAGATAATATCCCTGTTAAGAGAAGCAGGAAGCCCCCTGATTAAATCTTAAAACTATCATACTAAGATTATTCCTGGATGGAATGATTTTATTGCCCCCCCTGAAGAGGGAATCGAAAGACGCCTATGATTTGTGGTGCTTTCATGGTAGACCCAGATTAGGACCTGTATACATGAATATGTGTAGAAGTAGGGGTCAGTATAAAGCGGCCATAAGGCGATGTAAACAGGAAGAAGAGAGTATTCGAGCATCAAAAGCCTGTGAAGCTCGCATAAATAACGATAATAACAAATTTCGGAAATTTGTTAAGAATCAAACGGGTGTAAAAAATGTCCTCCCTCCGACAATCGATGGGGTGTCGGGGGAGGATGAAATTGCAAAGCTGTGGAAAAACCACTACTCTAACATTCTTAACAGTGTGAATAGGGCTAATCTTAAGATAGATTGCAGCGAAACGACTGTGGGAGGGACAAGAGAAAATACTTTGATATCATTTTCTGAAGTAAAGAGGTTAATTAAAGAGTTAAAGACTTGTTCTGCGTCAGGAGTAGATGATTTATCGAATGAGCACTTAAAATATGCCAATGACGTAGTATGTCTGCATATATCATTGCTCTTATCAGCCATGCTTGCTTATAGCTATATCCCTGCAGAGTTCATGAGGGTGGATATATCTTGCCCCTGGTCAAAAATAAGTACGGAGACATTCTGTCCAGCAATAATTACAGGCCTATTGCTGTCGCTTCCTGCTTCTCGAAATTACTAGAAAAACTCTTGTTACTCCGATTAAGTGATTTCCGATGGACATCTAATCAGTTTGGTTTTAAAAGGTCCCACTCAACTGACCTGTGTATCTATGTACTTAAAGACACAATATCTAAATACATTGACAGTAATTCAACTATTTATAGCTGTTTCCTAGATATAAGTAAGACATATGATAGAGTGAACCACAATATTTTATTTGAAAAACTAGAAGACAGGAAGGTTCCCATGTACATATTAAGCGTATTGAAATTTTGGTATTTCCACCAATCTTTCACTGTTAGGTCGGGCAATGTACTATCCGAGTGTTTTGGTTCCTCTTGCAGGGTGAGACAAGGCTCCTTGCTCTCCTCTATGCTGTTTAATGTGTATATTGACGGATTAATTGCTTCACTTAATGAGGCAACAGTGGGATGTTGTATAGATAACACAAGGATAAATAACTTAGTTTATGCCGATGATATGATGTTAATAAGTCCCTCTGTTAAAGGTCTGGATCGGCTACTAAAATTTTGCGAAGTGTATTCGCAGAAACACGATATTCTAAGGTTATGCAATTTCATCCTAAAAGCTGTAATCAGCCAGCTGATATAAGGTTTAAAATGAGTGGTGAAGTAATTGAGGAAGTACAAGAGTTTAAGTATTCGGGTCAAACTATTACCAACTCCTTGAGTGATGACTCGGATATAAGAAAACAATCTCGAAGCCTGTGTACTAAAGCGAATATAACCATAAGAACTTTCGATTCTGTACGAGTGAAGCTAAAGACACTCTCTTTCGTACTTTCTGCAGTAATATATACGGACAGCAACTCTGAGTGAATTATAAAAAAGGTTCTGGCAGAACTCTAAATTTGCTGTGCAACAGGTCTTTTAGACTCTTACATAAATTATCCCCAAGATCCTCAGCTTCGCAAATGTTTGCTACCCGCAATGTCCCTAGCTTCCCGGAGGTAATACGTCGTGTTCAATACAGTCTAATGCAAAGAATTAAAAAATCAACCAACCCGATTGTCCAAGCTATCCATGAGTCCTGCCATTTATCCTCTAAGCTATGGAATTCTTGGTACGAAAACGTCTGTCTGTAGCTCCACTTAACTTCGACATTTCAGTATTATTTCTAATCAATTGTATATATTTCTATCCTTAGTATATGAACTGTCATTGTATTAATAATATTTGTTATATGGACTATAGACTACCAATAAACTTTTTCATTTTCATTTTCATTTCAAATAGTCTTTGGGGGAAGTTTGCCCAGAATATAGACAAGGGGAACGTACATTTAGTTCAAAGTTATAGTGAAGTCTGTGATTATGTAAACCCCAACGATAAGGAAGTCATGGAAATCGTGAATGTGGTTAATACGTACATAATAAGGTACAACAGGACCGAATTGGCTATAGATACTTCACGTATCACAAACATACCTGTAGCCAGTTTCACAACAGCCTACGCATCTGTTGCATTCTCTCGGGCAGCGGGTTCTGTGCGCTGATACAGATAGTGTGATATTCACAGAGAGGGAAGGTGAATATATACCTCCTATTGGGGAATTCCTTCGAGAGTTGACTGATAAGATCAAGGATGAGTATGGAGACATCGCATACTCCGATTCTTTTGTCTCAACAGGCCCAAAAACCTACGGTATACACGTGAGGGTGGGGGATGAGTACAAGTACATCGTGAAGGCAGGGCATCAAGCTTAACCATGCCAACCACCAGGTCGTCAACTTTGAATTCCTCAAAGATCTAGTGAGCTTAGAAGACGATGGTAATGAGGGTGCCCAGCCACTCCACCTCGTTGTGGGGACTCATAACTTCCGAGCACAGAAATTAGGAGGCGTGAAGGAACTTAGGGGCACGAAGGTTTGTCGTAACACCTACAGAAAACGCTACCAGGTGCCTGGCACCTCCGACACTGTTCCCTTTGGGTACCATGGTCCTTGAGTGTCTATATATGTGTGTGTGTGTGTCTATTTAGTTGTTGGGGATGTTTATTTATTTTTGTATTTATTACTGTATTTGTTATTGTGCATGAATATTTGTTATTTATATACTATACATACAGTATGTCCCACAAAAAGTACACCCAACTTTAGATTGTACTAACTCCTCCAAAAATTGAGATATTTTGGATCTGTTTGTTTGATTTAATATAGCAAAGTATTCTTTGTTAACGTTCAAATTTATTCATGTTTGAACGAATTAGTTTTAAGCATCTGCTTTTAACTGAAGGGTACAAAAAAATGGATTGCGCAAAATTGGTCAATGAAAAAATAATGTGTGCTATCGATATAATGAAAATACAAATACATAATAATAGAGACTTTAACATAATTTTAATAAGATACAAAGCAGATTTTTCATTATTCCTTATTACAAAAGTTATGCTTAGTTTCGTTTTCTTTCAACATGACCGCCATTCCTATCGATACAAATCTGGAGTCGAGCTCTCATCTTCCCCATCACTCTTTTGATAAGATCTGGATTGTCTTTTAACAAGTTGATTTCAGCTGTGATGCGAGTCCTCAAATCATCTAAATTGATAGGTTGTGATGCAAATACTCTATTTTTCAAATGACCCCATAAAAAGTAATCACACGGGATCAAGTCAGGGCTTCTGGGAGGCCATTCAATGTCATGGCCTGTAGCAATTACTATTTGGTGGAAGACTTCCTGCAAGCGTTCCTTCACAATAACTCTCCTGTGAGCAGGAGCTCCGTCTTGCACCCACCAAATACGATTAAATCGGTTTCCATAAGCCTTATGGAAACCGATAATCGGTTCAAGCGTATGTATTGTGTAGTTCAAAGCAATGAAGATGTAACTGTGGACTCGATTACGTGTGAGTTTATTATTTTATTTAAGTGCAGTAGAACTAGAAGTGTGTATTTTTTTCATGTATATATATATTATCCATGTAATTGTCTTTAAAATTCTCCTGCACTATTATTTTTTAAGTTTATATAAGTGTGTAATTTTTATACGTGCATATAAGCACACCGGACAAAAAATTAGTCACCCCTCTCAGAATGTACCTAATAACGTGTGACGGCGCCTCTGGCCTTGATAACCGCACGAATCCGGCGAGGCAGAGACTCTACGAGGTTGTGCATGTACTGAACATCGATTTGCTGCCACTCGTTCATCAGCCGGTCCCGAAGTTCCGCCAGAGTCCGTGGGTGTCTATTCCTGCGCTTCACATTCTGTTCCAAATAATCCCACAGATTTTCAATAGGATTTAAATCAGGGGATTTGGCGGGCCATTCGAGGTGAGACAGTGTTGCAGAATGTTCGTCGTGCCACTCAGACACACTTCTCGCCCTGTGCACACGGCAATTGTCGTCTTGGAAGACAGGAGTGGCAATGTGATGCTGCTCCTGGAGATGTAGGGCAAAGGGTACCAATTCATCATTTAGTATGCGGAGGTACGCCTGCTGGTTCAAATTCATCGTCACTGGAACGAGAGGGCCCATTTCGTGGTACGAAAAACATCCCCAGAACATCACGGAACCACCTCCAGCCTGAACAACACCTTCGACGCATTCAGGATTAAAGGCTTCATTGGACCTGCGATGTACTCGTCGCCTCCCATCATTGGAGAACAAACAAAAACGGGACTCATCGGACCAAATTACACGTTTCCAATCTGCCGCAGTCCAGTTTTTGTACCTCTGAGCCCATTTATAACGTGCCAATTTGTGACCTGCTGTTAACAGCGGCCTCTTCCGTGGTACCCTGCTCCAGATGTCCATCGCATGCAGTTCTCGTCGCAATGTCCGTTCGGAAATTGGTCGCTGGAGAACCTCATTGGTTTCTTGGAGCAATTGTTCTCTGGTTTGAAAATGATTTGCAGTTACTAGACGAGAAACATGGCGGCGGTCCCTATTGTCGAGAATTGTTTTCCGGCCACAGTTACGCCGTCGATTTGCAGTTGATTGCGAACTACACCACTCTTTGTAAACTCGCTGGACAGTACGCGTTGACACACCAACAAATTGGGCTACTTCAGACATTTTGTGTCCGTGGGCTCTGCCAAACACGATGGCTCCTTTTTGCCACTGAGTAACGTCTGCCTCACGACCCATTTTGCAGACTATATCCAACACACACTTTGTTCTTCACCACCTCACGAAACAGATCTGATCCTGTGTGCTACGTCACCGCTACTTGTCATTTACCAATGCTATATCAGCGCCCTCTGTGTGACCTTGAACTTCCTACTGTCGGTGCTATTAGGGGTGACTAATTTTTTGTCCGGTGTGCTATATTAAACGTGTATTGTATATAGATTTCTTCTGTACTATTATTTTTGAAGCTTATATATAAGGTTGTATTTTTTGATGCATGTGTGTATACAGTATATATTAAACATGTATATAGATTTTCCTTTACTATTATTACTTTTTATTATATATTTATTTCCTATATATTTCCCGAGCTGAATAAATATATGTTAAATAATTATTCCTGCTTTTAATGTAATTCCAAGTTATATATGTGTGTTAAATAAATCCATTTGTTTGGCGACTAGTGTATAAATAAACAGAATGACGTAGTTGCGTTTTATTATTCAAAGTACATATAACGATATTATTTTTGAGTGATTCTTCTGAAATAACTGCGTTGATGGGAATATATAAATGCGTTTTAATTCTTCTTTACGTGCATCTGATTCTGATTAAGTTATATACGAAGTGTTGGTGTGTGCTTTTCTGAGTGATTCTTCTGAGATAACTGCGTTGATGGGGGTATATAAACGATGCATGTGTGCTTTAATTCGGATAAATAAATAAATAAATAAATAAATAAATATATATATATATATATATATATATATATATATATATATATATGTACTGTGTATATATATATACTACGCCTTTTAAGTCAACTGGCTGTGATGCTGAAGCCCTCTACATTCTTGCACATTAATATATGTATGTATACACTACGCCTTCTAAGCTAACTGGCTGTGATGCTAAAGCCGACCAAGGTGGCTGGGCTGATCTTCATTATGCTATGAGCCATGACAGTGAGAACATCTCTCTCTCTCTCTCTCTCTTCTCTCCATTAATATATATGTATATGTATACACTACGCCTTCTAATTCAATTACGCCTTCTAAGCCAGGTGGCTGATTACACCTTCTAAGCCAACTGAGGCTCTCAAGATATTCATTATGCGACGAGACATGCCAGCGAGAACAACCCCTCCTCTTCCTCTCTCAACCTTCTTAGGTTAGGTTACCTTTTCTTAGGTTAGGATACCCCTTTGGGGCGGTCTTTCTCCCGGGCCTCCCTTCAAACCCTCTCTCCCCCTTCATGCAGCTTGGGGGAATGAACCCTCTCCCCCCTTCATAGAGCTTGGGGAAATAAATCCCCTCCCCCTTGTTTCATACCCCACTCCCCCTACTTCCCTACCTCCATTCCCTTACCCCCTTGGAATATTGATTATTTTGCTTTCAATTGATTTGAACCCTACATTTTTTCAAGCATACTACTGATGGATAGCTGGGAGAAATTTGAACATAAATGCGATGAAATTCAGTGCTCTACATGTCATGAGAAATATAAGGTGGATGGTATAAAGCATGTTTGTTATATGAAAGACGCCAAGCCTAAAAATAGAACTTGTATAACCGTGCAGTATATTGAGACATACACGAATCCCGAAACCAAGGTTATTCCCGACTTACTCGTAAGCCAGACCATCTGCGACGAGTGCATGAATGTTCAGTGTGATGAATGCCGTCTGCAAGAGACTCACCCATGAAACCCTTTGTGAAACCCTTTGTATACACTACGCCTTCTAATTCAATTACGCCTTCTAAGCCAGGTGGCTGATTACACCTTCTAAGCCAACTGAGGCTCTCAAGATATTCATTATGCGACGAGACATGCCAGCGAGAACAACCCCTCCTCTTCCTCTCTCAACCTTCTTAGGTTAGGTTACCTTTTCTTAGGTTAGGATACCCCTTTGGGGCGGTCTTTCTCCCGGGCCTCCCTTCAAACCCTCTCTCCCCCTTCATGCAGCTTGGGGGAATGAACCCTCTCCCCCCTTCATAGAGCTTGGGGAAATAAATCCCCTCCCCCTTGTTTCATACCCCACTCCCCCTACTTCCCTACCTCCATTCCCTTACCCCCTTGGAATATTGATTATTTTGCTTTCAATTGATTTGAACCCTACATTTTTTCAAGCATACTACTGATGGATAGCTGGGGGAAATTTGAACATAAATGCGATGAAATTCAGTGCTCTACATGTCATGAGAAATATAAGGTGGATGGTATAAAGCATGTTTGTTATATGAAAGACGCCAAGCCTAAAAATAGAACTTGTATAACCGTGCAGTATATGGAGACATACACGAATCCCGAAACCAAGGTTATTCCCGACTTACTCGTAAGCCAGACCATCTGCGACGAGTGCATGAATGTTCAGTGTGATGAATGCCGTCTGCAAGAGACTCACCCATGAAACCCTTTGTGAACTATATTGTTAAACTGTCGGATCAATTTAAAAAAATGTCTGTGTACATTCTTGCACATAACTCCGAAAAATTTGATACACAGTTTCTTTATAAGGAGCTGCTTGAACATGAGTCCTCAGAAATATTCACGGGTGACCCTTTGAAAAGAGGTAACATACTTATACAAATGCAAATAAGGAATAATGTTCAGTTTAAAGGCACACTATTCACGCCCTGCAAATTAGCCAAATTACCCAAAGTAATGAGCGTGGTCTCTGAAGTTTCCTCACCAGTGACACTTTAAATTACGTACGATCCCCCCCCCCCCATAAAAAAAACATTACTTTAACTATGACAGTATGGGGCCGTTCAAAAATTCGTAACGCTATTTTTGCTAAAACTTGACAACCCCACCCCCTTGTAACGTTCCGTAACGCTAGACCAGACACCCACTAAGATGTTATATAACTCCTCATAGGGGTGTCTTGTCTAGCGATATAAGGGGGTGGGGGTGTCAAGTTTTGCAAAAGTAGCGTTACGTAATTTTTCAACGGCCCCTATGAGTGTTAGTGAGCAAGAAGATTTTGAGAGGTATTACACCAGTAATACCTTCAGAAGTTGCGCTACAAGCCGCAACCACAATCGCGTCATTGTGCTACACTGTATTCAAGAATAACTTTATGCCTAAAGACAGCCTGGCTATCATTTCCCGAAAAGTTCGCGTAGTTATGGATATAAGGCTATTTACTGGCTCACACACCTACATCAGCAGATAGGAGTGCTCGTAAAGCATGCTCGCAACACGGGTGAAGTGGCAATTAAGATTAATGGTCGTGTTTTTTTGGATCGATGGGCTAAGTGGGGATCCTCATACTGGTGTGAAGACGGTGTACTCTTATTGGTGACATAGATGTCCACGTTCTGATTGTGAATTCACATGAAATATCCATGGGAGATGCCCCGCTGTTAGTCTTGCATGGACCTGTGCCCGAGACCAGCTTATAGGCGCCCAGTTCACTCAGAAGGTACTGTGATAACATGAATATGATGCACGGTTGGATTCCGATGAAGAGTATTGCGAAGATAGTTCAATGGTAGTAGACCCTCTAAAATGTGGAGGTAGTATGTCTGGTGGACGTATAAACCCCTTCAAGCTATACTTTCCACCTACGGAGGACGTGAAATTCTATTACTCTGATTTCTGTTCTTTATACCCATACGTTATGAAGAACAACCCATACACCGTAGGAGCACCTGAAAAACTGGTGGGCCCGCACTACCTACCTACGAAAACTCTTTTGGACTTTCCTTTGTTGATGACTCCCCCCCTCCCCCCTCATTATGGATGCTTGTCCTACCTGTTGTCATAGAACATAAACTCATGTTCCCTGTGTGTGAAGTGTGCAGAGGAGAACAATAGGGACTGTAATCATACATTCAATCAGAGGAAGATCAGAGGCGTTTATTCAAGTCCTGAGCTAGCCCTAGCCATTCGTCAAGGCTACAGAATATTGAAGATTTATGAAGTGTGGAGGTTCCAGAGGCTCCCCAGCCTCTTCACTCACTACATTAACACTTTCTTGAAAGATAAAGTTGAGGCATCAGGATACCCTCGCGGCGTTGAGACCGAAGATGAAAAAGGAGCATATATCCAGCATTACCATGAACGTGAAGGTACACAGCTTGAACAGAGTCAGACTGCGCGAAACCCTGGAAAGCGCTTTAGTGCAAAGTTGTGCTTAAGTAGTTTTGGGGGAAATTTGCCTAGAATACAGAGAAGGGAAACGTCCATCTAGTTCAAAGTTATAATGAAGTGTGGGACTATGTCAACGCCATCGATAAAGAAGTAATGGAAATCACGAATGTGGATAACACTTACATAATAAAGTACAACAGGGAGGAGTTTGTCGACACCAATCGACCAGGTAAGTATCCGGGGGGGGGGGGCGTTAGACAAAAGATAGGGAATGCTGGAACTCCCGTTTCTCCTGTTACTGTCCTCCTTCGCTGATCTTTTTCCGTGTCTCATCTACCCTGTCAGCAGTCCAACATGCTATCAAATACACACTTCTTTCCCTATTTCTCACTACATACACATGCATCTTACACACTACATAATCTTTTCAAAATTTAAAAAAAAAAAAAAAAAATGGCATCAACTTCAAGAGCCTCGGAGTCCACTGGGGAGAGGACCATAAATGCCCCCACTTCTGGCTCCCCCCGCTGCCGATACCGGGAACGCAGACCCGGGCAGCGGGGATGGATCTGCTATCACCCATTCGAGATGTTCTGGACCTCTGTCTGATTCACTTATCTGAAATTTCTGCAACATTCGTGCCCTTTTCACAAATTTTCAATCTGTTGAACACCACCTCTCCTCCTCTAAACTTCATCTTCTTTTCCTCACTGAAACTCAGGTGTCTGGGACGACTGACAGCAACCCCTTTTCTGTACCCTCTTACTTTCTCTATACTCAATTTCACTCCAAAGGTGGATGTTGTGTATATGTATGCAATGACCTAATTTGTTCTCGTATTTCCGAACTTGAATCTTCTGAATTCTATACCCTCTGGCTATGGCTTACATGCCATCTCAAACTAAATACATCTGCGCTGTTTATCTTTCTCCTAATTCTACTGACTATCCAAAATTCATTGACTACCTCACTTCGAAAGTCGAATACATTCTTTCCCGCCCTCCCTTTGCTGCAATCTCCATTTTAGATTTCAATGTTCACCACCACCTTTCGCTTTCCTCCCATTTCACTGACATCCCTGATAAACTAGCTTACAACTTTTCTGTCCTAAATGACCGAGAGCAGATTGTATAGCACCCTACTCGTATCTCCGATCGCCTTGGAGATAGGCCCAATACTCTGGATTTATTTCTTACCTCTCATCCTTCTTCTTACCCTGTGAAACTTTTCTCTCCGTTGGGCTCCTCCGATCATAATCTTATATCTATTTCCTGCCCTTTCGCTCCAATTCGGTCTTTGGATCGTCTGAAGGGGAGACGCCTTTGGCACTTCGGCGCGGCTGATTGGGAGGCCCTTAGGCAGTACTTCTGTGATTTCCCATGGAATGATTACTGCTTCCGTGGTCGGGGACCTTCTGGGTGTGCTGAGCGCATCACAGAGTGAATCTCTCGGGCATGGTGGGGTACATTCCATATTCTACTCCTACTACTTATGCAAAAAATCTTTAGTTTAACTTTACTTGTTCTAATGCTATCCGCAACAGAGAGGAAACTTTCAGAAGGTACCGTCGCCATCCGATTCCTGACTCTCACTCAGCTTATATTTTCCCCGGAATCGTACGAAATCTGTTCTTCGACTCGCCAAAAATTCCTTCATCCTACAAAAATGTGAAAATCTATCCAATTCTAATTCTTCTTGCTCTTTTTGGCATCTAGCTAAGAACCTCTTCAACAACTTAACTTCCTCTTCTTTCCATCCTATTTAACATTCCGACGGCACAGTTGCCGTCTCTTCTCCTGAAGAGCTGAACTCTTCGCTCAAACTTTCGTTTACAATTCAACCCTGGATGATTCTGGTGCTGTTCCTCCATCTCCTATCTCCTCTGACTTTTATTATGTCTGAAATTAGACATGGTTTTTCTGCTCTATCTAGGTTCATGTCTACGAAAGCGTAAAGTTCTGATGTTGTTCATCCTGTTGTTCTTAAGAACTGTGCTTCTGTGCTGACACCCTGCCTTGGCAAACTCTTTCGTCTTTGTCTCTCATCTGGTACTTTTCTCTCCTGCTGGAAGTTCGCTTTCATTCAGCCTGTCCCAAAGAAGGGTGACCGCTCTGAACCCTCCAACTATCGTCCAATTGCTTTCATTTCTTGCCTTTCTAAAGTTTTGGAATCTATCCTTAATAGGAAGATTCTTAAACCCCTTTCTTCTCACAGTCTTCTTTCAGATAGTCAGATTGCGGGAATCCGCAAGGGACGTTCTACTGGCGATCTTCTTGTATATCCCTATGACTCTTGGTCATCCTCCTTCCCGGATTTTGGTGAAACTTTTGTTATTGCGCTAGACATATCGAAAGCTTCTGATAGAGTCTGGTACAAATCTTCGATTTCGAAACTGCCCTCCTTCCGTTTCTATCCTTTTATCTGTGCCTTCATCTCTAATTTCCTTTCTGGCCGATCTATAACTGCATTTTTAGATGGTCACTGTTCTTCTCCTAAAGCTATTAACAGTGGTGTTCCTCAGGGTTCTGTCCTGTAACCCACTCTTTTCCGTTTATTTATTAATGGTCTTTTAATTCGCACTTCCTGACCTATTCACTCCTTTTCCGATGATTTCACTCTTCACTTCTCCACCCCATACCTAATTTTAATGTGCAGTGATAACCAATTTGCGCAGTAATAATTTGAATTTGAGCAGTGATAAATTGAAAACCTGTGCAGTGATCAATTAGGGTCAATATCGGATATAGAACCTAATTTATCACTGCACAGATTTTCAATTTATCACTGCACAAGTTGAAATTATTACTGCGTAAATTGGTTATCACTGAAAACTAAAATTAGGTATGCTCCACCCGCTTCACAAAGAGTCCCTCTCAACAGTTACTCCATGATTCGCGTGGGGCGGCTATGGAACACCTCACCTCTGATCTTTCTGCTACCTCTGATTGGGGCAGAGAAAACCTTGTGGCTTCAATGCCTCAAAAACTCAGTTCTTCATCTGTCTACTCGTCACAATCTAACACGCGACTATCCACTTACCTTCAACAACACACAACTCAATCCTTCCACGTCTCTTAACATTCTTGGCGTTTCGTTTTCTCGTGATCTTTCCTGGAAAGATCACATATACCCTCTTTCTAAAACAGCTTCTAAGAGGTTAGGTGTGCTGTACCGCCTCCGCAGTTTCTTCATCCCCCACTCAGTTGCTCTCTCTCTACAGTGGTCTTGTTCGCCCCTGTATGATGTATGTTCTCATGTGTGGGGTAGTTCAACCCACACAGCCGTACTTGACCGGATGGAATCAAAGGCTTTTCGTCTCAATTACCCGCCTCTTACTGATTGTTTTTCATCGCTCGCTCTTCGCCGCAATGTTGCCTCACTCTCTCTTTACTATCGCTATCATAACGGACATTGCTCTTCTGAACTCTCTAATTGCATGCCTCCTCCTTTAAGGAGAACAGGCTGTACCAGTCTTTCTACAATTTCTCATTCCTTTTCTGTCCAACTATCTAACGCAAGGGTTAATCGGTATTTTCAATCTTTCATAACTCTGGAACAATCTTCCTCAATCCATCTTTCCTCCTATCTATGACCTCCCATCTTTCAAACGCAGAGTGTCTAGGCATCTCGAAAACCCTGTATATATAGGGTGGGTAAAGAACGTGACCCCTTAGAGGTAACCAGTCATATTAAAAAAAGTAAGGGGACTAGAGCTCCCAAACTTCATAGATGCTTACCTTAGCATGTTGTTCGTCTCAATTGAGAAGTTGCTCGATGTGTCCCTCTTCCAGCTCAACGCAGGCCTCCAAACGTGGACGCCACTGATCAATACACCTGTTTACATATCGTTCAGACACCTTCTCCCATCCGAGCAGAATTCTTTCGCGTAGTTCACCTATGTCCCTTATATTGGTACCAGGAATGTAAACTTTGGACTTCAGGGGTTCCCAAACGCCATAATCTAGTGGTGAAAGATCGGGGCTACTAGCCGGCCACATATTTGGTTCGATAAAATTCGTTATTTCGTTCTCAAGGAATGTGACTATCTAACTGATATTGGACGAATTAGTGGTGAAAAATATACTTTCCAACAAGATGGAGCCCCTGCTCACAGAGCACGCCAAACTGTCACCTTCCTTGAGAACGAAACACCAGATTTTATCGAACCCAATATGTGGCCGGCGAGTAGCCCCGATCTTTCACCACTAGATTATGGTGTTTGGGAAGCCCTGAAGTCCAAAGTTGATATCTCTGGTACCAATATAAGAGACATACAGTAGGTGAACTACGCGAAAGAATTCTGCTCGGATGGGAGGTGTCTCAACGATATGTAAACAGGTGTATTGATCAGTGGCGTCCACGTTTGGAGGCCTTCGTTGAGCAGGAAGGGGGACACATCGAGCAACTTCTCAATTAAGACGAACAACATGCTAAGGTGAGCATCTATGAAGTTTGGGAGCTCTAGTTCCCTTACTTTTTGTAATATGACAGTTTACCTCTCAGGGGGTCACTTTTTTTACCCACCCTGTATATATATATATATATATTATTGGTGGACCGGATATCCGCATCCGCATCATTTTTAACATCCGCATCCTCACTTCTGACTGCGGATGTTATGCGGATATTACCTCTAACAAATTACGCAATTTACAATTAAATTAGCTTATAAAGTAGCTTATAAGGCCCAGTCATGTACATTTCATGTAAAGTATTAATTAATTATTAATGAACAAACAAATATATAAACCTCAAAATATAAATACCATTAAATCAACAAACACCGCCTGTGCCGCTGTGCGTACTCCATTGATTTTTTTTTCACAGCAACACAGTAACTTTTCAGAATGAAATTGTTCGTATAAGATCAAGCAGTCTATCGTGTTTCGAACAAGATTATTGTAAATAAATACAAAAAATAGTAAATTCTTTAACAAAAATAAAAATGCTAATTTTCTATTGCAAACACATTGCAAAATTTGCACAGTTTCTAAAATTAGCAATTGAAAATTGAATGAAAAGTGTTTCATTCAATTTTCTGTGGCTGAAACTCTTGAGAATGTTATTATTTTTATCATAATGAAAACATAAATATTAATTTTAATTCTTATGCATTGCCTGTCATAATAGTAGTATCACGAAATTTGAAAAATTATGTCATATATTCATAATTCTATATTATATTGATAGATTAACTAAATATCCGCATCCGCATCCGCAGATGTTAAAAAACTGACATCCGGTCCACCACTAATATATATATATATATATATGATACACACAGACTGTGCATGGAACAAGGAACTCTTCTGGGATAATTAAATCCACTATAGTCCGAATAAGTAATTGTAAATGACAAATACCATAGTTATTCTTTTTCATGATGCAAGCCTGATGTGGGCAATGGGTCTCTCGCAAAGAGGTCCCATAAATATAGCTTCCCTCACCAGCTATCTGCAAAGCAGACAGGATCCAGCTTTAGGAATCCTGTCTGCTTTGCAGATAGCTGGTGAGGGAAGCTATATTTATGGGACCTCTTTGCGAGAGACCCATTGCCCACATCAGGCTTGCATCATGAAAAAGAAAAACTATGGTATTTGTCATTTACAATTACTTATTCGGACTATAGTGGATTTAATTATCCCAGAAGAGTTCCTTGTTCCATGCACAGTCTGTGTGTATCATAAAAAACTCTGGGAACCATTCTGAGTTCATTCCCATACATACATATATATATATATATATATATATATATATATATATATATATACACACACTGTATATAATCGTATATAGTTTGTTTTGGAGTTTATTTACTTGTTGACAACATTTTACAGTTTATTTCTTTATTTATTACGTGTAGTTTAAATAAATTTATATTTCAGTTAAACGTTTCATTTTTCCTTTATGTGTGTGTGCCTGTGCAAGAAATCTAAGATCATTCCATTGTATGGTGTGTACACCAATAAAAAAGAGTCACGTGAATCCGCCTACCAACGCCTTTGGAAGGGCACACATTCTCCCCACCGTATTCAGTTGACCGCAATACCCGTTTGTGTTCAGACGTATCTTTTACCAGACGTATCTTTTCTCACATTAACGATTAAACAACGATGTCTGCCGCTGATATTGCATTCTCTACATTCCTGAAATGGTACTCAGCAAAATCTACAGATGTGGTAAATACTCAAAGAACTTCTAGTCAGCCGTCTTTTGAGACATTTAGTCTAGTCTAAATTAAGTGAAACTTTGTAAGCAGAATGCTAAAATACTTTATGGATTTTCTGATGAGACCATTACAAGCTTCCGCAATGCAAAAGACGTGCTGGAATATGTTGTGAGCTTAAAATGCGTAAAAGAGTACGTCCATTGTGGAGTGAAGGAGTCAACGTTCGCTGAAGGGAAGTAGAGACTGTGGAGTATGAAGCTCATTGACGAATGGCACAACAAAACCTATTACGTCATGTTACACTTCACCAAGCAGTCAGCCAGACTTTGTACTAAACGGACGCATTTCCTGAGCTCTCTGATATTGCTTTTACTTTTGCATATTGCTAATAATTTTACTTTTGGAAAGTTTTGAATTTTATGTACTTGCGTTTACATTCACATTGTTATAGTTAAGTAACTGAATATTAGTGGTTTTTAGCGATTTAAAGTTTTCATAGCGTGCCGGCTTAATTTAACTTAAACTTGTGACGGTTATAAACTATTTTTAACTGCGCGATGCCGTCGCAGAAAGCGTCGTGTTAGGTGTAGGGTAAACCGGTGGTATTGGGATTTTAAAGATTATAATGGCGGTTCTATGGCGATTACCGAGAGATCAGTTTTTCTTTTACGAGTTAAGGGAGGAAATCATTGATATAAAACGCAGTGTACGTGAGGTAACGGAAAGACTTGCAACTAGGGTGGCCAGACGTCCGGCTTTAGGCGGACAGTCCGCCTTTTGAGCACTCTGTACTTAGGTTGGCCATTTCCAAAAAGGAGGACACTGCGTATGTGGCCGTACGTTAACATATACATAATATATATATATATATATATATATATATATATTCATGCGGGTTGCTTCTAAAAAGCTTCAATTTAATATTCAAGAGAAATCCAATAACAAGGAGGAATGTAAATGCCATGAAAAGTCTTCTTTAATGCAACGTTTCGAGCAATATGCTCATCTTCAGGCTAAATAATAATAATATGAAATTAAAATCAATAAACAATTAAAACAAGACAAAACAGTTTCTATAAGACCAATTCTTAAAAACAAAATTTAAAAAGACTAAAAGAAGGTTAAATTCAAAGTTATTAAAACTTACATATAAAATTACAAGAAATTTAAAAAGCTATTTTTAAATTACATATAGTAAATTTGAAATTAATACAATGGAATAACACTACTAACCCTTCATTGCTGGTTCCGAGGCACAAGTAATCTTAAAACAAAACACATGGAACATACTATGGGTTGGGTGGTTGGAGAGTTATAAATTGGGAAGGGGGAATTATATAAAATTTAAAGGGACAGCTGAGGAATCAACATTTAGAGAAGGGGTCAATGTTTTTATATAAAGAGATTCCAAAATTCTAAGTGAGTTGGAACAAGAGTTATACCCGAGAATTTTAAAATTATCTAAAGTGACATCAGTTTTACATTTAATACTATGTTCCCGGATACTAGAGGCTTCTTTTTTATTTAAAATTTTACCTGTTCGGCAACTTATTCCCATATGCGAATAAAATCTAGCCCTGAGAGAGCGCACAGTGCTGCCAATGTAAGTACCAAGGAGACACCTTGGGCAAGTAAATAAATATACAACACCGCTACGCAACGAATCAGGAGTTCGATCCTTCGCTGAGAAAAAGCTACCTAAAGACGTTTTATTAATAAATATAATGTGAAAATCAGTATGATAAAATTTTTTTTTTAACAACTTCGTAAATTTAAGTATAAATTCTTTATTCATGGGACCCATTTCAGGTACCCAGAAATATTTTACATCTTTAGGCACTGAAATACAGGGAAGTTGAGGGCTATAAACATTATTTAAGAAAGATCTTATTAGTTTATCTACATATTGAACAGGAAAACTATTATTGGTAAAATATAATCTTAAATTATTAAATTCATCGTTAAGTAAGGTAAAACTAGAAGTCAAATTATATCCTCTGAACAAGAGTGTTTTAATGCACGACATCTTATAGTTAAAATCAGTGAAACTAAAAAAATTCATGACCAAACCGGTAAAAGTGGGTTTCCTGTAAACTGATGTAGTAATAGAATCCCCTTTTTTCGAAATTAAAAGATCTAAAAAGGGAAGGGAGCCATTTTCCTCAGTTTCCATTGTATAAGTTATATTGGGGTGCAGAGAATTTAAGAAATTAAAAAATTGCTGCGCTTGTACAGCATTATCAAAGACAGCTATCGAGTCATCAACGAAGCGTCGGTAAAAAATTGGTTTACAATGGGTGGGAGATTGTCTAAAAATTATACTTTCTAAATGAGTCATAAAAAAATCAGCTGATAAAGGTCCGACGGGTGATCCCATCCCAACACCATCAATTTGTTGGTAAACCTTATTATTGAAAGTAAAATAACATTGCTTAAAAACCAGTTCTAAAAGTTCCTTAAAATAAGAACATGAAAAACCATGAAAACTATCAACAGAGCTAAAAACCCTATCTAAAATAATGGCAATAGTTTCTGATACAGGTACGTTCGTGAAAAGCGACTTTACTTCAAAACTGACAAAGAACTTTTTTGAACCGAAATTCTCACTAAGAAGATCTTTTTGAAATTCATAAGAGTTATTTATGGTATACGCATTTTTCGCAAAAGGTGACAAAAGACCAACAACAAATTTTGCCAATTGAAAGGTAGGTAAGTTATACGAAGCTAAAATAGGACGGAGAGGTGTTCCAACTTTATGGATTTTAGGCAAACAGTATAATTGAGCAAGATCAGAACCAGATACGAACAACTGAGAGTAAGTATCGTTTTTTATTATCTTTAAAGACTTTAATCGTGACAAAAATCTATTAACTTTGTCTTCCAACCTTAAAATGACTTTATTGACGGGTTCAAGAATTTGTTTGAATTTGCTATCATCACTTAAGATTTCATTAGTTTTATCTATGTAATCAGATTTATTCAAAATAACAACTCCGTTACCCTTGTCCGGTCTAGTCACGACAATCTCCTGGTTCTTTGCCAAATTCTTAATAACCTGCAAGTCACTCTTCTTAAATATAAATGATTTAAATTTAAGGTTTCTAAGTTTATGAAAAAATTCATGAGTTAAATTAGCAAACTGACACTTAAAATTATTAAAATCACCAACATGGGGAACATTTTTCAAGCCATTAAAAATTTTTTTCAAAGTAAAGAAAAAACGAAGGCTTATATATTTGAAATAACGGAAGCTTAAATTGCAAGCCAAGTGAGAGTAAAAACTTTTCCCGAGGGGAGAGGGTGTAACTAGAAAAATTCGAAATTACTTTATCAGAATTGAAAAAATTAGGTGAATTCAGGCCCAGGGCCTTTAACTTACGTTCATGAGTTTCAGAAATGGTAGAATGAAACTTTTCAAGATCACGTTGTACAAGAGAAATTATTAATAAATAATTTAGAAAGTATAATTTTTAGACAATCTCCCACCCATTGTAAACCAATTTTTTACCGACGCTTCGTTGATGACTCGATAGCTGTCTTTGATAATGCTGTACAAGCGCAACAATTTTTTAATTTCTTAAATTCTCTGCACCCCAATATAACTTATACAATGGAAACTGAGGAAAATGGCTCCCTTCCCTTTTTAGATCTTTTAATTTCGAAAAAAGGGGATTCTATTACTACATCAGTTTACAGGAAACCCACTTTTACCGGTTTGGGCATGAATTTTTTTAGTTTTACTGATTTTAACTATAAGATGTCGTGCATTAAAACACTCTTGTTCAGAGGATATAATTTGACTTCTAGTTTTACCTTACTTAACGATGAATTTAATAATTTAAGATTATATTTTACCAGTAATAGTTTTCCTGTTCAATATGTAGATAAACTAATAAGATCTTTCTTAAATAATGTTTATAGCCCTCAACTTCCCTGTATTTCAGTGCCTAAAGATGTAAAATATTTCTGGGTACCTGAAATGGGTCCCATGAATAAAGAATTTAAACTTAAATTTACGAAGTTGTTAAAAAATTTTTTTTATCATACTGATTTTCACATTATATTTATTAATAAAACGCCTTTAGGTAGCTTTTTCTCAGCGAAGGATCGAACTCCTGATTCGTTGCGTAGCGGTGTTGTATATTTATTTACTTGCCCAAGGTGTCTCCTTGGTACTTACATTGGCAGCACCGTGCGCTCTCTCAGGGCTAGATTTTATTCGCATATGGGAATAAGTTGCCGAACAGGTAAAATTTTAAATAAAAAGGAAGCCTCTAGTATCCGGGAACATAGTATTAAATGTAAAACTGATGTCACTTTAGATAATTTTAAAATTCTCGGGTATAACTCTTGTCCCAACTCACTTAGAATTTTGGAATCTCTTTATATAAAAACATTGACCCCTTCTCTAAATGTTGATTCCTCAGCTGTCCCTTTAAATTTTTTATAATTCCCCCTTCCCAATTTATAACTCTCCAACCACCCAACCCATAGTATGTTCCATGTGTTTGTGTTTTGTTTTAAGATTACTTGTGCCTCGGAACCAGCAATGAAGGGTTAGTAGTGTTATTCCATTGTATTAATTTCAAATTTACTATATGTAATTTAAAAATAGCTTTTTAAATTTCTTGTAATTTTATATGTAAGTTTTAATAACTTTGAATTTAACCTTTTTTAGTCTTTTTAAATTTTGTTTTTAAGAATTGGTCTTATAGAAACTGTTTTGTCTTGTTTTAATTGTTTATTGATTTTAATTTCATATTATTATTTAGCCTGAAGATGAGCATATCGCTCGAAACGTTGCATTAAAGAAGACTTTTCATGGCATTTACATTCCTCCTTGTCATTGGATTTCTCTTGAATATATATATATATATATATATATATATATATATATGTTAACGTACGGCCACATACGCAGTGTCCTCCTTTTTAAATGGCCACCCTACTTGCAACGCTTGATGAGCGCAGGAGTAGGGCTACGGTTGACGAAGGCCGAACCAATACTAACGTTGAAGACGTTAGTAATTTGAAGGGTGAGGTGCGTAACTTAGTTTCTAGTTTAGGTAGCTTATCGGGAAGGTTGGATAAAGTTGAGGAAGGGGTTAAGGTTGGTCCGAGTTTAGTAGATGGGGAGGGATTTAGAGAAGTTAAGGGTGGAGCTAGGCTGCGTACGTTAGGTGATAGGAATCCCCCCTCCCTATCGAAGTTTCGAACCCTTTCGCACATTTGGAAAGGGACGTGAATGAGGGGGAAACTATTTTAATTGGGGACTCTTTAATGCCCCATATGGACAACGAGTTCATTGAACGGCATCCAACCAAGAGGAGGAGGGTCTGTCTTCCAGGGGCTAGGGTTGACAGAGTTAGGGATGAAGTGGATAGGATTGACGTTGCCTCCCGTCACTCGATGTTGGTGACGATGGTAGCAGGCAACGACTCGTATAGGCCCGATACGAGAGTGCCTGACCTTTTGGAGAGATATAGGGGGGGGGTAATTAGGTCCCTGAAGGCGAGGTCAGATAGGTCTTTATTTCTAGGTATTACCCCTAGGCACGGTTTGGGTCTTAGGATTACGTCAAAAACTATTTTTTAATGATAAATTAGATTTGTGCTGAGGAAAATGTACCCTTCGTAAAGCTGTGGTTCGAATTCAGTGATCCTAGCCTTTTTATAAAAGATGGGGGTGCATTTTAATGAAATAGGTAATGCTAGGCTAGGTAGGTTAATTGACGATAACGTACGAAAGCTGTATAGGTCGAAGCCTTCTTTAAACGTTGTGGGTCCGGGGAACGCGGGCCCGACGTGAAAAATAATTTAAAACGCCGGCCCGTGATAAAAAATAACTTAAACGTCTTTTATTGTTGGGGGAACTTGATGTACCTAGTTTTAAACTCTTTACTAATGTCTTTCAGAAGACAAACAGAAAATATACTCTTCATGAAATTCCTGAAAATTAGCTTATACATTATTTAGAATAAATGACAGAACTATGTATAAAAAAATAATGCAATTATCAACTACCAAACAATTACTAACTACGATACAATCGTGTAATAGCTAACAGTTATACAGAACAGTTTGTATCTTCAAAATTTTTGCCTCCTAGATTTTTTCTGGCCGTAATCATCAATAACATCATCATATGAAATCTCCCTGCCAACGTCCTGGTTCATGCTTATGATGCTAAGGCCACTGAGGCGATCCTGCCCCATTGATGATCTGAGGTAGTTCTTGATTAGCTTCATCTTAGAGAAGCTCCTCTCGATTGACGCGACTGTCACAGGTAGAGTGCAGGCAATTCTTAGTGCAACCCAGAGATTGGGATATAGTTCTTCCAGTTGCTTGAATGAAGGAGAGAAGCTCCAACGCAGTCATGTTGTGTGAAGGTAAAGTCGGCAAGTTCTTAATTTCTTAATTTTCGATGATGATGATGATGATGATAATAATAATAAGGAATAATAACAATAATATTAATAATAACTTCAGCTATATTCCTATTCTTGCCCACTGAGCTATGACCTGGGAGCCTGTCTAGGTGCCCCCTAGTAGCAGCGGGGCCGTAAGCGGCCGCTTAGTCTGTTTATGCCAGGAAACAGCCCTGGCTAGACGTGTCGAAGTTTTCATGTTGGAACATTACTGTACACGAATTCATCACCGCATAGCAACAGGTGCAATACATGATCTACCCCGCACGATTCACTAACTGAATCAGTCCGCGCGACGTCTGTCTCATAACCGTCTCAGAGATTGATCCGACTGGACGTGCTCTCCTCACAGACTTGATAGAAAACTAATAAAAGATGGAGCTACCATTAAGAAGTATCCTCAGTGTAGTATACAATATCTCTGTCTTCAAATCATTGCATGTATTTGAATGAACAGTGGTACTATTAATTACACGTTTGAAACAAAATGTAAACAAGCAGATTCGGGCAAACGTAATGTCATTTATTTGAGTATTGAGGAAATGGATAAAATATTCATGATGGTTGAGAAGTGGTTGGTGGAGATTTAACTGGAGAAATGTAAAATACTTGCAGGAATGGGCACAAGAAGAGAGCAGATTAACGACACCCTCTCATATTCAATTATTTGCACGTTGCATGTGAATCGTGATACTAGGCAACCCTGTGTCGATGTATGGTTGATGTGGAGAAACAGTGTTAACAGTACTCTTATACCTACACGAAACTGTTTCATTCTCGATAGATTATTTGAAATTGGTGCTTTCCGTAAACTAAAACCATTTTTAGATGGACGTATCGTTGATATGTGTCATTTCGACACTGTTTTCGAACACGCATACACTGTGCTGCTCGACGATTTCATTGAGTGCCGGGACGAACAAAGCGAGAATGGTCTGGAGCTGAAAACATATTTAGAAGCTACAGACCCTGAAAAATATCATAAGCTCTGGAACAAAGGTATAGAATGCTACAAGCCCAAACTCGCATTCACCGTTCACCCAGAAGACTTATTTCCATATATAAGATATAGCTGTTGTGGCGATTTAAAAGACTTCCTCATTCATCGTTATTAGTTGTGAAAAATTTAGTTGAAAAGATTAGTGAAAAAAGATTAAGTGCACGTCATCTTTGAGCGTGCTTTTGATTGTATTCTAACCATGTTTAAAGAGTGTGAAAGTGTTACTTCAAGTTGTAAAGGAGGTACGAAAATAGTCTCAAACGCTCTAAAGTGGTGAATTAATGTTAAACCGCATTTATTGCGTAGTACAAAGTAATGAAGATGTAAACGTAACTACGATTATGTGCGAGTTTACTATTTTATTTAAGAATGGTAGAAAATGAACTTACAGCTTGTATTATTGTTTCCATTTTATATCTGATGCATATATATTAAATAATTATTATTATTATTTCCATTTTATGTTTGATGCATATACTGTATATTAAATAAACCAAGTATGTATGCTTTTTGTTTTTACAACTGTTGTATTGTACAGGGTGTACATAAAGTCAGGATCTATTTTTGTGAAGCACTTGGAAATTATATCGAATTCAATCATAAAATGATAAAGTGGTAACATTTATTAAATAATTAAGAGTAGAATTCGACGTGACGCACATCAGTATCCCTGCACAGCTCAAATCGTTCCGCAGCATTTCTAAACATTCTGGAGCATTTGCGGGGTTATGTTATCTGCAGCAGTTCGTATACGTGTACGTAAGTTTTCAAGACTCGTAATCTTCGTCTGATAGACGTGCGATTTGATAAAGCCCCATGCAAAGAAATCTAAAGGGGTTAAATCTGGTGATCTCGCTGGCCAAGGTCTGTTGCTTCCACGTCCGATCCAGCGATTTTGAAAACGTCCATTTAGATAATCCTGAACAATTTTGGCATAGTGACAAGGAGCACCATCATGTTGATAGACGACGGTACTAACAATCCTATCCCAATCAGCTGAGGTTCAAGGAATTGCTGCAACATGTCCAGGTAAATAAGCCCCGTAACTGTAGCTTCAGCAAAGAAAAAAGGACCATAAACTTTAGATTTTGTTAAACCCATCCAGACATTAACTTTAGGTGAGTCTCTCTCCCAATTTTGGACGAAATCATTCGGTCTTTCATCTGCCCAAATTCGACAGTTATGGCGATTTACTTTTCCACACGTATGGAAAGTGGCTTCATCACTAAAGAGAATGTTGTCCATTAAATTATCACTCCAGATTTGTTCTACGAGATCAGCACACACGGCACTTCGTCGAGGGAAATCTTCATCATGTAAAACCTGCAAATGATAGCTTTTCTTCTGCAAATTAACTTTGAGAATTTTGTGCACAGATGACGTCGGGAGGCCGAGTCTGTGTGATGCAGCACGAACGGACGTACGTGGCTCCTCAGTGATAATTCCGCGTACTGCATTCACGGTAAGATCTGACATACACGGTCGTCCTGATCTTGCTTCATCATTTACAGATCCCATTCGTTTAAATTTGTTCACCAATTTTCCGGCTTATGAAATCTCCTTCTAAATTTCTCTCTGATGTCATTGTATTTCTTTCCCTCGATTCGCCAAATTACTATTGCCACACGCTCTTCTGTATTCATTCTAAGGGCTTCTGAAAAGAAAAATAGAAAAAAATAATTATTTCACAAAAATAGATCCTGACTTTATGTACACCCTGTATATACATATATTAATTCGTCTTCACTGACTGCATTATTATTTCTATTTCATGACTGTTAAATAAACAGAGCATGTAATTGTGTTTCCTTTCAGGGTTAATATGTTTTAAGTGACATAGGGTGGACCTGTAAATTAAAATAACTTTTCATGGGGTAGTTTTAGTCGCTTTATTAAAATTTGCCACTCATTTTTTGTGCAAATGCATATTAATGGTGAAAATTGTGATACTAATAATATATATATAAATACTCATTTTTGGTCCGACGAGTACGTTTTTGAGCTATTTGTACAGGGAAATAGTGATGACGTTATTTTCTATGCGCCGTTCATTCACGTCTTTCAGTCTGAACGTAGCAGATCAGTTTTGTATGATGTTGTTGTGTGAAGGGTGTGAGTTGTCCTTCTCTATCTGCCCACAGAATAATTCAACGTTAGTTTATCTATTAGGCCTTATATCTTTCCTTAAAATACATTTTTCTAGTGTATTTTGGTGTGCTTTGTTCAAATATAACCTTCATTTCCTGTGCAAATGTAAAGAAATAAGAATTTGTTTATATTATTTCGGAGTCATATTTCGTCATATCAGGAATGAACTTTAGGTTATTAGCGGGGGTCAAGGGGGCGGAGCCCCTTGTTAGTGTTAGGTTTAGTTAGGTTAAGTTAGGTTTAGTTAGGGTAGGTTAGGTTTAGTTAGGTTAGGTTTAGTTTAGTTAGGTTAGGTTCAGTTAGTTTTCATAATTTTTGGTTAATATATTGCTATTCACATGACCAGAAATGAAGAAATACGACTCCGACGTAATGCACAAATAATCATATTGCTTTCCATTTGCACAGGAAATGAAGGTTATATTTGAACAGAGCACACCAAAATACACTAGAAAAATGTATTTTTTTATTTCAACTTCAGGCCATGTCATTTGCGACATAATTACCCATTTCAGCCTTTACACGATGTATATGTAATGTGTGTGTGTGTGTGTGTGTGTAAGTGCTCAGCCAAAAACGTTCAAGTCAAAATAAATAAAGTGTGTATATATATGGAACAAGTGTTGTTTACGGCCCCCTGTGGTGCCTCGTATAGTTTACTTCCCCCAGTGGTGCCTAGTGTAGTTTACTTCCCCCTGTGGTGCCTAGTGTAGTTTACGTTCCCCTACATTATCCTAGTGTATAGTGTAGTTTACGTTCCCCTACATTATCCAAGTGTAGTTTGCGTTCCCTAACTTTGTCCGCGTATACCTAATCAAATAAAACGTTAAAACTAACGAAAACATTACGACTTAACCTATACATATTAGTGGTGGACCGGATGTCAGTTTTTCAACATCTGCGGATGCGGATGAGGATGCGGATCTTTAATTTCAATATCCGCGGATGCGGATATTTAGTTAATCTATCAATATAATATAGAATTATGAATATATGACATAATTTTTCAAATTTCGTGATATTACTATTATGGCAGGCAATGCACAAGAATTAAAATTAATATTAATGTTTTCATTATGATAAAAATAATAACTTTCTCAAGAGTTTCAGCCACAGAAAATTCAATGAAACAAGTTTCATTCAATTTTCTGTGTTACCACCTATTTATATTCTGAGGTTTATATATTTGTTTGTTCATTAATAATTAATACTTTACGTGAAATGTGCATGACTGGGCCTTATAAGCTACCTTATAAGCTAATTTAATTGTAAATTGCATAATTTATTGGAGGTAATATCCGCATAACATCCGCAGTCAGAAGTGCGGATGCGGATGTTAAAATTGATGCGGGTGCGGATATCCGGTCCACCACTAATATATATATATATATATAATATATATATATCGTAAAGAACGACGCTTGTATAGAAGAACGTTCCGCGCAAGATGAGGAGGGTGAACGAACAAATGAAAAAATGAGGTAACCACCCGGGAATCGAACCCGGGATCTTCCGATTGCCGATCAGATATGATAACCACTACATCATATCTAACCGGCAATCGGAAGATCCCGGGTTCGATTCCCGGGTGGTTACCTCATTTTTTCATTTGTTCGTTCTCCCTCCTCATCTTGCGCGGAACGTTCTTCTCTACAAGCGTCGTTCTTTACGTTAATTATACTGTGTGTTGTTTGCAGTTGAAATATATATATATATATATATATATATATATTATATTATTATATATATATAAATTGACGATCGGTTAGGTTAAGTCATATATTTTCGTTAGTTTTAACGTTTTATTTGATGGATTCATTTCAAAAATGTCTCCTAAAGATCCTAGTGTAGTTTACGTTCCCCAACTTTGACCTAGTGTAGTTTGTGCCTTCTTTTACATCAGGGGGACGTAAACTACACTTGCTCTATATATATATATATATATATATATATATATAAACGTTATAATGTTTCAGACCAACAAAGACCCTAGGATCCACTCATGGTTGGTCTACCTAACTGTGTTTGTAATTGTGTATTGCGCATGTCCGTGGTGGCGGAGGGGACCTACAATTTTACGTGGGTTCAGAAACACAAAAGCCTAAATTTTACTACCTTAAACTATACCCAATCTATCACCATATGCGTCTAATCGATTTTTAAACATGTTTATAGACGTGCTACTAATTACTTTTCCGGCAAACTATTCCAGCTATTTACTATTCTACAGGGTGGGCCGTAAGTTTCCATACATAGGAAAAATTAAACGTTTGTTTTTATGTTTCAGATACCCTAAGAATATGCGTTTGACGTAAGATCTTGTTTACTGATGAAGCAAATTTTTACGTCAATGGAGAGGTTAATCGGCAAAACATACGTTATTGGAGTAATGCTAACCCTAACTGGCTGAGTCCGACGAAGATGCAAGGTGCCGGTAAAGTGATGGTGTGGGCCGGGATATGGGGTGACAGAATTATTGGACCAATTTTTGTCAGTGGAAATCTTAATGCCGAAAGGTATCTTAACATGTTGCAAGAAGAGATTTTCCCATCCCTGCTAAACGAGGAAGGTAACTTCCCAGTTTACTTCCAGCAAGATGGAGCTCCACCTCATTATGGTCTTCACGTGCGTCGGTATTTGGATCAGCAGTTTCCGGATGCTTGGATTGGTCGGCGTGGTCCTGTGGAGTGGCCTCCCAGATCCCCAGATCTCACCCCCCTTGATTCCTATCTTTGGGGGCACTTGAAGGCCATGGTGTATCAGGAAAAGATACGAGACATAAATCATCTAAAGGAACGTATCACCAACGCCATTACAAGCATAACGTCAACTGTGCTAATGCGTGTTCATCAACAGTGGGGAACACGTATTGAAATGTGTTTTCAAAACAATGGCAACCATGTAGAGCATATTATAGAAATAAAAATGGTTGTCCATAAAAAAATGTTTATTTTTCCTGTGTATGGAAACTTACGGCCCACCCTGTATAGGTAAAAAAGTTTTTGGCAACTGCTGTCTCGAACATTCTATTTGTCAGCTTACACCCGTTATTTCTAGTTCGACTATAGTGTGCTATTTCGAAAAAACTATCTCTATTTGCGCTATCGAACCCATTCATAATTTTAAAAACCTGGATTAGATCACCCCTTAGCCTCCTAGTCTCGAGTGTAGTCAATTTTAACTCCTTAAGCCTATCCTCGTACGACTTTGACCTAAGCAACGGAATCATCTTAGTTGCTCGTCTTTGAACTCTTTCGATTTTGTCGATATCTTTGGGCATATGCGGATTGCAAAATTGGATCGCGTACTCCAAATGGGGTATAACAAATGATTTATAAGGAGGATAATATCGCGCGATTTGTACTCAAAATGCCTAGCTACAAAACCTAGCACTTTGGTCGCCTTATTGACCGCTGCTGTATTTTGTTTCGCCACTTTTAAATCACCAGTGACTATAACTCCTAAATCGTTTTCCTGATCTACGCTTGCCAACTCCTTCCCTAACATACTATACGCAAAATTATCGTTATGCGAACCTATATGTAAAATTTTGCACTTATCGACGGTATCTCATTTGCCATGTGAACGACCAATCTACGATTTTATTCAGATCTTCCTGGATTTTACCTCTATCTTCGTCATTAATCACCCTACCACCCAACTTCGTGTCATCCGCAAACTTTGACACTGTACTGACTAGGCCGACATTTAAATCGTTAATATATATATATATATATATATATATATATATATATATATATATATATATATATCAGAAAAAGCAAGGGACCGCTCGCTACATTAGCCCAAGACGACTCTGCTCCATCAACGACCATCCTCGCAACCACTCTTCTATCTAATTTATAACTACACCCCTGATTCCATGAGCCTTAGTTTTTTCAATGAGTCTTTTGTGCAGTACGGTGTCAAACGCTTTTTGAAACTCTAAATACACTACATCTACCGCCCGATGACTATCGTAAACTTGAACCACGCTTTGGAAAAATTCTAAAAGATTAGTTAAGCAAGATTTATTCCGCCTAAAACCTTGCTGCGTATTTCCAATCAAGTTGTGCAATTCTAAGTGTTCGAGTAAACGATCCCTATTTATCGATTCCGGTAGCTTACCTACAACAGACGTTAAACTGATTGGGCTATAATTTCCCGCCGCACCTTTATCGCCTTTCTTGAAAATAGGTTTTACATTTGCTAACTTTAAATTATCTGGTACGCACCCCTCAGAAATAGACATATTAAAAATCTTTGTTAGGGGCACAACAATGCTGTCTTTTAGTTGTATGGGATACATGGAGTCCGGCCCCGGTGATTTAAGCATTTTCATTTTACAAATATAGTGCAGTACCTCCCTTTCACTCACCACAATATTACTTAAAGTATTACCATTATCAAAAGGTATTATGTCTATGACCGTATAAATATTTGTTACATCTTCTATTGTAAAAACTGACGTTAAAAATTCATTTAGCAAAATAGTAATTTGCTTGTTTCAGAAACTAGCTCACCGTCAGAATTTTACAACAGTCTCAAAACGCTCTTTACTGGGTTCCTATTGTTGACGTATTGAAAAAATTGCTTGGGGATTTTTTTGCCGTCACGAGCTATGGAAGTTTCAAAATAATCGCACTTGAACTTTTTTATTACGCTTTTCGCTTCACGTCTTAGAGATATGTAGTTGTTTAGTAACCACAAATTGTCTTTATTGTACTTATGTAGCCGATAATCCTAAATACTGTTTCAAACGATTCCCATATTATTTTTGCGTTGGAGGTCCCCATCACGTTTTCCCAATTGACGTGTAATTCTTTTTGAAATTTACAAACGTCTGAGCCATAGTCACCCATAATTAAAGTTTGCCCACTACCCATTATTCTCTTTAGTTCACGATATAACGCTTCGTCCGTATCAGCTGTTTGATTAGGGGGCCTATATATATCGGCAACAAGAATTTTGAAATCGTTCAACTTAAGTTCTGCTATAGTCGAATCTATCGGTTCTGGAATTCTGTGCTTTAATTCTATAACGTTCGTAATATTATCTTTGATATACAACAGAACACCTCCTCGCTTACCCATTCTGTTTTCAACAAAATGTCTACAACCTCTAATTTGATATTCCCCCTACAAAGTCACTTGTTTCAGTGCTAAGCCATGATTCATTTATTGCAATTAAATCATCGTTTTTGCAAGCAATTAAATAAAAAAAACTAGTTTATTTTGTTTCGTAGGCTACGAGCATTTAAGGCTAGAACCTTCAAATTGTTTGTTAAAACCGCGTTACCTTCGCGCGCGCAAGGGAAATTTAAGGAAATTACGCCGGGACTGTTCGAGTTATGGCAGCCTGAAAAGAATATACAGTGTTATGAAATAGTCTTCCTACACGCGCAGACGCGCAGCTCCAACGTCATTAAGATGAAGTCCATCGCCAAGGAACAAGTCCCTCCTGCCGTAGAAACTGTTCCAAACATTCGCAAAATGCACTCCTTCCTGTTGGCAAAGAGACTTTAGGTTATTGTTAATATAGGTCGCCTTGCTGTAGAACTCATTACGTTGGATAATTCGAAGAAGTATACCTGTTAAAATAATCTTATTAGTTTTTCGTTTAGTCGCTCTGCGAAGTCCCTATATCTCGCCAGCAGCTCTTCCGATCTAGAATTTGAAACGTTATTAGTACCGATATGAATAACATATGTTGTGTCCTCAGAGGTTCCGTCTGTAAAATGGTCAACACTATTCGTTATATCCTCCATCATTGCACGAAGATGGCAGTAACGGCGCCTACGATGGGGGTTCTTCCACAGAATTCCTCGAGCTGCCCTCAAGCAATGGAATGCCCAACGAGTCGTATTTCAAGTTCATCTAAGTCTTTGAAACCTAAAACAGAAAACTTATTTTTTGTCAATACTGGTAGACAAGTCTTAGGTTGGCTCACTGGGGCTCCATTACGCACTTGAACGAAGGGTCGGGAACTAGAGGAAGAGGTAGGGCTGTTAAAATTATTTATACTTTAGTAGAAATTGAGGCAGGAGAGGCCGCGACTAAAGAATAACTCTCTCAGAAGGGCCATGGGATTCTAATTTCGCCGTCAGGAGCATCACCCTTTCTTCAAGCCTCACTCTGGCCTCCCTCTCACGCTGTAGCTCGTTCTTCAGCAAATCCATGTTCGAGCACCACCTACAAACTAATTGATCGTTATTATTCGCTAAATTAAACGCGTAAGCAGCAAACTTCCCTTCGCAGTGACTGCAAGTACTTGACGGGGTGCCGTGTTATTAACTAATTAAATTATTAGCGTTTGGAAATTAATAGCGAGTTAATAATAGTAATCCAATAATGACGTGTCTCTGGGAATAAGTAAAACGCAATTAATAAATAAAACGTAGGTCTACCGCGTGCTAAGTTGTGACGTCAAAAGCCCGCAAAAACGTTCTTCGAACGCAGAAGACAGGTTCCTGTAGCACAAAATTGTACTAAACGAATATATACATAATTAAGCTACCAATGAAGGTCCTGCAAAAGGAAAAGTATTAATAAAGAGGAATAAAGATACAAGGCCATTTTATGAACAATAACAAACAAATAATTAAATAACTTATCTGCCCGCTACTCGGCTGATTGTTTTCCACGGAGGGTGACCACACCTTACTTGATGATCATCAGCAAAGCAAAATCAACTTTATTAGACCACGTTTTCTAAAAGATTGAAATTTCGCACTTCTCGAACAAAAAACAAAAGCTACGGTATATTTACTAGCCTTAGTTTAATTAAGTAAATGTAATAATAAATAAAGTCAATAAATAAAATATATTTGGTTATGAATAATTAATAACACGTGGTAATTTGGTTAAGAAGAAGGCACTGAACACTATTTTTAAAGCTACTTATATATATATATATATATATATATATATATATATATATATATATATATATATATACAGTATATGTGTGTGTTCTGAAGCCATTCAAGGGGTACAGGGAAGATCCCACTCTGCTCCAAGAGGTTCCAGCGGACGGATATTCTCGTTATGCCCTTAATAACGAAGCTTTTTCCCTATACATATATACAAACACACACTAGGGTGATCCAACAAAGTGAAAATGAAAAATATATTTCTCGTGATATTTTTTCATATTTTACAATCACTAATGATGTTGAAAATAAAAAATTGGACCGATTCGCGCATATTTAGAGGTGGCGCAACTTGAAGCCTTAGTATTATTATATAATTTGAGGTAGCAAATTCCTTCAAACTTGCCCCACCCTTAAATATTAATGGATTTAGCTCAAAATCCGACCTCAACTTTTTATTTTATAGAGAATAATAAAATATATCAGGAGCTCTTATTTGTACATTTTAAATTTTTACCATATACTGTATGTGTGGCCCACCCTTATATATACTGTATATATATATATACGATACAACTCAGAATGGTCACCTGAGAAACTTTTATGTTACACAGACTGCGCATGGAACAAGGAACTCTTCTGGGAAAATTAAATCATGACCCGGTCACGTTGGGCTTCCATTACGAAAAAGGAAGCTTTTGTATTTCTCATTAGCCATTATTTATTCAGACTATAGCGGATTTAATTTTCCAAGAAGAATTCCTTCTTCCATGCATGGTCTGTGTGTAATATTATATATACGAGTATTAGGGATGTGCCGATTACTAAAATTCACCGAATACCAAATATTTGGTGCAAAACTATTCGGCCAAGTACCGAATTCCAAATATTAGTTTTATTTGGGTTATTAGGCGTCACTATAAAAAACTGAAGCCTTTATCAGTTTGACAGCACATAGAATTAATAGTAAAAGTGAGCAAAAGCAGCATGTTTTAGCCACCAAAAATCTGCCAGATTCCCATACTCATGAAAACTTTGCAACTGCATTGACTTCTATATTGCAAGAATGGTCAATAAAGAGCGATCATGTGCATGCAGTTGTGCACGACAATCGCTGTAATACTACTAAAGCTGTTAGCGTCCTCAAAATTACTCCTGTTGCTTGTGCGAATCATACTTTAGCACTTGCAGTTGATGAAGCTCTTCTTAGCCAGAAGTCTGTTTTAGAGATATGTGCAATTGCGCGCCCAATCTGTTGCATTTTAATTATTCATCTCCAGCCTTTAACAGAGTTAAGGAATTCCAGAAGCAACATAATTTACCCGAAAACAAACTTATAAGAGACGTTATCACCCAATGGAACTCTACATTCTATATGCTACAACGACTTCTTCAACGAAAAACTGCGGTTGTTGCATACGCCTCGGACTATGACATACTGTAGCAACCTTCAATAATCATCAGTGGACTCTAATTCAGTGTGTTGTAAAGCTTCTTAGTCGATGTGAAAAATTAACGAATGACTTTTCCTCTGATTCTTCTTGTCTTCACACGGTGTCTCCCGATGTAACAGGTCTTGTTACCCTAATGTAACTGATGATGCAGGTGTTCATACTAAAAAACGATTTAACAGAAAATTTACAGGATCGTTTCAGGCAGTGGAAGGCAGACATTACTCGTATGATTTCTCACGTTTTAGATTCTCGTTTCAAATTTGCTTGCGTAACATTCCCTGAGTTTGTAAAAAATGAGATAATCATTATGTCTGCATCACCTAACGCTAGTCCTGCACGTAATATAACCTATGGCGATGAAGGAACTGATTTTGTTTCACGAGAAAATTAAGAACCTTTGAAAAAGAAGCTGAAGGTTAATTTATGGAGTTATTTCGATGAGGCTGTGCCTCCACCTATCAAAAATAGTCAGAAAAGTTATCAAAAAGAATTAGACATCTATTCAAAGGAGCCACGAGTCAGTCGCAACACGAACCCTCTTGATTGGGGTCGCCATAATAGTGAAAGATTCCCGAAACTACTGAACAGCTGGGGTTTGCTGCGGCCGCCCGACGTCACCGGGTCTCGACCCCGGGGCCGATGAATTCGTAGTCAGCGATGCCAACCACTATACCACCGAGGCGCGTATGTGTATATATATATATTAGGGTGAGCCACACATAATGTATATGGTAAAATATTAAAATGCACAAATAAGAGCTCCTGATGCATTTTCTCATTCCTTATATGGAAAAAGATCTCGGACCAGATTTTGAGCTAAATCTATTAATATTTACTGAATAATGATACTAAGGCTTCGAGTTGCGCCACCTCTAAATATGCACGAATCGATCCAGTTTTTTATTTCTAACATCGTAGTGGTTGTGGAATATGGACAAATGTCATAAGAAATATATTTTCATTTTCATTTTTTTGGACCACCCTAATACACACAAACATATATACACATACAATACACACACACACACACACACACAATTTATACATATATACCTTTGTGGGCCTGAACTGCTAGGTTAAGTTACCCTGCACCCCTTTCTTGCTTACCTCCCTTTCCCTCCTTCCTGCATACCCCCCCCCCCCTTGGCACTGTGCCAGCGCCTTGCAGTGTTGCATGGCTCTACCACTGCAACAATCAATATTGATCATATTGCATTGCATTGCCCTCTTCATTTTTGCAAGCATACTACTCACCTCTCCATTTAAACTTGGTTTGATGAAAATTCTTGTGAAAGCCATGAATAAAGACGAACCTGGATTTCTCTGTCTAAAACAGAAGTTCCCTAGAATTAGCGAAGCGAAAATCAAAGAAGGCATTTTTATGGGCCCACAGATCAGAGAAGTGATGAAAGACACTGCATTTGATGAGTCTTTGAATGAGGTTGAAAGAACAGCATGGAAAGCTTCTAAAGAAGTGACTACCAATTTCCTCAGCAGTGTCAAATCAGAAAATTGTTTCTCCCTGGACTTCTTCCTATCAAACGTGGGCGCTGTCAGCGATGAACATGGTGAAAGATTTCATCAGGATATATCAACTATGGAAAAGCGGTGCCAAGGAAGATATTGCCCCAGTATGTCGGCCAACTACTGTTGGACACTTATAAAAGAAGCCCCTCGTACTAGTTATAAGCGAAAATCAGCTGCAAAAACATTTTAGGTAAGCTACTTTTCTTTATTGTACGATTAAATATCATATATAGTCCGGTAGCACAGACCCTGATTTTACTGGAACCCTGCATTGTTTGTTATAAAGCAAATATTTACATATTTTGAAAGCTTATACTACCCCATTCAAGAATGGCCGCCATTTTCCAAGATGGCCCGCGAAACTGAAAAATCCCATATCCTGGTCAATACTTGATGGATTTTGATGATCTTGGTGTCATTTCTAGGGGTTTTTAGGATAATGAGTCGATCTGGAGAGGTTGCAGATACTTTGGGAGTCATTTTGACCCACATTCGTCAATATTCAAGGTCATTGGAGGTCAAACGCCCCCCGAAATAAGGAATATCGCATATCCCGGGCAGTCGTGGAGATATTTTGGTGATCTTACTGTCGTTTTTATGGTTTTGGGGAAGACTGAGTAGTTCTATAGGCACATGATAACAGTAGGATATCATTTTTCAACTCCATGGGTCAAGTCAAGGTCATTTGAGGTTAAAGTTTGACCTTGAAATATGATAATGCCACAGTATTTGCTTTATTTCAGTGACAATTTCTACAATCTAGCTAACTGCTGAGCACTTAATATCTTTTCTGCAGATAAAACCAGATTCATAATGCTTAAATGACATACCGTAACCCACATTATATGGATATGGATATTCGGATATAAATAGGCTGACCATATTTCCTTGAGACAAAAACGGGACATTGGGATGGCAAAAAAGGGACGGGGTTATGTAATATTCTGTATTCATGAAAAAGTAAGTACATAAACCGGGACAAAATTGACATTTTTATTAAAACGACGGGACGGCCAGGAAATATAAAACAAACGGTACTGTCCCGTTCAAAACGGTACGTATGGTCAGCCTAGATATAAACCACAATTTATGCTGAAGTGCAGGGCACATACATTCTATGGAAGGTTGCAAAGCTACAAGATATGACCTCGTAAGCAAAACAAAGCTCACACCTAGTTGGGGGATTGGCATTGACGATTTTGATGCAGTTATTCACATTAAATAACCATTTATTGGGGGCAAATATCAAAAGACATGGTTGTGTCAGGATCGTCAGGATCATCAGTCTGCTCTTCGTTTGCGTTTTGGGTGAATGGATTGTTGCAATCCAAGCCGCTGCCACATGCACAGAACATTGTGCAAGGGATTCCGCGTCCCATGCAGCCGCAGCGACTCCCCCTGCATGCTGATTGTGATTCACACCCACATCTGATTAGCTTCAGAACTTCATCTGGTGCTAAGCACACACTTCACCAACTGTTTTTGGGATGAGAACTCTGTTTGTTTCGTCTCTCTCCCACCCATAATGCACAGGATTAAGTGGTGGTGTGTCACACTTTAGTGCATCGAGCCAGTTCGCCACAGTGTAGTGGCACATTTTGATGGAAAGCTTCAGTTTTTGGTGGTAGAGAACATAGTTTGGGTGCAGCAGTTCCCGACTTCCCTGTCTTCTGAACCCATACTCGCTGACGACACTCAGTAATAGATGAGGATTTCTTATCTCCATAGCATGCAACAATGAACGCTGTTGCCTCTTTCTCGATATGGTCAAAACATGCATCAAGGGACCCCAGCTTGTCTAGCCTCCGACCCTTCTTGGCTGTGGCAATGGCAGTGGCTGTGGCTTTGCCGATGCCATGTATTGCTGCAACTGTGTCACAACCACTCAAAGCGTGTAGTTTGAGGATTTGTGGGATGATGTCTTTGTGCTGGGTTACAGTTTCTCGGATGTCCACTGATTTTCTGCCACCACTGGAGACTCCATAATCATGGGACAGCTTAGTTTGAAGATGCGGGTATCAGAATCTTTCTCAGCTTGTGCGATAGCGTGTTGTGTTATTATCACGTCAGCCTCTTCATGAGATGATGAGAGCTCCAATGCTGCTCGACTCCTGCCTCGCACAATGGAAGTCGGTATGGTCTGCCATCCTGCAAGCACTAGCTCATGGTCTTGGATTACAGTTGCAAGATACTCACTGTCAGCAAGGATTTGCTCACAGAGCAGCCTGTTTAGTTGCTCCTTGTTCGCGGTGCACGTGAGAACAGCGTCTCTTGTAGGCAATGGGGTGTTGAGGTTCAGCTTGTGAACTCTGCTGCTTTTGCTTCTCATTGCCCGAGTGCTTGATTTCAGAGAGAAATCATAGTAGCGATTAAAAGCTAGTACTACAGATGCATGAGAAAGATGTTTCGGTAGCCATACTTTGCAGAAAAGATGTTAAGTGCTCAGCAGTTAGCTAGATTGTAGAAATTGTCACTGAAATAAAGCAAATACAGTGATGTTAACTGTAGCATTATCATATTTCAAGGTCAAACTTTAATCTCAAATGACCTTGACTTGACCCATGGAGTTGCAGAATGATATCCTACTGTTATTATGTGCCTATAGAACTACTCAGCCTCCCCCAAAACTATAAAAACAACAGTAAGATCACCAAAATATCTCCACGACTGCCCGGGATATGGGATATTCCTTATTTCGGGGAGCGTTTGACCTCCAATGACCTTGAATATTGACGAATGTGGGTCAAAACGACTCCCAAAGTATCTGCAACCCCTCCAGATCGACTCATCATCCTAAAAACCCCTAGAAATGACACCAATATCACCAAAATCCATCAAGTATTGACCAGGATATGGGATTTTTCAGTTTCGCCGGCCATCTTGGAAAATGGCGGCCATATGGGGTGGTATAAGCTTTCAAAATATGTCAAGATTTGCTTTATAACAAACAATGCCGGGTTCCCACCCCGTGCAACCGGACTAATACCAGAAAAGTAAGAAAATCTGTCATTTTTTATTTGCATTTCCTTTGAAAATAGTGGGTGATAGAAAGGTTCTGTTTCCAAATTCTTAATCAGTGTGGAAACATACATTGGAATCACATAAATTCATTCGAAGGAGGAAAAACATTCGATTTTGTTGTTCAGTGTAATGGGTTTAATGCGACAATTCCTTCTCCTATAAAATGGTTAATATCTGGAACCAACTTCCCTCAGAGGTTTTGTAAATGTATCTAAAAATAGGCTGGACAAAGTACTGAATATTTTCATGGTAAGACTAAAACATGACGTAACTCTGCAGGAGTTCGCCTGCGCGGTTTCTATGTATGCATACGTTATTATAGAGCTATCTCATATATTCCCCACTTTCCTGTAAAATTTCCTTGGCTACCTTTCCAGGGTCAAGGTATTTTCTTCAACCTTTTTTCCATATCCGCCTCTGGCAGGGAGGGAGCGGAGGGTGGGGAGAGAGTTCACTTTTCTATCCAGTTTTCTACTACTGCTAGAATAGTTGAAAGAACAATGAACTTGTTTAATAACAGGAACCTCCCAGAGTGTACCAGAAGGTCTTTGAGGCTTTCTTTTGTCCTTGTAACGCCTTGTAACTCTCTCTCTCTCTCTCTCTCTCTCTCTCACTTTAACATAGAGAGAGAGAGAGAGAGGAGAGAGAGAGAGAGAGAGATTTTAGGAAAACGTTGTTTCTTATTCGCCTCTTGGCCAAGCTGTTTACTCAGAGTTTGAATGGGGGTTGGTTTCGTATAGAAATACCCGTGAATATTGTAGTAGAACATTAAATTGTTACCGTATAAAAGTATAATGATTACACTGTGCCAGTTTCTGGTCCTCCACATTCATTATCATTAACACCATCAAACATTATCTTTGTTTATGTCAATGAACGAAGTACAATTTGGAAACGATTTTGCCTTTTTGAATCAGAAAGAAATTTCAGTTGAAATTTTGGAGTGAAATTTAAAAGGAAGGCGCCAGTACAGAAACACAGCAAAATGATTGCCGAAATACAGTAATTAACTTTATTGATTTGTATTTTGTTTGCGGAGGGGACCTAAAGATGCATACGTGGAATCCGAACCACTCGTCACGACATTATCTGAATGCAGAGAATGTTAACCCGTCTAACTACTTCCTAGATCCAACGTCTTTTAACTTTGGGAACTTTGGAAAACAGTTTTACGATGTGACCACGACGTAGCTCTAAATTTATCGATTACTAATCTGTAAATATAATAAGTCTAAAAGGAATTTAATGAAAATGGCCAATATATTGCAGAAATTTTATATGAAGTTCGAGGTAAAATATAAATAAATAGTACTTACGTATTACCGGGACTACCAAACTGTTTCTTATACATTTTTGCTCTCGTCATTTTCGTTTAAACTAACGAAAATATCACAACTTAACCTAACCAATCATCAAGGGCGTACAGTTGACCTAACCGGGCATTCAGTTGACCTAACCGGGCATTCAGTTGACCTAACCGGGCATTCAGTTGACCTAACTGGGCATTCAGTTGACTTAACCGGGCATTCAATTAACCTAACAGGTTAATATTGGTTATTTCACCTAAATATCTTCTGATCTTTTCGTATTAGGCACTCACTGTCACATTTCGGTCAAATTAAGAATGAGAGAATAACGCCGTAATTGATAAAAACATCCAGTGTCAACATTCGTGTCAACTGAATGCCCGGTTAGGTCGACTGTACGCCCTTGATGATTGGTTAGGTTAAGATGTGATATTTTCGTTAGTTTAAACGAAAATGACGAGAGCAAAAATACAGAATAAACAGTTTGGTAGTTCCGATAATATGTAAGTACCAAATAAATTTTGACTTTTGACCCTTATTTCACAACCAAGGTAAAATATACCCTTAATATAATTTACTGTGGCTATGAAATAGGGGCTCACCCTTTTTCATTACCTCGGTATAATATAACCTTGGTATAATTTACCGTAGTTATGAAATAAAGGTTAATTTATAATATGAAAAGATTAAAATTATTTAACTTAAAACTATTTTCTCGAAATTAATCAATTTCAAATTATTTACATACAAAATTAAATAAATTTAAGGTACTTTCCTGTTATCTCGGACCCCAGACTTTTTGCCATATTCGGACGCCACTTGCCAAATTGGCAAATTTCATTGCCAATTTTTAAAAAAAATATTAAGTAACTAACCTAACCTAACCCAACCCCTGGTTAGGTTAAGTTAAGTTAGGTTAGGTTTGGTTAGTTACTTAACATTAGGAAAAAAATTTGGCAATGAAATTTGGCAATCTGGCAAGTGGCGTATGAATCTGGAAAAATGTCTGGGGTCCGGGATAACAGGAAAGTACCAAATTTAATCTCAACAATCCTTAAAAAGAAACGTTAAAAGACTGAAAATTAATTTGGATCACCTGAAGATCAAGGCCCCCAGCCTTCTTTAGTTAGCCTTATAAGGCTAACTAACGAAAATATCACGACTTAACCTAACCAATCGTTAAGGGCGTGCAATTGACCTAACGATTGGTCAGGTTAAATCGTGATATTTTCGTTAGTTAGCCTTATAAGGCTAATCAACGAAGGCAGGAGGGCCCTGATTTTCAGGTGATCCTTTTTATTTTTTTGCCGATCCTTCCTGAATAAATATAAAAGTTAGACAGTATTCTTGATCAAACAGATATAAACAAGTTAAAATTTACAAAAATAACCGAAAATGAAACCGTTTTAATAATAAGTTAAAATAGCATAGTATTGTACGAGTATAAATACAGTACTGTGTGTGTATATATATATCAGGGAAATATAAATTTTACTTTTAATAATATTGGGTGAAGAGAAAAATAATTTTAGGGAATGTATTTTTATATGGAAATAGTGTTACAAATTAAATTTGTACAAAACAGGATTATGTAATCAATATTTTGTATATTCGCTCCTTGCCTTAAAACTGTCAGAACACCTGTTTGGCACCGAAGATCAAGGGTGTAGCCAGGATTTTTTATTGGGCAGGGGGGGGGGGAAGGTCATCAAAATTAATATAGGGTGAGGATAGGAAAATTTAAATCTGACATTTCACATTTTTTGACTAAATATAGCTCTCATTTTCAACATCAAAAAGCAATTTTGACGTCAATCCTAATTGGCACTACCATAACGCTATGGACCAATGTAACAAATTAACAATATGTATGAATGATTGTGTTTAAAAAAGAGAAGAAAGTTTTGAAAGATCGTTTTACAAACTACACATTTTTTTAACGTGCGTTAGACTCGCCTTCCTCCATCCAACCGAACGACCATTATTTCAGATTATCATATGAACATTTCAATTCTGTTATCTTGGTTCGGGGGGGGCCATGGCCACAGTGACCACCCCATGGCTACGCCCCTACCGAAGACACACGTTTTTCTAAATAAAAATGAGGAATTTCACTACAAATCGTTTGTAGAATACTCCATAATGATTTTACGTTTCTTGGTTTTTTCTTAACTATATTTGGTTTTAGATATTTTCATGTTTTTGGTGGATTAACGGCTGGGCTTTGAGGTGGCCACTCCAAAATTTTTAGCTCTCCAGAAAGATTTTTGTTTTATTAGATATTTCTTGTTAATTTTGGCTGTGTTTGGGTCATTACCATGGGCAAATGCGAGGTTTTGTCCAATTAAGCGACGTCCATTGGGCAGAGCATGTCTGCTCAACCTATAGCAGACTTGTCTAAAAGTAATTTTTGTCGTCTGAAGTAAGTCATGAGTCACTGAGAGCAAATTTCAAGTCAAGTCTCAAGTCTTTTTTAGCAAGTCGCAAGTCGAGTCTCGAGTCAGCATGGATAAATAATAATTTTTTTCACATAGCGCTTTAGTTCTATGTTCAAAAGCTCTGAAATTAAATGCCTAACTGTTCAAGTAAATTAGGCCTCGGTTATCCCTGCATCTGGCTGAGTCTGCCTCGTCGTCTTACGCCTCCATTGGGCTACCACTGTTACACAATGCTTTCTATCCTTGTCATACAAGACATGACTTGCCCACGCCTATTTACTGTTAAGAACTTACCTTTACCAATATCTTCTTCGAAAGATGTGACTTACCCGTGCCAATTTCTTATTCTTGATTTTAATAAGCATTGTTATTCATCTCCTTCCAACTGTTCCCTTACTCAAGGGAACCTTACTTATTTCTTCATGATAAACATAATATTATCCCTTCCTTTCCTTTCTGAGTACTCCTTAGTTTATCTAAAAGAAGACAACAGAAAAACACAATATTTTAATATTCATTACCAATTGAAGTTTTATTAAAAGGAAATTGATGTTTTTATAACGAGGAAATACAATCTCCTCCTCTTATAGAAGGAGATTGTAGACACCAATCGACCAGGAAAGTACTCCGGGGGGGGGGGTGCGTTAGACAGAAGATAGGGAGTGCTGGAACTCCCGTTTCTCCTGTCACTGTCCTCCTTAGCTGATCTTTTTCTCTCTCATCTACCCTGTGAACAGTTCAGCATGCTCTCAAACACACACTTCTCTTCCTATTCCTCACTCCATATACTGTACATGCATATTATATACGACATAATCTTTTCAAAATTAAAAAAAAATGGCATAAATTTCAAGAGCCTCGGCTCGGAGTCCACTGGGGAGAGGACCATAAATGTCCCCACTTCTGGCTCCCACGCTGCCGATAGTGGGAACGCAGACCCGGGCAGCGGGAATGGATCTGCTACCGCCCATTCGAGATGTTCTGGGCCTCTGTCTGATTTACTTTTTTTAAGCTTCTGCAACATTCGTGGCCTTTTCTCAAATTTTCAATCTGTTGAACACCACCTCTCCTCCTCTAAAACTCATCTTCTTTTCCTCACTGAAACTCAGGTGTCTGGGACGACTGACAGAAGCCCCTTTTCTGTATCCTCTTACTTTCTCTATACTCAATTTCACTCCAAAGGTGGATGTTGCGTATATGTACGCAATGATCAAACTTGTTCTCGGATTCCCGAACTCGAATCTTTTGAATTCTATACCCTCTGGCTATGGCTTACATGCCAATCTCAAACTAAATACATCTGCGCTGTTTACCTTTCCTGTAATTCTACTGATTATCCAAAATTCTTTAACTACCTCACTTCCAAAGTGGAATACATTATATCCCGCTCTCCCTTTGCTGAAATCTCCATTTTAGGAGATTTCAATGTTCACCACCACCTTTGGCTTTCCTCCCATTTCACTAACATCCCTGATAAACTAGTTTACAACTTTTCTATCCTAAACGACCTAGAGCAGATTGTACAGCACCCTACTCGTATCTCCGATCGCCTTGGAGATAGGCCCAATATTCTGGATTTATTTCTTACCTCTCATCCGTCTTCTTACTCTATGAAACTTTTCTCTCCATTGGATTCCTCCGATCACAATCTTATATCTGCTTCCCGTCCTATTGTTCCAATTCGTCCTTTGGATCTTCCGAAGAGGAGGCGCCTTTGGCACTTCGGCGCGGCTGATTGGGAGACCCTTAAGCAGCACTTCTGTGATTTCCCACGGAATGATTACTGCTTCCATGGCCAGGGCCCTTCCGAGTGTACATAGCGCATCACAGAGGTGATTCTCTCGGGCATGGAGGCGTACATTCCATATTCTATTCCTACTACTAATGCAAAAAATCCTTGGTTTAATTTTACTTGTTCCAATGCTATCCGCAACAGAAAGGAGGCTTTCAGAAGGTACCGTCGCTATCCAACTCCTGACTCTCACTCAGCCTATATTTCTGCCCGAAATCGTGCAAAATCTGTATTTCGACTCGCCAAAAATTCTCTCATCAGAAAAAAATGTGAAAATCTATCCGATTCTAATTCTTCTCCCTCTTTCTTGCATCTAGCTAAGAGCCTCTTCAACAACTCTACTCCCCCTTCTTTCCCTCCTCTTTTCCATTCCGACTGCTCAGTTGCCGTCTCTTCTCCCGACAAAGCCGAACTCTTCGGTCAGACTTTCACTTACAATTCAACCCTGGACGATTCCGGTGCTGTTCCTCCATCTCCTCCCCCTTTGACTTTATTATGTCTGAAATTAGAATCTCTTCAAAAGATGTTTTTTCTGCCCAATCTGGGCTCAACTCTACGAAGGCGTATGGTCCTGATGGTGCTCCTCCTGTTGTTCTTAAGAACTGTGCTTCTGTGCTGACACCCTGCCTAGTTTCTAGGCAAACTCTTTCGTCTTTGTCTCTCATTTGGTACTTTTCTATCCTGCTGGAAGTTCGCTTTCATTCAGCCTGTCCCAAAGAAGGGTGATCGCTCTCAACCCTCCAACTATCGTCTAATTGCCTTCATTTCTTGCCTTTCTAAAGTTTTTGAATCTATCCTTAATAGGAAGATTCTTAAACACCTTTCTTCTCACAATTTTCTTTCAAATCGTCAATATGGTTTCAGGAAGGGACGCTCTACTGGCGATCTTCTTGCGTATCCCTATGACTCTTGGTCATCCTCCTTTCGGGATTTTGGTGAAACTTTTGTTAATGCGCTAGACATATCGAAAGCTTTTGATAGAGTGTGGCACAAATCTTTAATTTCGAAACTGTCCTCTTTCGGTTTCTATCCTTCTATCTGTGCCTTCATCTCTAATTTCCTTTTTGGTCGATCTATAGCTGCGGTTGCAGCTGGCCACTGTTCTTCTATAGCTATTAACAGCGGTGTTCCTGAGGGTTCTGTCCCGTCACCCACTCTTTTCCTTTTATTTATTAATGATCACTTAATTCGTACTTCCTGTCCTATTCACTCCTATGCCGATGATTCCACTCTTCACTTCTCCACCAGTTGCTGTCTGTGTACGGGTGTCTTGTCCGCCCCTGTGTGGAGCATGCTTCTCATGTGTAGGGTGGCTCAACCCACACAACCGTACTTGACCGGGTGGAATCAAAGGCTTTTCCTCTCATCAATTCCCCGCCTCTTACTAATTGTCTTCAATCTCTCTCTCTCTTCGCCGCAATGTTGCCTCAATCTCTCTCTACTATCGCTATCATAACGGGCATTGCTCTTCTGAACTCTCTAACTGCATGCCTCCTCCTTTAAGGAGAGCAGGCAGTACCAGACTTTCTACACTTTCTCATTCCTTTTCTGTCCAACTATCTAACGCAAAGATTAATTGGTATTTTCAACTTTTCATGTACTCAACCGGTGAACTCTGGAACAATCTTCCTCAATCCATCTTTCCTCCTATCTATGACCTCCCATCATTCAAACGCAGAGTGTCTAGGCATCTCGAAAACCCCGGGCCTTGATTTTGGCTGTCTTCTTCTTCTATGGGGGAGGGGGCGATTTTGCGCGCATTTGCCCTTTGCCCCTCCTTCCTGCATAAAAACAGAAACCAAAAAAGAACGTGGAGGTGGATTTCTGCGAATATAGTTGGCGATATTGTGAAAATTTATTGAATAATGAAAAGGGAGCAGTATTACAACAGTTTGAACAGACATAGCCTGCACAGTGCACATCGTTTAATTCAGTGCTTCTCAACCTTTTTTATTTAACGACACATCTTCTGTATGTTGTCCACATTGTCTTGTCACCCCATTAAAATACTAACCGATTTTAGTTTTTCTTTCAGACCCATTTATCACTGATACAGTTACGTTTTGTATCGTGGTAGATATGGATGGAGCTTTAAGTCCACTTTCATGTGCTTATGCAATGTTGATTGTGCTATTCCATGCTCTGATGATCGCTTACGGATTGATATTTCTGGTGATCTTGACACAGATTGTTCAATTAATGCACACTGTTGTTGCCTGGTAGATGGCCTGCCAGGTCTTGGTTTATCTTTTACAGTTCCTGTTGTGAACTGTTTCTTTTCCCATCCCAACAGTCCCTTTTGGAGGAGCTGCACGACTGAATCGGTCCTGGAAGTCTGCACGAATATTTTCAATGGTCTTGCCATTACGTGGTCGCTCATGGACCCAGGTACTAGCCGATATGCGTTGTTCAATCGTATAGTTGCTGCTATCATACATTTCAAATGGGTTTGAAAGAAAAACGAAAATCATTTCGTATTTTACTGGGGTGACAAGACATTGTAAACACCCTGTAGTTAGCTCGACCCTCGCGGAACATCGAACCGAATTTTGCCAAGTCGTTGTGTAGCTTAGACAACAGTAGCTTGAAATTAGTAAAATACAGTGATGTAGCTTATTTTCCTCTAATTACAAAAGTACCGGGGCACATTAAGGACTTCGTTACGGCACACCGGTTGTGAAGCACTGGACTCTAATTGAACAAAACTTTGAATTTGTGCTTGATAATAACCCAAAACACAGCCAAAATAAGCAAGAACTTTCTGGTGAAAAAAAATTTCCTGGAGAACAAATAAAAACATGAAAATATCTAAAAACAAAATTGTTAAGGAAAAACCAAGAAACATAAAATCATTATGGAGTATTCTACAAACGATTTGTAGTGAAATTCCTCATTTTTATATAGAAAAACGTGTAACTTCGGTGCCAAACAGATGTTCTGACATTTTTAAGGCGAGGAGCGAGTATACAAAATATTGCTTACATAATCTTGTTTTGTACAAATTTAATATGTAACATCATTTCTATATAAAAACACATTTCCTAAAAATGTTTTTGTCTTCACCTAATATAATTCTTGTTACAGTAACATTTTCATTAAATTCACAGGTGTTCTCAAATTTATGACTAGTAATATATATATACACACACACACGAGGTGTTCCGCCTGAAAGTAGCGTGACAAGTTTTTTCTATATATAGGGTGAACCAAATGTAGGTGGACAGTAAATGATAACGTTTATTTTGAGAATACATATTTAATTTTTTTGTATACTATAATACAAAATAAAATTTAAATAAATTTAGTTATAATATTTAATATAATAAAACACAAACACCATAGTTATAATGAACACCATAGTTATAATATAATATAACACAAACCGTATTCAACCTACTGTCCACCTACTTTTGGTTCACCGTGTATAACTGAAAAAAGAAGTAACATTTTACATCATATATTGGAAATGGCTGCCGTTGACATGCATAGACAAGTCTTTAAGCCTTTCGCGCACTCATACAAAATATCGCATGTGTCGAAAGAACCTCTAACAGGAAATAATACGGAATGATTTGCCAGGCTACTTTCAAGCGGCCCACCTTCTATATGAACACTTAATTGCTGGATTCTTACATAACACTAAACATACAGGAAATTCACCCTCATCGTTTAGTGTACTTAGTGAATACAGAGTTACGGTGACACTATAGAATATATCCATTATGATTACTAAATATTTAACCTACTGTATGATCTCACACGTGATTTATGTTAACCACATTTGTTTGGGTTCCAAGAAGAAAAGGTTAATTACTAGTTACCGATTACCCGTTTTTGGATTACCTTCCGGGGTAGTATATTCTTCAATTCTTTTGACAGACGAAGCTAAGTTCTTGGCGACAAAATATATTATTGAAGATGATCCAAAACTTATTTTCCTCGTTCGTGTAGCTGAAGCACTGAACTGCTAAAGGCACTTCACCGATTGGAATTTTGAACTTAAATGGAACTTTCATTCCTGAAATTTTTCAACATTTAAGGATTGGTGACTATTAATCAAATGTTGCAGTCAAAAGACGTAAACAGTTATGACCGAAAGAGTTGAAACACCTAAAAAAAATTTGAAATGAGGAAATGTACCGTTGATATATTGAATTTCATACCACTTTATAGTTTAAATATTCTTACCAAGAAACTACAAAAATTAAAAAAGTCTGACATATTTAAATTAATATACCAAATAATAATTTGGATCACCCGAAGATCAAGGACCCCAGCCTTCTCTAGTTAGCTTTATAAGGCTAACTAACGAAAATATCAAGACCTAACCTAACCAATCGTCAAGGGCGTACAGTTGACCTAACAAGTGGTTAGGTTAGGTCGTGATATTTTCGTTAGTGAGCCTTATAAGGCTAACTAAAGAAGGCTGGGGGCCCTGATCTTCAGGTGATCCAATAATTACACCAAATCTTTGTGAGGAAGTTCACAAATCTTGACAAGTGTTACTAAATTTATTATCTCAATACTCAAAATACATCAGTGATGTTATAGATAATTTCTGTTAACACCTCTCTTTCCAAAAAATTTTAAGGTGTTTCAATTCTTTTGGCCATAGCCGTCGTTATAATATTTAGGAAGCGAAGGTTTTCAATTAAATTTGCATTTAGATTATTATAGATCGTTGTATGATGTAAAAAGCCTAAATCAGACAAACTTCGATGAATATTTCGTTTAAGAACATCGTGTATTTCAAAATAATAACCTGTTTTATACTTAAAGTTTGAATAAATACCTGCGTATCGCATCAAATGACGAACTGTGAAGGCTACTTCATGGCCACGTCGCGACACCAGTTCCCTTAGATCAGCGAAGTTAAGCGACATTAGGTTTGGATAGTAGTTGGGTGGGTGACCGTCCTCCGCGTCCATGTGATGTAGCGACCCGTGGTTCGGATCCCACGTAAAATTGTAGGTTCCCCTCCCCCACGTCCGTCACATTAAACAACCCCAAAACAACAACAACAACGAACTGTGATTGTATACTGAGAGTACAATGCACAATTTTTACGAACAAAACAGTTTATTTGTATTAGGTTTTAGAACAAATGACATTGCGAGTCTATTATTCTGATGTACTGTTCATATATATTATTATTATTTATAAATAAATAAATAAATAATTCACACTTACCATTCTGAAGGAGCCAACTCATTTCGGGATCGTTCTGTTGTCTTGAAAGTCCGATCCAAATACGTGAAACATCTGTAAATAGAAATTACAAGAAAACCTGAAATTGCATGTGTATAATAATAATAATCACTGAGTAAACAGTGAGTAGGGCCAGAAACTGGCACAGCGCTCAGGCCGACTAATGCGGCCCATTGCTCCAACTACATCAGTGATGTATTACCAACATCATCGGGATTCGAACCCCTGACTTCAGTGTTTTCACTTCGTTTATATAGAATTATAGGGAAACGGTATTACCCACTGAGCTACGGACGCTGGCAATTTACTTGTTTTTGCAAGAAGTTCGTTGGCTTCGTTCCACTTTTGATCAGTCTCCATTGCAAGTAACGTTCCACCCGCTTCTTGACAAAACTTTTGAGCCTTAACCTTTCCCTTTTTCTGCTCAGAAACCCCATAAAAGTGGGAGCCAATTAGCTGGAAGAATGAATCTGGAAGATGAAATTACGTTTGAATTCTAAGATAGTTTGAATAACGCGTCTGTCTGTTAGAAATGCAAAGGATTTTGACTTTATTCCATTATTATTAATTACTACAGTTTTAAATTGTGAACCCACCAACATATATGGAATTAAAACCTTCACCCTTGATGAGGTTTGCAGCTTCAACCCAAACGTCTAAGAACCAACACTTGATGGCCAAAGTTTCTGGACCCACATGAGTGATCACCATTTTGCATGATGGAAGCGATTGACAAGAGAGAACGCATAATTCTGTGAAAAAGTAGTTATAAATAGCAAAGGGTTCCATACACTGGCGCTGATACTTTTTGAAAACAAATCTTTTGAATGATCGACCAAATTCTCATGCAAGACGTCGAAATATTTTGTCTCGTGTACAAAAATTTGTCGACAAAACTGTTTGGGCTTACCAAAACCAAGACGACGAAAATAAATTACCTAACTTAACCAAATATGATCCAGTAAAACTTACCCTAACTTAACTTAACCTAGCGTAACCTAACCGGGCATACCCTAACCTAACCTTCACATACAAATACCATAATACTCTCTATCGGCACCATTTCTTAAAAAGAAATATATACAATTTTCTTGTCTCCTACGTAATATTTTTCACTCTACAGCCTGTATTAGAAGAGTATAGCAATACAGATGTATCTGACGTCACTAGCACGTTCGATATATGATAGCATAGTCTACACCTAGCTTACACCCAATGTAAGTGTTCCAAGTTATTTAAAAAGAAACAAACAGGCATTGTTTAAGAACTGTTTTTACAAATTAGGTACTGGAAAGCTCAGCAACTGAATATCCCTAGAAATGAAACACAGTTGATGGTTAAATAAGATATGGTTATGTTAAGTGAGGTTAAGTCAGGTATAAGCGAATAAAACCTATAGTGATCCTTTAACTTGCAAACACTTTAACTGAAGCGACATGACTTTATTGGCTCTGGTTCTATGAAGTTCGATGAGGAGGGAATTTCACGTCGTGATCCAAATCATTACTTGCCGATTTGACTTTAAGCAATAGAACAGACGTGAAATAGCTTCACACTATTTCTCAGGATAGCTCCAAATTATCTTGTTGAAGAAATCAATTCCTGCAAATCCTGCAATTCCTGCAAATCAATTCCTGCAAATCCATAAGCGCCATCAACAGTTTATCATTTATACTCACATCAGATTTTTACTCGTTAACTGCCACGTTGCAGTCAACTATCCATACATCTTCTGTCTTTCCTAAAACCACCATGTAGGCCTATATCCTTGATCACACCTTCAATCACCTTCCTTACTCGCTTACTCAGTAAACTTTTTTATGCAGGAAGCAGGGGCCAAGGGCCAATGCCCTTATACCCCTGTAATTATTACACTTTATTTTATCACCTTTATTCTTAATATATATATATATATATATATATATATATATATATATATGATGAAAATAACCACGAAGGAAAAAGGAAACACAGAATGGTGCTCAAGCGCTTTCGTCTAATGACATCCTCAGGAATATTATTCACGTGTTACTTTCGTGAAATAATTTTCATATATATATATATATATATATATATATATATATAAAGAACGACGCTTGTTTAGAAGAGTATATCCTTGACGTGACGGGTATTTGATTCCACTCGTACGTAAGAGAATTATGAGATCTGATTCGCCGAGGACTTTGGTGTAGTGGTTATCATATCTGACCAGCAATCGGATGATCCCGGGTTCGATTCCTGGGAAGTGCCTCATTTTTCATTGCTCGTTTTCTCTCCTCTTCTTGTGCGGTTACTCTTCTAAACAAGCGTCGTTCTTTAAATTAATTATACTGTGTCGTTTGCAGTTAAAATGTGTATATATATTATATATATATATGGGGTGCATTTCACAGTTAAACACGTTAAACAAATGAATGATGCAAACCCACAAGGAAAAAGAAAAATGATTCCAAGACCTTTCGTGTATTCAGAAGTACACCTCGTCAGGGGATTTATATATATATATATATATATATATATATATATATATATATATATCCAACTCAAAAGAATTTTGAATTAGACCACTCCTCGGAATATGATAAATCAAAGTCTCGTTGTTTCCAATGGTGATGACCCACGTACGAAGCATAGTAAGGTGGCCCATATATATATATATATATATATATATATATATATATATATATATATATATATATTTGGCAGTGATGCTGCGAGCTCCTTGTAGCCTGAATGGGTGTATGGGCGAACTGGTGTTGTTTAGTCCATAAACAATTTATGTCCTAAGTTCACGAAAATACATTGAGAGAAAGTTTGTGGAAGTGCGATTTACTTAATGTTTTATGAATAAAAGCTTTTACACTTATGATGATTCCTTCTATAATAAATTCCCATATATATATATACTGTATATAAACCACTTACTGAGAGTACTTACTGTAGCAAGAAGACCTCGCGTATTCGATGGACGATAAATTAAATGGTACTTTAAAGTTCCTCTTAACCGTTATTCCATGAATGAAAACTAAACTTAAGTTAAGTGAACAACACAAAATAATAAAAGACATTTTAATTTTAAATTTCATATTTGAAAATTAACTTATTTCAACGGAATTATCAATGCGGTTCTTTGTTCAGTGAAACGTCTGCTGTTGATTGAGATCGACAAAGAAATAATCATTGATTTCAACACTTATGATTATTGACCGTTCTTGCTCAGATTTACATACTATTAATAATTCTTGAAAATACATTGATTAAATGGGCGACGCTCACGTGAATATTTAATGTGTAATTTTACAGCAAAGCCATATCTCAAAATTACTCAATCGAATGCGTCAATTTCATACGTGGTGGAAAAAAAAAATATATATATATATCCTTTGGTTAAACCTTTGGTTAGCTTCCGCCCGAACTGTTCATTCTGACGAAGGTCAAGCTTTTCACTCCACCTTAGACCTACAGTTTAACGTGGAATTCGAACCACGCCCCATCAGCAGCCCAGCGTCTTAACCACTAGGCCACCTAGGGTACCCATTTATCTACCAACCACTTTCTTTATTGTGTGGAAGGATGAACAGCTGGGTTTTGCTGCGCGCCGGCTGCCGTCGGGTCTCAAACCCGGGGCCGATGGATTCGTAGTCAGCGACGCTAACCACTACACCACCGAGGCGCATATATATATATATATATATGACTACAAATCCATCGGCCTCTGGTTCGAGACCCAGTGACGGCAGCCGGCGCGCAGCAAAACCCAGCTGTTCATTCTTCCACACAATAAAGAAAGTGGTTGGTAGATAAATGGGTACCCTGGGTAGGCTGCTGGTGGGGCGTGGTTCGGATTCCACGTTCAACTGTAGGTCTAAGGTGGAGTGAAAAGCTTGACCTTCGTCAGAATAAACAATTCGGGCGGAAGCTAACCAAAGGTGTCTATATATATATATATATATATATATATATATATATATATATATATATATATATATATATATATATTGTGCAAATATTTGAAATATATTCCCTAGCTCTTCATACAAAAAGGTATATTGTGCAAAGTAATTTTACCACTTATAAGTCAGTTATACCAATTTTACCATTATACCAGTTATATATATATATGTATATATATGTTTAAATAATACATTTTTAAATTATGCTATATGCATATAGAATATGCATATAGGATCTCTACAAACAGACATGAACAGAATCTACAAGTGGACGGAAGACAACAATATGAAGTTTAACACCGAGAAATTTCAGCTGCTACGGTACGGAAAAAGAGAGGACCTAAAATCCATGGAATATTATAACCCCAAATGTACAGGAAATTCAGAGAAATTCTAAAGCAAAGGATTTAGGGGTTGTAATGACTGATGATGCGAAATTTGAAACACAAAATAAGATACCAGTAAACAGAGCAAAGAGTAACTGGGCAGATACTGAGAACCTTTAAACGAAGGAATAGGAATATAATGATTCCTCTACTGAAAACAGTGATCATACCCAAACTGGAATACTGCTCGGTCCTAACATCCCCATATAAAAAAGAAGACATTCGACAACTAGAAGGGATTCAGAAAAGCTTCACAGCCAAGATCAAGGGGTGCAAAGAACTAAACTACTGAGGAAGGTTACGCGAATTAAACCTATATTCACTGGAAAGGAGGAGAGACAGATACACCATTATTTACACTTGGAAAATAATGGAGAAACTAGTCCCTAATCTTACTCTGAACCCTGTAACTCCCCAAACAACAGTGAAAAGTAGAAAAGGAAGACTGTGTCGTGTTCCCAAATTAAAGGCTAGAAAAGGAACGTCCTTAACCCTAAAAGAAAATAGTTTTGTTGTGAGAGGACCAAAACTGTTTAATCAGCTGCCCAAAGACCTAAGGAACACGAGTGGTGTTGCAGTTATCATCTTCAAAAGAAGATTAGACGCCTGGCTCAGAACAATCCCCGATGAGCCGGCCGTACCTGGCTATATGAGGTGGAGAGTACAAGAAACTAACTCACTACTTCACCAGGCCAACTCGAGAGGAGAGGCGACAAGTTTGACCTTCGTGAAATGAGGGATCATCACACGCAACATTTGAAAGGTTGAAAGGTATGCATAAATTGTATAGAATCTAATCACTTTAAAGTTGTAGATATTCGTTTGTCGGATCTTTTCCATTTTATGGGAACCACCAATTTTTTTAAATAAATACATGGTTTTACAGCATTTTTTATGCTGATTCCAAATATATTATTCTTTTTCAGGAGAAATAAAAAATAAGAAAGTTATAGTCAACAATTTTTATTATTTATATGATATGCCACGATGACGTCATTTGTACGATAACGTCATCGTAAGCTCAGTTAGGGCCTAATAGCCTATTTCTAATAGTTCAAATCAGTTGTTAATTTACCTTGAATGAAAATATTTGCTTCGACTTGACAATATGGAAAATTATAACTTAATTTGGCTAGCAAGAAATATTACATGTGAAGAAGATGCATTAAAGTTTTTACAACAGAACGATGTTATTCCTAAAACCAAACAATGTAATAAAAAACACGAAATGTCGATAACCAAAAGAAGCGACAGTAAATGCTCAATGGAATGGCGGTGCTCAAAACAAACGTGCCGAGAAAAGGTGTCTGTACGCAAGAATACTTGGCTAGAGGATTCAAAACTACCTCTTGAAACTATAATTTCATTAATGTATTGTTGGTCTCAAGAGTATACAACGATCAAATTTTGCGAAAAGGAATTCGGCATCTCCCATGGAACAATCGTGGATTATAACAATTACTTTAGAGAGGTAATTAAGTTTTAAACAATTAACCTAACCTAACTAAACTAACCTAACTAACCTAACCTAACCTAACTAAACTAACCTAACTAACCTAACCTAACTAACCTAACCTAACCTAACTTAAACTATGCAATATGAGAAAATAAAGAAATATCGTATAAATAATAAAATATTAATGACTATAACTTTCTTATTTTGTATTTCTCCTGCAAAAGAATAATATATTTGGAATCAGCATAAAAAAATGCTTCAGAACAATATATTTATTTAAAAAAATGGTGGTTCCCATAAAATGGAAAAGACCCCGTTTGTCTCTTGTTACAACGCTTATTATAACGTCATATTAAGGGTTACCTTTTTTATCTTGTAACCACGCACGCAGTCCGGTTCCTGCAGCGATAGAATAAAGTCAGCCCTTTCTTCAGTTTTCCTAGCCCTAAGTTGCCGATGAGTATGGGATATTGGTAATATTGGTGATGTACAGTATATTAATCTGCTGTCTACACCCACCAGCGCTTAAGTTTAACCATTTGCTTACAGATACGGCAACCTCGTCACAACAATACCAATTTTACCAGTAATACCAATTTTACCAGTTATACCAATTTTAGTAGTTATACCAATTTTACCGATTATTTATAAGACCCACTTTATCTGTCAATGAAAGAACAATTCGTAACAAAGAATGTCTTTTATCCGTACAGAAAAATAAGAAATGAACACGTGTCAGATCCAACTGCAAAGTACCCTTTCATCATTTTTTGACGCAATTTGTGTGATTATGGATGGCAATGGACACAGTTCTGCAGCAAGACAACTGCTGGGCTTTTGTCTCTCTTTAGTGACGTAATATGGTATAAAATTCTGAAAGCTTTGTTGGTTTTTCAAATCTGTCTTTATCGTCAGGAATCTCAATTTCATTATATTTCTTGATTCTCTCCTGAACAATTGTTTTCGTAGGCTTCGTTTTTCACTATAGTTTCCCGTTTACTGTAACCACTTTAGCGTCACATCATTAAAATATGGTACACTCCATTCGGGCCTGGCGATATGACACTGACGTAGGTCCGCAAATCGGGGACATTTAAACAAGTGAAGGGAACAAGACCGTCATCGTAGAAGGGATGAGACCATCAGGATATAGGGGTATGAGTCCATGGGCGAATTCCGACCATAATCTCCCAGCTTGTTGGGAGCCAACAGCGGCATCCCAACGATGCAGCCAGAAGGTAGGAACCGTAACTTGGATCCCCGAAAGTGGTTCCCAGTAAAGAAGGAAGCGTTCATCCGTAGGTAGGTTGGTGGGATGCGGCAGATTTTGCCGCCTGATGACCGGTAATTTCTTTGCTCCGAACCGGAACGTGAGCCAGTACCAAGAAAGAATCAACCTGACGTCCACGAAGACGAATTTAAAAAGGGAGCCATTTTAAAGTATCTACAGTAAACTCTCAAGGAGAAGGGGATTAAAAACTTTTATAGTCGCTAAAAATTAAAAAATATTAGAATAGAGTAAATATATATATATATATATATCATGTAGAAAGAAGGGGCTAAAGGCGAATACCCGCAACCACCCCCCCACCCCCACCCAAGTAGAAGAAGAAAAGAACCAGAATCAAGATCCAAAGTTTTCGAGATGCCTAGATACTCTGCGTTTGAAAGATTGGATGTCATAAACAGGAGAAAGCTGGATTGAGGAAGGTTTTTCCAGAGTTGATCGGTTGAGTAGATGAATGATTGAGAGTAATGATTAATTATTGATTTAGACATTTGAACAGAAAAGGAATGAGAACATGTAGAAAGTCTGGTACTCGTGACACGACAATTGGGCGCAGGACAAATGAGCGCCGACAAATGAGCGCCGACAATTGAGCGCCAAGACAAATAAGCGCAAGATAAAAGAGCGCAAGCCAATAGAGTGCAAAAACAGAAGAGCGCAAAACAATTGAGCGAGAGCAAACAAATAAAAACTGGATAAAAGAAACAAAATAAGCTTGAACAAATATTTATTAAGGATGTTAAAAAAACAATACTTATTAAGGATGTTAAAAATAATGTAGTTAGGTTAGGTTAGGTTAGGTTATTTAATATTTATTAAGGATGTTAAAAAACAATATTTATTAAGGATGTTAAAAATAATGTAGTTAGGTTAGGTTATGTTAGGTTAGGTTATTTAATATTAGGTTATTTATTTAATTTAATATTAGGTTATTTTAAGTTATTTATTTAATTTAATATTAGGTTATTTTAGGTTATTTATTTAATTTAATATTAGGTTATTTTAGGTTATTTATTTAATTTAATATTAGGTTATTTAATATTTATTAAGGATGTTAAAAAAACAATATTTATTAAGGATGTTAAAAATAATGTAGTTAGGTTAGGTTATTTAATATTTATTAAGGATGTTAAAAAACAATATTTATTAAGGATGTTAAAAATAATGTAGTTAGGTTAGGTTAGGTTAGGTTAGGTTATTTAATATTTATTAAGGATGTTAAAAAACAATATTTATTAAGGATGTTAAAAATAATGTAGTTAGGTTAGGTTAGGTTTGGTTACGTTATTGTTTTGCGCAAAAACAAAAGAGCGCAAAACAATTGAGCGAGAGCAAGCAAATAAAAACTGGATAAAAGAAACAAAATAAGCTTGAACAAATATTTATTAAGGATGTCAAAAAAACAATATTTATTAAGGATGTTAAAAATAATGCAGTTAGGTTAGGTTATTGTTTTGCGCTCTATTGTCTTGCGCTCTATTGTCTTGTGCTCATTTGTCTTGCGCTCATTTGTCTTGGCGCTCAATTGTCGGCGCTCATTTGTCGGCGCTCATTTGTCCTGCGCTCATAAGTCGGGGTAGCTCTGGTACTGCATGCCCTCCTTACTGGAGGAGGCATGCAGTTAGAGTTCAGAAGAGCAGTGTCTGTTATAATAGCGATAGTAAAGAGAGGGTGAGGCAGATAGAAGGATAGAGACCGAAGGAGGGCAGTTTTGAAATTAAAGATTTGTGTCAAACTCTATCAAAAGCTTTTGATATGTCTAGCGCAATAGCAAAGGTTTCACCGAAATCCCGAAAGGAGGATGACCAAGAGTCAGAGAGATATGCAAGAAAATCGCCAGTAGAGCGTCCATTGCGGAATCCATACTGACGAACAGATAGAAGATTGTGAGTAGTAGTTAGGTGGCTTAGAGGAATGATCATTACAGAGCGGACAAAAGCACCAAATTTTCCACAAATTTTCTTTAGGTTACTATACTGTAATTGATTTCAGAAGGAGGGCCATGCAGAATAATTTTATTAAGACCCCACTATGGGGCGTTGATGTTCAACAGGGTATTTCACCTAGAAAATTCTCATAAGCCAATGTCCGTCAGGTGTTACCTAATTATCTGTACATTTATATGTACATATATTAAATATTTAATATATGTACCCTTTCGGGTGCCATGAAAATAATGAGAGTTTTGTTGACCATCGTGCCAATTGGCACACATCTTGCCACAGAAGGTTCAACAATACTAAATTGCAAAAAGCTAGAAAACGGCAGCAAAGGCAGGATGAGGCTGGTAGAGATGGTGAGGCAGAAGTGTGAAGGATGCATAAACGTCAGGAGTTGGAGGTCCAGAAATGTATATTTTGTGAACAAGAAAATAATCTGCACGAGTTCCAGACTTTAATAGCTGATGAGAAAGTGCAAGCAATGGCCACAGAGCTGCATGACACTGGCCTCCTGTCAAAAATGGCTGGAGGAGATCTTCCTGGAATTGAAGCAAAATATCATCTAGAATGCCTTACCAAGCTCAGGAATTGGCATTGTGCATTTAAGCGAAGGAACCAAAAGAAATCCGATACTGAGGGAAACGTGACCGAGTCTAGAGTATATGTGGAATTGATCAGCAATATTGAGAACTCTGTTGAAGCTGGTATCCTTTTGTTGAAGCTGTCTGAACTGCATAGTCTCTATACAGGCCGCCTCAAAATCCTAGGTATCACTAAGATGATCAACAAGACCAGGTTCAAAGAAAAGTTACTAACGCATTTCCCAGAAATTCAAGAACAGTATGATGGAAGAAACACTATTCTCATATTTAAAGATTGTTTGAGAGTTCTACTGAGAGATACTATGAAGAAGCGAGACTTTGGTGAAGATGCTCTGGTCCTAGCTAAAACTGCAAAAATAGTCCTCGATGATATCTTTCACTATGACTGCTCCACATTTACTGCCTACTTCCCATCAGGATGTCAACAAGACTCTGTTCCTTCTAGCCTTGTGGCTCTCATTTCTATGATCCTCAATGGAACAAACCTAAAGAATCAAGGCAAACAGGAATCTCAAGCCTGTTTCACTCCTCTCAAACTATTTTGTACAACACAAAGAAAACAACAACAGAGAACTCTTCATATATGCGACACACTAAGGAACGTGAGCCACCACTTCCAATCTACATTGGAATTAAAATTTATGCTTTGACCAGAAGCAAAGGTATTACCCAGCAGTTATACCACATGGGCTTATCTACAGTATTTCTTATGAAAGAGTTTTAGAGTTAGAAAAACACCTAGCTTCATCTGTGTGTGAGCGCTTTGAAGAAGATGGTGTGGTTTGTTCTGTTCACCTGCGCAAGGGCCTCTTCACTGTGGGTGCCATTGACAATCTTTATTATAATCCAAGCTTCACAACTGCTGAGTCATCATTTCATGGGACAGGGATCAACCTGTTTCAGCTCCCTACAATGACTAGCCTGGAGAATCAAGGTTACCTGTGGCAATTCCACCCACTGGCAACGGGACACATTGGAGAATGATTGGTCAGAGCATGTCTTGTGGCTGCTAGATAAGAATGATCTGACCAAGGAAGATTTTTATTGCATGGGCTGCCTACCATGCCTCTCTGCAGCCTCCTCCAGAAGATCCTTCGGCTTTGAATGCCATTCTACCATTTTTCTATGAAAAAGCTGCCACTCTGTCAATGGTGAGACATCGGATGGGTGTTGTGAAGCAAGCTATTCAATTTCTCAATCCACACCAAATACCTGTTATCACTTGTGATCAACCTCTGTTTGCTCTAGCGAAATTATGTCCAGTGGAACTGGCCTGTATCTCATGGTGAGCAGGGGTATGTAGTGATGCTTGGTGGTTTCCATATCGAGATGGCATTATGAAGTGTCAGAATAGCCCAGCTTTGGTGAGAATCCCTCCCATTCAGGTAAGAATATGCATGATATTTGCTAATAGATCATTAAAATAAACATGTTACATTAATGAACAAACCTGCATGAACCTGCATGAACTATGCATGGTTTTCAGGATGCCTTGCTTCAGCATGTGAGACGAGCAATCTACTAAGCTGGAGTATGGACCACCAGTGATATACCAAATCAGACTGTTCCTTCTCCTGCAGACTTTGGTTGGACCAAACAGGAGAAATCCTGGACACCAGTTTGGATCACAATCGATACAGTTTCACAAGCTTGTCTCTACAAGTGTTCTTGTGTACAGAACTGCTGCATTTACAAATGTGCCAAAGCCTGTTTGCCATGTACAGCATTATGCAAGTGCAAGTGCTCTAAATAATGTGTCTTGTAACACTAGAGTAGTAGCACTAGAGTAGTAGTAATAATTGTAACTGGCCTGTCTTATTACATATTTGTACATAACAATTATTTGTTATTTAAGTTATCTAGATTGCCTTGAGTAACTCTATGAGAAACAAAGGCAAGGAGGCAGTGGTGTTTTCCACTATCGCCCCTTTAAATTTTTAAGTGGATTCAGCACTACAATCAACTGCATCTCTAAATGAAGAGAGATAGTCTCAGACAAGGCACTTCTAAGTAAAATATGTCATCCTGGAAATGTTGCACTTATTATAAAGATGAATAATTTTGAATAGAAGTGGACACCTCAGTTATTAAATGTTATAGCAAATCAATATCAGTATTACCACAATATGTTATAATGCGGTTTTTTTTTCTTGTGTAAAAACAAAAAATAATATTTCTTATGGTATTTGGACATTAAATATTAAGCACTATACTTGTTAACTTTAAAGCAGATTTGTAGGTAATGTGTTACGTTGAAAAGTACTTTTTCTGTATGGCCCCCCCCTTCTGAAATCAATCAGTATGACTTAAGAAAGATTCATGGAAATTTTGGCGCTTTTGTCCACCTTGTAGCGGTATTTCAAAAATAGCTCGCTAAGACCTGACTATAGAGAGGTGTTTAACAATCTTCCTATTAACCCTTTAACATTCGAGTTAGTGAAATCTTCCTTACCTGTACAATTCAAGTTTCCAGAATTGTTTGAATAACATTTTTACCCTTGCAATTTGAAAAATATTCATATTATAAACAAGAAAAACAATGAGAAAGTAAATTTGGACGTCTCCCATTCGTGTAGGAATGCGAAGTTTGGTTAGCTTAATCAGAAGAAACCGCTAAAGTCACCGGCCATAACCCTGGTGAGAACAAGTTGTCATCACGCATTTTTCATCATTCATTTTTTTCTACGCCTATACATTGATGTGCTGATTATTATTTTTCTTTTCATTGCACAATAAACTTTTTTCCTATCACAATCAATATGATTTATGTAGATAATTTATTTATAAAAACGTAATTAAAAAAGGTTCTGGTGATGGCAACATGTTTGTTTATACTTGTGCCTCCGTGCCACGCATTGTTGTCATGGTCAGACGGTACGATAAACGTATTTTCTCTTATAAGTTATAATCAATACGATTCATACAGATAATTTATTTATAAAAGTCGACCGTGAATATACGCCTGTAAGCTAAAGCGTTAAGAATAGATTTAAAAACCTTAGAAAGGCAAGAAATCAAAGCTATTGGACGATAATTAGAGGGTTGAGAGTGAGACCCCTTCCTTGGGGCAGGCTGAATGAAAGTAAACTTCCAGCAGGAAGGAAAAGTACCAGACGAAAGACAGGGACGAAAGAGTTTGCCTAGGCAGGGTGTCAGCACAGAAGCACAGTTCTTGAGAACAACAGGAGGAACCTCATCAGGACCATACGCCTTCCTAAAGTTGAGCCCAGATAGCGCAGAAAGAACATCTTTGGAAGGAGGAGGAAATGGAGGAACATCACCAGAATCTTCCATGGTTGAGTTGTAAGCGAAAGTTTGAGCGAAGAGGTCAGCTTTATCAGGAGAAGAGACGGCAACTTAGTCGTTAATGGAAAAGAGGAGGGAAAGTAGAAGAAGTAAAGGTGTTAGAGCGGTTCTTAGCTAGGTGCCAGAAAGGGCGAGAAGAATTAGAACTAGAGGGGGGGGCGCTTCGCCCACCCTGACACTCGATGCTTCTTTAATGTTACAGTGGGTTAAAAGATCATTTGAGTAGAATACCGCTAAACTACCTTAAAAATTATTTTTGCTGAAAGCAAAATGGTGAAGATTTCTGCTCCGCTTTCCTTATCTCCCATACCTATCTTGGTAAAACATAATTGGTCTGTCATTAATGTTATAGCGTATTAAAAGATATCTAATGTGCAATTCCCCAAAGCCTGTCTTTAAAATTATTTTCGCTAGAAGCAAAAATGGTGAAAATTTCTGCTCCACTCTTCTTATCCCCATAGGTAAAATACAATAAAGACAACCGCCCAGCTCTAGGCGGCACTGGGGTTCGAACCCATGGCTCAAAGGAGTCAGCACTGCCGGGCGTCGCCCGAACCGTTGTTTAGATGAAATAACTGTGGTTAGGCTGGGTTACGCTAGTTGTAACTTAGGTTAGATTTGGTTTGGTTAGGTTTAGTTAGGTTAGGTTAAGGCTAGGTTAAGTTAAGTTAAACCATACCCATCCTAGCATTAATTTTAGCATAATCTAATATAGCCTAGTCTAACCTTCATTATCTACCCTTTTCATCATTATATTTATCACAAAACTACGGAATCTGAGGAACTGCTGTAGCATATATATGTATATATATATATATATATATATATCAGGGTCGTATCCAGAGCATGAGAAAGGGGAGGTTACAGTGTTGGAAAAAATGTGCACGGCAAAGCTGCGCCCCCTGCTAGGGGAGTCCGGAGGCATGCACCCCCGAATTTTTTTTTATTGTCCAAAAGAGTTGGTTTTAATTATTGGTCTAAATATTTACCAAAAGAGTTGTTTATAATTATTAGTCTAAATATGTATTCACTCCCGTCCAACAATACTGTTTTGCTACCCCGTGAATGATTATCACAACAATGTGAAGCACCAGAGGTGAGTAGGTCAGCTAGGTGAAGGTGATCGTACATCAAAAGATTTCACGAATTTATTGTACTACAGAAATAAAGGTAGGTAGTTGTCAGATTTACATGTTGTCTTGTACACGTGTCTTCTTTCATTGAAATACAATAAGTCAGCTAGATGTGGTTACTACCCTAGCCTAATGCTATATATCACAGATACCTTGCCCCATACTGCCATGTATCCCAACATCAAGCTGCTCATCCGCATCCTTTGCAGCCTACCAGTCACCAGCTGCATTGCAGAGCGAGCATTCAGTGGACTGAAGCGCCTGAAGACTTACCTTCGCTGCAGCATGGCCACGGAACGACTGACGTTGCAATGTTTCCACATGACGAAATTTGATTTCCTTGTCAAAACTGCCAAATTTCCTTAAATTTCCTTGAAAACATCATTAATTTCCTTGTAATTTTCCTTGAATTTAAAACTTCTAAGGAAAATTTCTAGCAGTGTTTTAGGCAATAGCAGACATGGCTTGTTTAGGGTTGACTCTTGAAATATAAGACGCTGAAATATAAAACTATTCTCCTCCCACAAGTCGGCGACATGAGGAGCAGATCTAGCGGGAGGGATACTGAATTTGCAATCTCCCTCTATTACTCATCATCAATCTAATCCAGCTACAAAGTACAATAACCAGCACCACCACCACCAATTTACCCAAACAATATTAATGTTTTATCTAACGAAGCTACGAGTAAATAAAGCATGCATGTAAAAACATTTTTTGGGTTTTATCTTTTTTTTAATTTTTTGTTTTATATAAACCAATAGTAGTTATGTAACTATATATAAGAAAGCTGTACATACCTATACACAAAATATGCTAAAACCACGACCATATAGCTCCTAAATTTTTTTATATGAATAAATTCCTCCCCAAATTCCTAGCAAGTTGGTATTATGAAAAAAGCATTCACAAAATTAAATGTCAAAAGGAAAATTACTAGAATTCACCTAAAAGTAATTTTGAGATTTCACACAGACATGTCTTTTCCGAATTTTTTCATGTTTATTTGATTATTTTGTCTGAAACAAAATAATCTTGTCTGATAACATTTCTGTCACAAACATAATAATAATAATAATAATAGCTTCATTGATGTCAGAATGATACGCATGGTAGTCCTGGGACTAAAATATATGTATCATACAAAGCGTTAAGGTAAATACAACACTGACAAAGAGTAGCCACGATAAAAACTAACAGAGGGTAATTATTTGGACGAAACACAAAGTAACAACATAACAGCACATTACACATACAGTATAGTTAAGAAAACAACCTCATGCATTAAAAGGAATTTGCAATTAAGGCCATTTGAAATTGGGACAAATTTTGATACAATGATGTCTGGATATTGGATTAAATCTTCTCATTAACAAATGTCACACAAACAATAGTTTTCAAGTTATAAGCTTAAGTTAAGGGTACTCCTGACTTTGTGCGGTCCCGAGTGATAGCATATTTAATTAAAATTCGAATAAAAATAAAAAGTAAACAAACCATACATAACCCAACCTAACTTATTATTATGCAGCCATTAAAATTGGCCAAAATTAAAAAAAATTTATGAAAGCATAAATTAATCAACATTGCTATATCCTGCAGTCTCTGGGACTGCACAATGTCAAGAGTCCCATGTTAGGTTAGGTTGGCTTTGGTTAGGCTTGTTTAGTTTCAACTATGTTGTTCATGTGTGTGCTCCACTGTGAACAATTATTTAAATCTAAACAAGCCTACTAAACTCTAACCTAACCTAACTTCCCATTAGTTTATGACTTTCTTAACTATCGCCCCCGAAAATCCACTCAAACAGTAAACATGTATGAATCCAGATGTTGAAATTTTGATTGTTTATTTTCTGTTTTTCATTTTTATCTGGCAACAGTGAATTATGTAATCGATTGGTAGTCGATTTTTATATATTACCGTCATCTAGTACTTGTCCACTTTTACTCGCGATGTTGCACCGTTCCAGATCACAGAATTAGTAGTGGACATGACTGAATATTAATTTAATCGGTTATCAAGACAAATTATTTTTTCAGGAATTTCCTTTCTTGGGATGTCTCCAAAATTATTAGTTTGTGATGGCTAACTCCCGATTTCCTTGTAATTTCCCTGAATTTTCCATTTCCGTGAAACCTTCCTTGGGAGCACTAAATTTCATTGAATCAAGGAAATTTCCTTGACTGTGGAAACACTGGACGATTGGCTCCAATGCACATCCACCGTGACATCGCCATTGATGTGGAGACCATTATCACCATGTTTGCAAGACGCCACCCAAGACGAATAACCATGATCAACATGTTGTAGGACTGACTCCTGACTACTACTCATTCTGTATTAAGCTCAGGACAGGAGGAGCCTTTTCTCTCACTATAAGACTGATATGACATTACATGACCATGAAGTGTAAAGTCAGACGCAATAAACAGATGCCAACTCATGATGCTGAGGCTATTGTACTGTTTTAATGACATAATCAAAGGCCCTAACCTGGTCACAGGGTTTACAGTTTAGAAATCAGATATATATTCTATATATAATTTTTTTCTGGGACAACCAAGGGGGGGGGGAAGATACAGACACCCAATAAACTTCCTGAATGCGGCCCTGAATAATATATATATGAAGAGAGAGAGAGAAAGAGAGAGAGAGTGTATTCTTTTTGCACGACACGTAAATATAAAAAAGAATGCGCTCTTCTTTTGATGCTTATAGCAACTTTCATTAGTGCAGTAAATTGGGAAAACATAGACCCTCACTATTGTTATATACTCCATCTATTACAAGATTATAAGTTCCACTACGTAATATATACACTAAATCTATTATAAAATTTATACTGATCAAATACCCCAACCTAGCATAACTTAATATAACGCAGCCTATCCTTTATTATATCTTCTTTTGATCATCTATATTATAATAAGAGAGCTGTCCGTCTGTCCATCTGTCCGTCTGTCCGTCACACTTTCAGAAATTGTGAGAAAAAATTGTGAGAAAAAAATTCAGAAATTGTAAAAAAAATTCAGAAATTGTATTACGGGCGTCAATGTGAAGCTCAAGATTTTCATGACTGTGTTCTTTTCTGTAGTTTAGCAATGGGGGAAGGGTGGGGGTGGGGGTAATGGGGGATGGGTGGGGTAATGGGGAGGGGTGGGGGTAATGGGGGAGGGGGGTTAGCCCGCAAGTTGTATGAATGGGGGTGAGGAGGTTTTGGGAGATACCAGATTCAGAAATGTTGACACAATGTGAAGCTCATAATTTTCACGGCTGGGTTCTTTTTTTGTAGTTTAGCCTGTCTAACCGTCAGCGAAGCGGCGGGAACTGTACTAGTACTTATAATAAAAATGGAATCTTAGGGGCTGATTATATACATAAAGGGCGTCCTAGAAGTCTGGACTCATCGGGAAAATAGACATTATACTAGCAAAAGGTCGGCGCTACGCGCCGATTTTGCTAGATATGCGGTGCTTCGGCTGAATTGTGGGCCTACGGCGTATTTGATTTTGAACATCAGTAGCCCTTTATCTGGATATCGGCCTTCCAGTTACTGGCAAACCAATTATTCATTCAATAAAACTACAGAAAAGAACGCAGCCATGAAAATCTAAAGCTTCACAAATCTTAATACAATGAGCTCGGATTTGAAGCCTAAGATTTTCATGACTGCGTTCATTTCTATAGTTTTATTGACCAAATAACTGAACCGACAGTAATTGGGGGCCCTGCGGCCCGCCAAATCATAGTTTTCATTGTTTCGAGTGCATCAATAATATTGTTATAGTGTTCCATTAGTTGTGATAAGCATGATCTTCCTGACCGGAATCGATGTTGGTTATCATTTTTTTTCTGTTTCCCCCCATTAACCCCACCCCCTCCCCCATTACCCCACCCCTCCCCCCAATACCCCCTCCCCCACCCCTCTCCCCCATTTATCCCACTAATTTTTTTCTGAGTTTCCCCATTAACCCCACCCCCTCCCCATTAACCCACCCTCTCCCCCAATACCCCCTCCCCCACCCCTCTCCCCCATTTACCCCCACCCTTCCCCCATTACCCCCAAGGGGGGAAGGGGCTGGCACCTTGCAAAGGATTTACTTTAATTTTTTTTTAAGGGGGCTGGCACCTTGCAAAGGATTTAATTTAATTTTTTTTTGGTTACATATATATATATATCGCATCTATTTTTCTGAGTTTCCCCATTAACCCCACCCCCTCCCCCATTACCCCACCCCTCCCCCATTTTGTGCCAAAATTATGATTAAAAATGAAGAAATGGGAAGAACTGTACCCCTAAAAGGGGGGGGGGTCAGGATTTATGTTAGGGAATTTTTTTTAGCATGGGCACTGCACAATAAAAAGACGCATCGAATGGTGAAAACCGCATTGTTCTACACCAATTGTAGCGACCTGTAGGTGTGCGCAAAAAAACTGTTACATATATATATATATATATATATATATATATATATATATATATAAGGCTTCATTTCTGAAATAGTATATTAGATTTTTAAAGTGAAATAAACACATTTCTAATGTCACTTTTACATATTTCAGGCAGTGGCGGATTAACATTGAGGCAATTGAGGCTGAAGCCTCAGGTCCCCATGCTTGAGGGGGGGGCCCCTAATCAACTGAGTTTCGATGATATAATTCGAGATTTCACAAACTTCTTTGATTAAATATTGACAGAGTACACAAACTGGCAAATTCCCTGTTTTATTTTATGTTTTATAGGCCCTAAAGTAAAGTTTGTTTAATACTGTTTGGTTTTGGCAAACGGCAAAATACAGTACACTGTGTTAAGGTTCTTTTAAGTTTGTTTCTCAATTAGCCTTGGCACCGTACATATAATTCGTGTAAATGTACTATGTACTGTACATGTGCATTTATTGTTAATAAAAATCTATAGAAAAGGGCCCCCAAAATAAAATTAGTCTCAGGCCCCAAGTACAGTTAATCCGCCCCTTATTTCAGGAAAGAAAATACCCTGATGGCTCAGTATACCAATCAAGAGAAGGTGGAACTAGTATTGTTGCATGTTTTCGGAAAAAGCCAGAGGGAGAAATGTTCGTGAAATAACTGACATGCCTCCCTCTGGCTTTTCCTGGAAACATGCAGCAATACCAGTTCCACCTTCTCTTGATTGGTATACTGAGCCATCAGGGTATTTTCTTTCCTGAAATATGTCAAACTGACATTAGAAATGTTTGTTTCACTTTGAAAATATGTCTATTTTTCCTATGAGTTCAGACTTTTGGGACACCCTGTATATATGTATATTAGGTTTGGTTTGCTTTGGTTAGGGTAGTTTAACGGCAGTTTGGGCTAATGCATGCAAGGTTAGGTTAAGCCCTACCGAACCTCTCATAACCTACCATAATGTAGCTTACCCTTTATTATAGCTCTATTTTTTTTCATGATACTTATCAGAATTAAACGGAATGTGAGGAGCTGCTGCAGTATATATATATATGCGCCTCGGTGGTGTAGTGGTAAGCGTCGCTGACTATGAATCCATCGGCCCCGGGATGGAGACCCGGTGACGGCAGGTGGCGCGCAGCAAAACCCAGCTGTTCATCTTTCCATACAATGAAGAAATTGGTTGGTTGATAAATGGGTACCCTTAGTAGCCTAGTGGTTAAAACGTTGGGCTGCTGATGGGCCGTGGTTTGGATTCCACGTTAAACTGTAGGTCTAAGGTGGAGTGACAAGCTTGACCTTCGTCAGAATGAACAATTCAGGTGAAAGCAAAACCAAGGTTATATACAGAGAGAGAGAGAGAGAGAGAGAGAGAGAGAGAGAGAGAGAGAGAGAGAGAGAGAGAGAGAGAAAATATTTATTCTGAAAGACAGAAATATCAAAACGCAAGATTTCTTTTGAAGACGTTCAGTTCAACTTTCATTAGTGCAGTAAACTGGAAAAATATAGAGCCCCACAAGTGAGGGGGGGCCATTCAAAAACCACGTGGTCCTTAAAGAGGGGAAGGGGGTTCCTTATTTGACCACCAAGGGCTACAGGGGGGGGGGCTTGACGTTTAACCACGTGGCCACGACCCAGAGGACCAAAGAGTACAGCCTTGGGAAGAAATATAAATACGCTACACTGTATGCTCCAATTAATATGTATGCATCCGATATGTTAGTATGTATCCAATACGTATGCTCCAATAAATAATTTTTTGAACATTCAAAATTGAATTTTTTTAGCCAAGATATTATTTTCAATTAAAGAAACAAACAATTAATACAGTTTATTTAGAAGATATGCCTTTTAATTGTTCATTTACCTCATTACCTCAATAATATAAGAAATTTAATATGGCACTTTACATTTTACATAAGATTAAGAAGGGGTGGGGGCGACATCAGAAGACCACGTGGTTTGGGAGGGGGGGGGGGGATTTAAGTCATTGGCCACAAATGACCACAAGCGGGGAGGGACGGGTTTGAAAACCACCTGAAAAAGGACCACGTGGTTCTTGAATGAATTCGGATATATGTATACTATATTTATTATAGGTTTATAAGTTCCACTATGCGGTATATACACTATGTATATTTTTAAAATTACACTGAGTGTTGTCGTCTACCATTTGTGAAATATTTCCTCGAACTCCTGTTCAGCACACCTCTTTTAAAGTTTGAAGTTATAGAATAAGAACTATTGAACAGACCCTCATGAAATTTGGCACACATAGATATAAGGCGTTTTTCAATATTCAATATAAATTTCCGCCACCTACTCTCTACAGGTACGTTGTTTTTGGGTGTTGAACACAAGACGCTTTTGAGACATATTTTCTTTCGAGTAATGTTAGTGGAGGAATCTAACCCTCGAGCTTAAAATGCATTAATATGATAGTGATGGGGCATGGACAAAAACTCATTGGACAAAAGCTCACCTGACAAAAACTCACCACTTAAATGCAAAAGAGGACAAAAACTCACCAGACAAATGTTTTTGCGAAATACATACACTCTAGTCTAGATCATAAGATCTCAAGTTTTTAGACTCATTGTAGATAATTACTCTTCATCTTTCAAATTGTTCATCTTTCAAATTGTTCTGTTTTTAACCAACCAACCAATAATAATTTTTCACCAACCTACCAATCTTTCGTTATAACGTATCCAGTTTTTTAGGCCAGTTGTTTTCTCAACTCCAACGTTGAAGGTCAGTTTATATCCCATTTTGGTTTTGCTATTTTTCAATGTTTTATTTTTGTTCAGGTTAACTGTACGCCCTTGAAGATTGGTTAGGTTAAGTCGTGATATTTTCGTTAGTTAGCCTTATAACCCGGTTAGGTTAATTGAATGCCAGGTTAGGTCAACTGAATACCCAGTTAGGTTCATTGAATGCCCGGTTAGGTCAACTGTACGCCCTTGTCGATTGGTTAGGTTTAGTCGTGATATTTTCGTTAGTTAGCCTTATAAGGCTAATTAAAGAAGGCTGGGGGGGCCCTGATCTTCAGGTGATCCGAATTGGGGGCTCCAATAAACCTTAGCTCCCCCCGCCCAGGGCCTAAACCATTAGAGGTACAGTAAAACTAAACATACCTTACAAAAGAGAATTTAATCCTGCATTTTATGAGAAACAATTAAAACTTGGTGTTCCCGCCATTGGCTTCCAAGACAGCCTCAATTCGCTTTGGGTAGCTTGCCAAAAGTGACGTGAATAGATCTTGATCGTTACGCAAATTTGCTAAAAGAGTTTCAATGTGTTGCGTCATTGTATCCTTCGAAAATCGATTTGCTGCAGGTTCTTGAAACAAGAGACATTCAACCTTGTTCTTTATAACTGATCCAATGTGTTCACAGACGTTCAGGTCAGGAGAATTTCCTGGCCATTCTTCATTTCCAAAGAAATCGATCTCATGGTTCCGCAACAACTGTTGAGTGCTTAATGCCTTAAAGCAGGGGGCCTTATCGTGCAGAAGTGTGACCTGATCGACATCCATAACATTGTTTGGGTTTCTTAGAAAAGGAATGACATGCTGGGATAGAATAATATCACGAAAATACTCTCCATCCCAACTCTGACCATTTAACTTCAGCACCCACATGAGCTTCTTTGCAGTGAACAAAACAAACACACCAACACAGTCTGGACTTTTTAATAATTCGCGATAATGTTCATTGTCATCGATTTCATCTGGTGTTGTGGCATAACTCGATCATTTTGGTAGTTAGGCCGACATTTTTACGTAAACAAAAAATTCATCGGAGACAGCTAAATGCATGAAATCATCCACATCCCAATCTTCAAAATAATGGGCAAACCACATTCTGTCATCGATGTTAAATTGAGTTTTTCTTGGCTTTGGAATGATCTCACCACTAACGATCTTTCCTCTCAACACTTCGATCTCTCTAGAAAGTTTAGCACAGCTGTTTTTCCGCTTACGCGTACCGCTTTCAAGGATGTCCTTTGTTTCCTGAGAGAGTGGCAAATTTGGGCGCCCAGATTTGATTGTATCCATTTCACATTCATCCAAAGTTTTACTCCAATTTCTTTTGACGAAGTCCTCACTTCTTCGCAACTTTTTGGCAACCCATGAACGTGTTATAAAGGTGGCTCCAGCATCACGAGCTTCCCGAAATGTTATTGCTCGTATGCGATCTATCACATGTTGCCTCTCCGAATCACCAATTAATTGAGAAGCCATTATATTATCACTTTATCAGCTAGAGTAATTTTAATACCTGCAATAAATAAAGAATTTTATATATTTTTATAATCACTAAAAACTATTTCGATATAAGTAAACATGTAAGCTGCAAATGGGGTGGGGGGGGCTAAGGTTTTTTGGAACCCTTTATTTCGCAAAAACATTTGTCTGGTGAGTTTTTGTTCTCTTTTGCATTTAAGTGGTGAGTTTTTGTTCTGGATTCGATAGTGATATGGTATATAAAAAAGCTGGTCTCCGCGAGGGAATTCTCTCGAAATTTCAATTTAAGCCGAAAGAGTTTAAGATTTCAGATTTATATGGAATATGTCCATGAGCACTGCGAAATTTCCAAAATTTCTAACTTTAGCTTACACTACAAAATATAACGTAAAATAATGTTCATTACACTTTGAAATAAAAAATGAGAGGTGTGAACTTGAAATATTTACCATATATGCAGTTCTACATGGTCTAAATAAGGATATAAAAATAAACTTGCTATGTTAAGAATTATTTTATGACCATTTTTTTTTTCGAAAGTTGATATTTAATTATTTACTTCTTTCTAAAATATTTTAAATTTTAACTATCTGTATCTGATAGAACTTTTGAAGAGCTTTCCACTGGTGTATATCTTGGTTATGTGACTCCAGTGATTAACTACCTATGAATATCTTTTGAGAGATTATCGAGATGTGCTCATATAAATGTAAATAACTCAAAATCTGTTAAGAGTACGTGCGCAAGAAACGATATAATTATAAAAAGGAGGAATTTCTCGATAATGTTCCTTCTATAAATTTTTTCATGAGATTACAATTTCGAAATTTTACTGGTTTTTATTGACGTTGCATAGTACTTCACGAAAACGTATAACTCAAACTGGTGTTTATAGACGAATATTTTTAATTTTAAACTTAAGGTTCTAAGGCTCTGCAAGACCTTTCGAAAGATATCATACACGTCCATATACTTCAATTAGACTGTCTAACTGAACTACATGGATGTGTATGAAGTATGATCATAGAACAATGTCTAATTTAGACATTGTTCTATGAGCCTTGATTCCAAAAAGTAGGCTGTGTGTGGGGTTTCCTTCAAAAAGAAATGCGTCATAAACTACGAATAACTAAGACATACTTTATTTTTTCCAGGAAATTAGAGGAGTATATGTAAAATTTATGAGGAAAACATTTCCTGTTTTATTTTTCTGCAATTTTTGCCAGATTCTTTCGCACTTTGATGGGATGCCCTGACATGATAAATTATAGAATTTGGCAAAAATGGCAAACATTCCAAATTAAATAAATACCGATAATACTACTAGTAATAGCAATATTATGAGATAGAATTATTATTATTATTTTTTATGCAGGAAGGAGGGGCCAGGGGCGAATGCCCCCAGAAACGCCCACCCTGTAGGAGAAGAAGAGAGCCAAAATTAAGGTCAAGGGTTCTCAAGATACTTGAAAACACTGCGCTTGAAAGATTGGAGGTCATAGAAAGGGGGAAACATGGAGTGAGGAAGAGTGTTCCAGAGTTGACCGGTTGAGTAGATGAAAGACTGAAAATACCGATTAATGCTTGCGTTAGAGAGTTGAACAGAAAAGGAATGAAAATGTGTTGAAAGTCTGGTGCTGCGTGCTCTCCTTAAAGGAGGAGGTATGCAGTGAGTTCAGAAGAGCAGTGTCGGTTATAATAGCGATAGTAGAGAGAGAGTGAAGCAACATTGCGACGAAGAGAGAGAAATTGAAGACAATCAGTAAGAGGCGGGGAACTGATGAGACAGAATTGATTGATTCCACCCGGTCACGTAGGGCTGTGTGGATTGACCCACCCAACAAATGAGAAGCGTACTCCATACAGGGGCGGACAAGACCCCTGTACAGAGACAGCAACTGAGTGGGGGTGAAGAAACCGCAGAGGCGGTACAGCACACCCAACCTCTTAGAAGTTGTTTTAGAAAGAGGGTATATGTGATCTCTCCAGGAAAGATCACGAGAAAAAGAAACGCCAAGAATGTTAAAAGAAGAGGAAGGATTGAGTTGTGTGTTGTTGAAAGTTAGGAGATATTCGTGTGGAAGATTGTGACGAGTAGACAAATGGAGGAACTGAGTTTTTGAGGCACTGAAAGCGAAAAGGATTTCTCTGCCCCAATCGGAGATGGCAGAAAGATCAGCGGTCAGGTGTACCATAGTCTGCAAGGGCGGATCTAGGCATTTCAGTAAGGGGAGGTCCAAAGAAAAAAGGGCACCCCCTAAAATAAAAAGGGCACAGTACTAAAAAAAATTTCTTATAACAGGCCACCAATGAGCGAGTGTAAAATCAATTGCATTGTTTTATTAGATCAGTCTCATTGAAATATGATAGAAAATAAAAATCTAATTTAGGTACAACAGTAATGACAGGAAAATTTTCAAACAATTACAAATGACTTGCCAATTAAAAGAAATATCAGAATAAGATGAAGATAAAAATGGTGATATGGCTGCACCAGTACTAAGGGCACCTATAAAAACCATTGCAACTACGAATTTGGTTGTACACTGTATATGGATAAAGACTCAAAATAGAATTTGAATAAAATAAAATAACCATGATCTATTTACAAAAAAAATTTGTTTTCAGAGGCATACACATCATTCAAATAGGGTACTTGCACTTGAAAAAGGGGCACTTGCAAGAAATTGAGAGGGGATCCAGACGTCGCCGACCCCCCCCCCCAACCCCACCCTCTAGATCCGCCTATGGTCTGCCCCACGCGAAGTATTCAGTGTCTGTTGAGAGGGACGCTTTGTGAAGCGGGTGGAGAAGTGAAGAATGGAATCATCTGCGAAGGAGTGGATAGGGCACGAAGTACGAATTAATAGATCATTGATAAATAAAAGTAAAAGAGTGGGTGACAGGACAGAACCCTGAGGAACACCATTGTTAATAGCTTTAGGAGAAGAACAGTGACCACCTAAAACTGCAGCAAGAGATCGGCCGGAAAGGATATGAGAGATAAGGGCACAGATAGAAGGATAGAAACCGAAGGAGGGCAGTTTCGAAATTAAAGATTTGTGCCACACTCTATCAAAAGCTTTTGATATATCTAGCGCAATACCAAAAGTTTCACCGAAATCCCGAAAGGAGTATGACCAAGAGTCAGAGAGATATGCAAGAAGATTGCCAGTAGAGCGCCACTTGCGGAACCTATACTGAAGATCTGAAAGAAGATTGTGAGAAGAAAGGTGTTTAAGAATCTTCCTATTAAGGATAGATTAAAAAACTTTAGAAAGGCAAGAAATCAAAGCTATTGGACGATAGTTGGAGGGTTAAGAACGGTCTCCCTTCTTTGAGACAGAATGAATGAAAGCGAACTTCTAGCTGGAAGGAAAAGTACAAGATGAAAGAGAAAGACGAAGAGTTTGCCTTGGCAGGGTGTCAGTACAGAAACACAGTTCTTGAGAACAACAGGAACACCATCAGGACCGTACCTCTTCCTAGAGTTGAGCCCAGATAGGGCGGAAACAACAACTTTTGAAGAGATTCTAATTTCAGATATAATAAAGTCAGAGGGAGGAGGAAACGGAGGAACACCACCGGAATCTTCCATGGTTGAGTTGGAGGCGAAAGTTTGAGAGAAGAGTTCAGCTTTGTCAGGAGAAGAGATGGCAACTGAGCCATTGGAATAGAAAGAGAGGAGGGAAAGAAGAGGAAGTGAAGGTGTTGAAGAGATTCTTAGGTAGATGCCACAAAGAGCGAGAATAATTAGAATTGGATATGTTTTCATTTTTTTCTGATAAGGGAATTTTTGGCGAGATGAAAAACAGATTTTGCACGATTCTGGGCAGAAATATAAGTTAAGCGAGAGTCAGGGGTTGGATGTCGACAGTACTTTCTCAAAGCGTCCTCTTTGTTGCGATTAGCATTAGAACAAGCAAAGTTAAACCAAGGGTTTTTTGCATCAGTAGTAGGAATAGAATATGGAATGTACACCTCCATACCTGAGAGGATCACCTCCGTGTGCTCAGTACACTCGGAAGGGCCCCGGCCACGGAAGCAGTAATCATTCCGTGGGAAATCGGAAGTAGTGCCTAAGGGCCTCGCATTTAGCGGTGCCAAAGCGCCAAAGTCGTCTCTTCTTGAGAGAATCCAAAGGCCAAATTGGAGCAATAAGGACAGGAACCAGAAATAAAATTGTGGTCGGAGAAGCCTAACGGAGAAAAAAGTTTGACAGAAGAAAGATGAGTGGTGAGAAATAAATCCAGAATGTTGGGTCTATCTTCAAGCTGATCGAAGTAGGGCATTGTTAAACCTGTTCTTGATCCTTCGTCATAAATAAGTTGTAAGCTAGTTTACCAGGGATATCAGTGAAATGGGAGGAAAACCAAAGGTAGTGGTGCATATTGAAATCACCTACATAAAATGGAGATTACAACCAAAGGACTAAAAATATCAGTGGCGTAGCAATAGGGTGGCGTTGGTGGTAAAATGCCACGAGCCCAGGGGCCCGAAGGGCCTAGTTTATATTCTTCAAAATTTAGAAAAAACAAATTTAAAGAAATATTTTTTATTTATTATTTTATATTTCCAGCAAATCTAAAAAAGAAACTAGATCATTTTGGGGAAGTGAAAGCAAGGAAGAAAGATTTTTAAAAATATTTTTTTCACACAGACCGTGCATAGAACAAGGAACTCTTCTGGGATAGTTAAATCCACTATAGTCCGAATAAGTAATAGTAAATGACAAATACCATAGTTTTTCTTTTTCATGATGCTAGCCCGACGTGGGCAACGGGTCACTCGCAAAGAGGTCCCATAAATATAGCTTCCCTCACCAGCTATCTGCAAAGCAGACAGGATCCAGCTTTGGGACATGGATCTAGGGCTTAAAGCAGCCTAGCCCAGCTACATTTAGAACCTCAATATAAGCAAAAGACTCGCTTCCTTCACGTCAGATTGAATACATCAAAGTAAAAGGGGTAACTATTATATTTAGCCAAAATCCAAAACTTAAACCTCAACTAGCAGAATTGATCGTCCACTTTTCAAGGCACATAACATATCCGTTTCAAGATGGGAATGACTATAGTGGATTTAATTATCCCAGAAGAGTTCCTTGTTCCATGCACCGTCTGTGTGTACCATAAGAAACCTCAGGGAACCATTCTGAGTTCATTCCCATATATATATATATATATATATATATATATATATATATATATATATATATTATGCCTCGGTGGTGTAGTGGTTAGCATCACTGACTACGAATCCATCGGCCCCGGGATCGAGACTCGATAACAGCAGGCGACGTGCAACAAAACCCAGCTGTTCATCCTTCACACAATAAAAAAAATCGGGTGGTAGATAAATGGGTACCCTGGATAGCTTGGTGGTTAAGACGCTGGGCTGCTGATTGGGAGGTCGTGAGCTCGAGTCCGGGCGAGGACTTTGTAATTTTTGACCGTTCCTGGTGGGGTGTGGTTTGGATTCCACGTTAAACTGTAGATCTAAAGTGGAGTGACATGCTTGACCTTCGTCAGAATGAACAATTCGGGCGGAATCAAAACTAAGGTTAACCAAGGTTTTATATATATATATGTAATTCATCGATGCATTTTCATTTAAGTGCAATTCTGAGGAGTTAAACATCTTTTCATACGGACCATCATTCTGCCAATACGCCCATTCAGGGTCGCAGCTCGCAGCAGCATTGCTAAGCAAATAGGGGTCAATGTACCGACTATGCTTATGTACATAGTTTATAACCCTGAAAATAACAATGCTCCGTGTTAGCCTAGTCCAAAGAACATCCAAATCTACATTCATCTTCGTGCAATTTTCGTCAGTTTGTATTGCAGACATCTCCAGTTATTATTGGTTTTGGTACATGATTCTTCAGGAGCAAGATGCACCGCACGTTTGTGTTTCCTCCGTAAGGAAAAAAATTACATATATCAGCAAAAATTTACATATATACCCTGTGATATATTACATGTATCAGCATATTATATATATATCGGCAAAAATTTACATATATCAATCAGTCACAATCGTACTACCTCATCAGGAACAAAGTACACCGCATGTTCACCGAAACCACACAATATTTGTTCTATTCACAAATACATTCACATAACTTCGTCTTGCTCTAAACAAATTGAACCAAATTATTTAATTTACCTTGGTTTAACCTTAGTTTTGCTTCCGCCCGAATTGTTCATTCTGACAAAGGTCAAGCTTGTCACTCCACCTTCGTCCTACCGTTTAACGTGGAATCCGAACCACGCCCCACCAGCAGACCAGCCTTTTACACAGTAGGTTACCCAGGATACCTATTTATTTACCAACCAATTTTTTTATTTTGTGGAAGGATAAACAGCTGGGTTTTACTGCGCGCCGCCTGCCGTCACCGGGTCTCGATCACCAGTGATCGTAGTCAGCGACGCTAACTACTACACCACCGAGGCGCATATATATATATATACTTAGGGTGGGCCAAAAAACTATTACCCAACTTTTGAAAAAATATTGTGGCTCACCCTGTACATTGATCTTACTGCTGAGGCTGTGTTGTACCCATACTTTTACTCTTTCAAACGCTGGTTTTGAATCTAAATTCAACGCCCCAGGAGTAGAGGTACAGGCTCACAAGTGGAGGGAGGTATCAGAATATGGTGCTCAATTGAAAGGCGCTCAAAGTCAGCAAATTATACTTTCAGATGACAGTCAGTTTCTCCATAAATAATTAATTTTCCTAATTTTTACACAAATTAATTAATTTATTTCCTTTTCATTTCAGACCATCATTCTGCTATAGTTGGTGACCAAGTTATAACATAATGAAATACTCTTTGGAAGATGAAGCATTGATATTGGACCTGCGTAAGGAGAAACACTGGGGTGCAAAACGAATGAAGAAAGAGTTTCCAAATAAACGATGGACGATACCGGGACTTCAATATCTCATAAAGGAAATCGATATCACAGGGTCGACCAAACGAAAAGAAGGCAGTGGAAGCTCGAAAACATCACGTACTAAGGAAAATATTGACACGGTTTCATCCATGATACGCAGTCAAGAAGAACGGCCCAACACCCACAAGTTCCTTAGAGAAATTTCAAAAACTACTGGTATTTCTCGCTCTCGTGTTCGTCGTATAGTAAAAGATGATCTTGGTCTTAAATGTTTTAAAAGAGTCGAAGTTCATAAGCTCTCTGCATCAAATAAGCAAGCAAGAGTTGAAAAATGTCGTGCTCTGTTAGATCGATTCCTAGACAGAGAAGTGTCGAAAATATGGTTCAGCGACGAGAAGACTTTTACGGTTGCTTCAACAATAAACACAAAAAATGACCGAGTTTATGGAAGACAGGACAAAAAATCTATCGTTCTAGATCGACTTTGCAGGGAACGTCCACATTTTTCTCAAAAAGTCATGGTTTCCATCTTCATTTCAAAGTTAGGGAAGTCAGAGATCGTTTTTATTGATGAAAATGCCAAAATCACTGCTGCTTATTACCGAGAAAAAATCCTTGATGCGGTACTGCCGTCGATAAGGGAGAAATCAAGGCTGCAAGTGTGCATTGATAATGGAGGAGGGCACATTCCGCATAATCTTGGACTCAATTAATCACAGACGTCGTGACACCTTGACGTACACACCAGTGATGTAGTCGAGACCACCAAGTCTGAGACCGAGACCGAGACCTGATCCTGTGAGACCAAGATCGAGACCGAGATCAAAGGTTCGAGATCGAGATCTTCCTTCCTTGATCGAGACCCTTAAAATTCGAGACCGAGATCGAGATCGAGACCAAGCTCATGCCCTTTCAATTTGTTTTACACTACTATGGAAATTAGACTATGTTAAGTATATTAATAAACTAATAACTACTTTCTCAGATGTAGTGTGTTGAATGCAAAAAGTGTAGCCTATAAATTAACAAATGAATATATATATATACACGTACTTTTTATTTATTTACTGCTTTTATATCTGTTACAGAAGGTTTAATGAACGTACCCACTACCTAGTTTGACTTGTGCATTTATTTAAAGCATGATAGGTGCTCATTACACTTAAGGAACATCAGCATGCTCAGAAGATGTGCATTATTTTTGTGTGAAGCATTTTATTTTTTCAAATACATATTGGATAGGAGGATAATCGTTTTTATCACGCCATAGAGGTTGACACGCCGTTTGGCAACACTAAGTGGCCTTATAATATATACTTATATATATAATATATATAATTCTTTATTTAGTATTTCCATTTTCAATAAAATGAATCTGACGGGGGGGGGGGGGGGGAGGCAAATTTTTTTGTAACGCTAACCTAAAAAAATCCAGACCCACATCCTCCCCGCAAGACAAACGTGGCAACTCAAAACAGGGTGACTGATTAGTGAATACCTAGAGTCCCTTACTTTTACAAACCTTCATAAACATTCTGAATTGTGTCTGTTCAACCAAGCCACCATCATGAGTATGTCAATAACATGTATTTTTCATTACGGTCTCGAGAGGTCTCGAAAGGTCTCGGGGAGAAAAACCGAGACCGCGTCTGTCGAGACCGAGATCGAGACCGAGATCTAAATAGCGGAGACCGAGATCGAGATCTGCAAATTGGGTATCGAGATCGGTCTCGAGACCGATCTCGAGACCTACATCACTGGTACACACATAAAGGAAAATTAACATAGCTTTGCGTCACACACACACACACACACTATTTCGTATATATATATATATATATATATATATATATATATATATATATACAGGGTGGGCCGTAAGTTTCCATACATAGGAAAAATTAAACGTTTGTTTTTATGTTTCAGATACCCTAAGAATATGCGTTTGACGAAAGAGCAACGAATTGAAATCATACTGATGGCTGGGTCGGGAAGCAGTCGCATGGTTGCAATGAACTTTAACAGACAACATGGAACGAACATCACACACGACACTGTGGCAAAACTTATTAACAAGTTTCAGAAAACTGGAAATGTTGCAGATCAACCGCGAAGTGGTCCAAGACGTACAGCCACCGATGAAGACACAACAGCTACGATACTTACAGCGCTTACACGGAGTCCCAGAAAAAGTACACGACAGTTGTCTGCAGAAAGTGGTGTCAGCAGATCGAGTATCAGACGCATTTTGAAAGCAAACAAATGGCATCCATACAAATTGCATATGGCACAGCATTTGAGTGAAGACGACCCGGATAGACGGATGGAATTCTGTGAATGGGCATTAACCAAAGTGAACGAGGATGCAAACTTTTCAACTAAGATCTTGTTTACTGATGAAGTAAATTTTTACGTCAATGGAGAGGTTAATCGGCAAAACATACGTTACTGGAGTAATGCTAACCCTAACTGGCTGAGTCCGACGAAGATGCAAGGTGCCGGTAAAGTGATGGTGTGGGCCAGGATATGGGGTGACAGAATTATTGGACCAATTTTTGTCAGTGGAAATCTTAATGCCGAAAGGTATCTTAACATGTTGCAAGAAGAGATTTTCCCATCCCTGCTAAACGAGGAAGGTAACTTCCCAGTTTACTTCCAGCAAGATGGAGCTCCACCTCATTATGGTCTTCACGTGCGTCGGTATTTGGATCAGCAGTTTCCGGATGCTTGGATGGTCGGCGTGGTCCTGTGGAGTGGCCTCCCAGATCCCCAGATCTCCCCCCTTGATTTCTATCTTTGGGGGCACTTGAAGGCCATGGTGTATCAGGAAAAGATACGAGACATAAATCATCTAAAGGAACGTATCACCAACGCCATTACAAGCATAACGTCAACTGTGCTAATGCGTGTTCATCAACAGTGGGGAACACGTATTGAAATGTGTTTTCAAAACAATGGCAACCATGTAGAGCATATTATATAAATAAAAATGGTTGTCCATAAAAAAATGTTTATTTTTCCTATGTATGGAAACTTACGGCCCACCCTGTATATATATATATATATATATATGACCTCCATTTCCATTAATATGTGTTTATATGGTGTAAAGGAGAAATAAAAAACAACTAAAGCGTTCTGTCTATATAATATATATCGAAATAGAAAAAAATGTATATACATTAGGTGCAAAACTGATAATACACACATGATTTATATATATATATTAGTGATGTAGCGGATGTCATTTTTTTCACATCCGCTGATGCGGATGCGGATGAGGATGTTTGATTTCAACATCCGCGGATGCGGATGCGGATGTCTACATTTTCGTTATTTTTTAGGATATATTCGAGATTTGTTGTGTTTAACGTATATATAATGTTATTATATTGAGAGAGCTGTAGCTATAATGTAGTATAATTGATTAATTGTACAATAATTGCTGTACTTTTCCCTGAACATATAAAATAATAGCAAGCATCTAACTAATATAGAAATCAATTAGTGAATTCGTCTGCAAATAAATTCGTTATATTTTGTTGAGTTTCAGCCACAATTAGAAACCATAATTGTGTTACCAGGATGCGGGACGTGAACCCAACTCAAATGCACCCCACCGACCTCTTTCCCCAACCTCCACCCTTATAGAAAGAGATCTTTAATTAGCTTCATAACTATTTATATTAAGTTTAAAGTTTTATTAGACATATTTATAAATGAGTAATTAAAATAAAGTAAACTAAGATGTTCATCGTTTAATGTTCAAACTTAATTATAGGAAGGTTATGCTTAAGGAACATTAATTTTTCTGCCTTTTCTGCTGCCAGTCTGTTTCCCTTTTCATCATATATTAATCCAGCACTGCTAAATAATCTCTCGCTTGGTACGTTTGTTGGAGGACAGGCTAAATGTCTCCTTGCAAGTTTACTCAAGTATGGATAGATATTCTGCGTATTTTTCCACCAACTAATAGGATTGTCACATGCAGCCAGGCGTTTTTCTTGGTGATAGCTCTCGATCATTTTTACTACATCTTTTGACATCGCGTAGGTCTCGTCATTGCTGCTTGACTCAAGAAACTGAGAGACAGATTCTGTGATAGATTTGCTTGTTGAAGGTGTTGGTTCTGTCACTGAAACTTTTATTCTTTTGGTGGGTGGCGAAGCGACAGATTCAAGAGATTGAAGCTCTTCAACTGCTTTGCCAAGTGATGATTTAACTCGTTCTAATGAACTAGGTGAAAATAACTTAGCTTTGTAACGTGGATCTAAGTAGGTTGCAAGAGAGTAACTTCATACAAGAACAGCCTCTCGTCTTGTCGCTTGCATCACTTTTGCGCACAATGAACTAGTTCTATTAATATAGTAGAATTTGATAATTTCCGCTTATTAATGACGTTTTATCTCAACGGTCAACATCCGCACGACATCCGCAGTCCAAAGTGCGGACGCGGATGCGGATGTTCCGCGGATGCGGATGCGGATGTGACCTACATCACTAATATATATATATATATATATATATATATATATATATATATATATATATATATATCAAACATAAAAATATCACAACCAGTGGAGGAGAATTGTGTATATATATATTAAACGCAAAAAAACAAGAATATACAGTGGTGTTACTTAACATATATATATATATATATATATATATATATATATATATATATATACGAATCAAAACAAAAAATAATACAGCTAGTACAGATAATTCTATATAAAGGGTTCCAAAAAAACCTTAGCACCCCCCCCCCCCCCATTTGCAGCTTACATGTTTACTTATATCGAAATAGTTTTTAGTGATTATAAAAATATATAAAATTCTTTATTTATTGCAGCTATTAAAATTACTCTAGCTGATGAAGTGATAATATAATGGCTTCTCAATTAATTGGTGATTCAGAGAGGCAACGTGTGATAGATCGCATACGAGCAATAACATTTCGGGAAGCTCGTGATGCTGGAGCCACCTTTATAACACGTTCATGGGTTGCCAAAAAGTTGCGAAGAAGTGAGGACTTCGTCAAAAGAAACTGGAATAAAACTTTGGATGAATGTGAAATGGATACAACCAAATCTGGGCGCCCAAATTTGCCGCTCTCTCAGGAAACAAAGGACATCATTGAAAGCGGTACGCGTAAGCGGAAAAACAGCTGTGCTAAACTTTCTAGAGAGATCGAAGTGTTGAGAGGAAAGATCGTTAGTGGTGAGATCATTCGACTGTACCGTCATAGGCAAGGTTTAAAGCCTTGGCATAAACTTCCAAAGCCAAGAAAAACTCAACTTAACATCGATGACAGAATGTGGTTTGCCCATTATCTTGAAGATTGGGATGTGGATGATTTCATGCATTTAGCTGTCTCCGATGAATTTTTTGTTTACGTAACACGTCGGCTTAACTCCCAAAATGATCGAGCGTGGGCCACAACACCAGATGAAATCGATGACAATGAACATTATCGCGAATTATTAAAAAGTCCAGACTGTGTTGGTGTATTTGTTTTGTTCACTGCAAAGAAGCTTATGTGGGTGCTGAAGCCAAATGGTCAGAGTTGGGATGGACAGTATTTTCGTAATATTATTCTATCCCAGCATGTCATTCCTTTTCTAAGAAACCCAAACAATGTTATGGATGTCGATCAGGTCACACTTCTGCACGATAAGGCCCCCTGCTTTAAGGCATTAGCCACTCAACAGTTGTTGCGGAACCATGAGAGCGATTTCTTTGGAAATGAAGAATGGCCAGGAAATTCTCCTGACCTGAACGTCTGTGAACACATTGGATCAGTTATAAAGGACAAGGTTGAATGTCTCTTGTTTCAAGAACCTGCAGCAAATCGATTTTCGAAGGATACAATGACGCAACACATTGAAACTGTTTTAGCAAATTTGCGTAACGATCAAGATCTATTCACGTCACTTTTGGCAAGCTACCCAAAGCGAATTCAGGCTGTCTTGGAAGGCAATGGCGGGAACACCAAGTTTTAATTGTTTCTCATTAAATGCAGGATTAAATTCTCTTTTGTAAGGTATGTTTAGTTTTACTGTACCCCTAATGGTTTAGGCCATGGGCGGGGGGGGCTAAGGTTTATTGGAACCCCGTACAACAAATTCAGAATACACATTTGTTTAATATATATATATATATTATATATATATATATATTAGTGGTGGACCGGATATCCACATCATTTTTAACATCCGCACTTCTGACTGCGGATGTTATGCGGATATTACCTCTAATAAATTATGCAATTTACAATTAAAGTAGCTTATAAGGCCCAGTCATGCACATTTCATGTAAAGTATTAATTATTAATGAACAAACAAATATATAAACCTGAGAATATAAATACCTGGTAACAGAAAATTGAATGAAACTTGTTTCATTGAATTTTCTGTGGCTGAAACTTGAGAAAGTTATTATTTTTATCATAATGAAAATATTAATATTAATTTTAATTCTTATTCATTGCCTGCCATAATAGTAATATCACGAAATTTGAAAAATTGTCATATATTCATAATTATATATTATATTAATAGATTAACTAAATATCTGCATCCACATCCGCGGATATTGAAATTAAAAATCCGCATCCGGTCCACCACTAATATAATATATATATATATATATATATATACGCGTCAAAAATGAAATACATGGATTAAGGTCAGTTTCTACCACGCTTAAATAAAATAGTAAACTCTTACGTAATCGAGTCCACATTTACATCCTGATTGCTTTGTACTACACAATAAATGCGATTTGACATTAATTCACCACTCAAAGTATGCGGGTGTCTATATTCAATATAAAGGTTTTTCAACTCGTTTAACACTATTTTTTTATCCACTTTACAATTGGGGGTCAAACTATCACGCTCTTTAAACACGGATAGAATACAGTCAAAAGCATGCACAAAGATGACGTCGTTTGCTACAATATCACCATTAAATTCAAGTTTATAAACACTCCTTTCCAATCGGGTATTTATTCTTTCACCGCTGACCTTTTCAAGTGTAAAATCTTCTTCACAACTCATATCAACAAATGAACTATATTTCTAAATCGTGCCGACAACTGCGTCTTATATAAGAAATAATTCTTCAAGATGAACAGTGAAGGTGAGTTCAGCCCTGTACTTGGTAAAATCATCGAGCAGGACGGTGTACGCGTATTCAAGCACCGTGTCAAAATAACGCATATCAGCAACACGTGCGTCTAATATTGGTTTTAGTTTACGGAAACCGACGACTTCAAACATTCTGTCGAGAATGAAACTACTTCGCGAGGGGATAACGCGTTATTGTCAGCAGTATTCTTCCACATGAACCGTTTGTCAATGCATGGTTGGTTTCTATCACGATTTACGCAAAGCGTACAAATAATGGCGTATGAGGGTGCATCACTAATCTGTTCTCTTTTTGTGCCTACACCCACGTGTATTTTATAACCGTCCTCACCCCACTTCTCAACCAAAACGAAGATTCTGTTTATCTCCTCACCACTTAAATAAATAACATTGTGTCTACCAGAGTTTGATTGTCTACATTTCGTTTCAAGTTCATAATTAATAGCACCGGTATTACGCCTGAATACACGCACAGACTTCAACAAGGACACGTCGTATATTACAGTGAGGATGCACCGGTTTCCTCGGACAACAAGATCACCACAAGATATTTACTTTCCCCTGAGGAAACATAATATTTCGCAAACTTACAAGTTTAATATTTAATGTGAACAATAATTAAATTAAAGAAATTTCACAAAATTATTTTTTTGTCGGCTAACATTAACGCACTTGCAACAATGTTGGCGTAAAACAAAGGCAATTCAGATTTTCGTACAGCGTGAAACAGTTTTTAACTCAGAAATTTTCAATCGTGCCACAGAGTTTAAAGATTTATTTTTACAAGCCACTTTAACTTTTGAGGAAGGAACTACAACTAACTTAGAAATCTAAGTTCCACCTTAAAATTACAAGGACTCCGCCTTACAGTATTCTAAATGACCTATCAAAAACATTTTCATTACATAAGGTCATCCCTACTAAAGCTTTCATCCATACATAAGGGAGGAAGGAGTTTCCCTTTTTCCTTACTGGGTGTTACAAGAATCACTGTCCTTAGATTGGACATTGACATTCCCTTCAAAGGAAAGCTCCTCCGTTTCCTTAAAAATCGACTTAAAATAAAGTACTTCCTTCGAAGCCACTTGTTTCTCAAATTTATTAACAACTTTATGGTTCAATTTAACAAGTGGGTTCGAAGTCAGTTTCCAAAAGTTTAACCACGAAACGAAGGGAAAACAAACCATCTTACATGAACCAGGTCAGTTTGTTTTCCCTTCTCTTCGAACCGAGAGGAGATCCTCGACCCTACCATAAATGTCTACCTCAAGGCTGACCTGGGTGATACAATTACCATGAAAAGACAAAAATTAAAATCGAACGAATTTTAAACAATTTGAAACATTTTTAGTTTTTAACCCTGTAGCAAGAAACCTATTGATATTCTTCAATAACAATAATCTAAAGTCTAAACTACTTTGTTTTAGGGATTTAAACAACAAAATCTTAAAACTAAAATCTTTGTTCCTATTTTAGTAAGAGATTTAGGCACACAAATTTGCTGTCACAACATCCCTCCCCTCCTTTAATTTTGCACTCCGATGCAACCTTACATAACTAGGGACGGTTATCATCACTAGATTCACAATTTTCACTACTATTTTCTTTTTATTTGTCCCCTTTGTTGGGACACTAACACTGGCACATTCAGTTTTAATCGTCCTTGGGTTCTTCGTAGTGCACTCGAGGTCTGGGCCTAAGAACGTACGGACGTTCGATTGGTGGCCCTGTGAAAGCAGCCTGTCTGCTTTATTCGGGGGACCCTATTTCCACAAAGACCCCGCGAGGAAGTAGTTCGGAAGCACCAGGCGGTTCCTCTCCGCCACTCGGTCCTGCCAGTGGGCAGGACGTGCACTCCGGTTCACCTCCACTAATCGATATTTCTCCGTTTCTTGGACGAGGCTCTCCGTGAGGAAGTAGTTCGGAAGTGCCCGGAGGTTCCTGTGCCGCCACTCAGTCCTGCCAGTGGGCAGGAAGCGCACTCCGGTTCACTTCTCCGTGTCGATGTTTCTCCGGTGCCGAGGGCAAATCTCCAGAGAGAAGAGATGGTGACCCTTCCCCATCCCGTCCCCTGCACCATCCGCCCAGCCTTGTCGCTCGACGTTCACGGGGGCATCGATGCTGCGGCGGATGCGGTCCCGACGGATCACTATCTGATGTCCGGTGATCATGTGGCGCAGGAGATAAGTGACTGGAGTCTTCTGTTCGAGGATGATGTATGAACCCTCGTACCGGTGCTCCAACTTGCCTCTGCCTCAATGTACACCAAGCCGTGGGGCGCCTTTTCTTCGAACGGCTTCAATTCCTTGATTCCATTGGTCTTCTCATAGCTACGCATGAACTCTTCCACTCGACGGCAGATTTCGCTCAGACTCCATCTTTCGGTTTTCAGCGTATTCCTCAGGGTTGTACGGGCTCAGGCACGCCTCCTGTGGCATGCGGAATAGCTTCGAAGGTACAGTGGGGGGTCGCCCGTACATCAAGAAGACTGGAGAATACCCAGTGGCTCGGTGTACTCGGATGTTAAGGGACAATTCCACGGTGTCGAGGATTTTATCCTAGTCTCGTCCAATTCTTCACAAAGTATTCGGAGTTTGATGCACAGCTTTTTGCTCAGATGTTCAATCTTCCCGTTGCTTTGAGGATGGTATGCGGCTGTTCGTTGGTGCTGTACTTCCCAAAACTGGAAGAGCTCTGCAAAGGTAGAGTTAAAAAATTCCTTGCCTTGATCGGATACTATTGCGGAAGGGGCGCCCAGTTTGCACAATATTAAACGATGGAACTTGTCCGCCACCTCCCGGCCCGACTTATCTTTTATTGTTGCCAGTATGGTAAACTTGCTAAAACTGTCCACACACGTGAGGCCATAATTGCTGCCATCCCCAGTCGGAGGAAGGGGGCCTACTAAGTCCACATGCAGAAATTCCCAAGGACTGTGGCCTCGCACACAAGACATTGTTTCCACAGGTTTTTCCGCGTCTGTTTGTTCCGCGCGCACGTGTCGCACTTTTGGACCACTTGCCGTAGTTGTTGAACGATGCCTGGCCAAAAATAGAGGTCCCATAGAATTTCTCTAGTCCTCGCAGCTCCAGGATGAATGCTTCCAACGTCCGTGTGTGTGTTCCAAATGAACTGCTCTCTCAACTTTTTGGGAACTACGATGACCTCTCTCCCGTTCACATCGATGTAAACCAGCAAGTTTCTCACGAGTTTGAATCTCGACGGCGAGATGGGCTAGGATACGAGCCAGCTGAAAGCTCCTTTCTTCGACGGCTGTTCGAATTGCCACTATTTTAACGTCCTTCTGCTGGTGTTTGCTGATTATCCTGCGACCAATAACCGTTTTTCGTATCTTGCGTTCACAAACTCCTTAGTCACTCCAGACAGGCGGGACAACCAATCGCCCACTCTGTTGAGTTTGCCCTTCACGTACTCGATGAGAACGTCGTAGTCTTGTAGTGTCATAACCCAACGTGCTAGTCTTCCATTGGGCTCTCGGTATCTTTCCCTCAGAAGCCACTTCAACGGCTTATGGTCAGAACGGACGATGACTCTCTGACCAAATATAAAGGGGCGAACTTTCTTCAATGAAAAGACGATTGCAAGCAGCTCCTCCTTGTAGGTGGAATAGTTCAGTTCTGCACCCGTTAGCGTTCTGGAGAGAAATAGGAATGGTTTTTCGATCCCTTCTTGCTCCTGTGCGAGTACTCCCCCGATGGCTACTCGACTCGCGTCCGTGTTCAAAATGAACTGCTGTTCAAAATTTGGGTACGCCAATATGATGTCCGTTGTCAGAGTATCTTTGAGTGATTGTCAGGAGGTCTCTTGCGGAGTGTCCAATTCCCAAGATTCCTTAGTGGGCACTTCATTAAGAGGGCGCGCAATCTGACTGAATCCCTTTATAGATTTCCGGTAGTAGGAGGCGAGGCCCAAAAATTGCTTCAATTCCGTTTTGTTAGTTGGCCTCTGTCGGGCTTAATGGCCTCCACTTTGGATTCCTGTGGCTTCACCCCATTCCTGGTAACCACGTGGCCCAGACACTCCGCCTGAGATTGTAATAATTGACATTTTTCTAACTTTACCTTTAAGTTGGCTGTGCGTAAGCTATCCAAGGCTCGTCGTCCCCTTTCGTCATGTTCTTCCAAGGACCTTCCAAGGACAATGAGGTCATTCAGGTAAATCAACACTTCCTTATCCAGTTTCTCCCGAAAAATAAAATTCATTACTCTTTGGAACACTGGTGAACTACTGGACAACCCAAACGGACCACCCTGAATTTGAAATGACGCTTCCCGTTGAGAAGACAGTTTTCGAGATGCTGCCCTCGTGAATTACCAGCTGCCAATATCCCGAACGTAAATCCATGTTCGAGAAATAATGAGTCCCGTGTAGCTTGGCCAAGGTTTCATCAATGATGGGGAGTGGATATTTGTCCTTGATGCAGATAGCGTCAAAGGTCTATAGTTTACACCAAGCCTCAGGGCACCACACTTCTTTTTCACAATTACTAAGGGAAACGACCAGGGGGAATGGCTATGCTGTATCACTCCTTGCTCCAGCATTTCTGCTATTTGTCTCTTGACCTCCTCGTGCGCAATAGGTATCCTGTTGGGACGCCTAAATATGGGAGGGTGATCCTACGTTTCCAACTTCATAGGCATCAAGTCATTATAACCCAGCGGCTCTCCATCCAGTGAGAAGACATCTGAATAATCCCTTAGCCATTCTTCTACGGTCTTCTTTTCTTCGTCGGAGAATGATTTTCAACCGAGAACATAGGACTTGAGGCGTGTCACTCGTTCTTCGAAGTCCTTTCTCGACGCTTGACTTCCTTTCACAGCGACATTTGTTCCAATTTGGGGGGAGCGTCGAACGACCGTGTCGACTACCCTCCCTATTATCTTTCCCTCCGTCACTAGGCCCACGACGTCTCCTTGGTCGCCAAGGTATTCTTCGACGCTTTGATTGATCATCAGTAACCTTATTTTCCCTTTTGGGATCCTGCTCGGCAACATTTTTAAATTCCCCGAGCCTCACTGCATATTCCGTGCAGCGGAGAATAGACATCCAGGAGAGCTACTTCCCCAGGTTTCATTCTGACTCCCCTCGTCAGAATTAAAGCAGCCACCTTTTGTTCTTCGTGCGGAATTGCCTCTATGAGAGTCTCCCTCGCACATTCTTCACTGTCTACTCACTTCCTTCGTATGGTTACTGCTTCATTCAGGGTGACTCTCTCTTCTGGTGGTCTATCTTTGCTTCGTAAATTTCTAAAAACGGTACACCTAATATCAAATCCTGCGGGGCTTCTGGTACTATATAAGCACACACAAAAAATTCCTCCATCCCAATCCCGATAGTCAAACGAAGTTCTCCCTTACAGGGGTAGGCGGGTCCAGTGTTTCGTTCTCAAGGAATGTGAGAGTTTGGCGTGCTCTGTGAGCAGGGGCTCCATTTTGTTGGAAAGTATGTCTTTCACTCTATCTAACTGATATTCGACGAATTGGTGGTGAAAGATATACTTTCCAAAAAGCTGGAGCCCCTGCTCACAAAACACGCCAAACTGTCACATTTCTTGACAACGAAACACCAGATTTTATCGAACCCAATATGTGGCCAGCTAGTAGCCCCGATCTTTCACCACTAGATTATGGTGTTTGGGAACCCCTGAAGTCTAAAGTTTACATCCCTGGTACCAATATAAGAGACATAGATGAACTACGCGAAAGAATTCTGCTCGGATGGGAGAAGGTGTCTTAACGATATGTAATCAGGTGTATTGATCAGTGGCGTCCACGTTTGGAGGCCTGCGTTGAGCAGGAAGGGGGGGAGACAGCACTTCCGTCTAAAACACTTTCGTCTAAAGCAGTTTAGTTTAAAGCACATTCGTCTAAAAGCACTTATGTCTAAAAACACTTTTGTCTAAAAGCACTTTCGTCTAAAAGCACTTCCGTCTTAAAGCACTTTTGTCTAAAACCCTTTAAACTGCGAAGCTTCGAAAAGAACCTGGCCTGGTCCGAAAAAATGAACCAGCTTAACAACAAACCAACAACAATACATAACCTAAATTATACACACTTAAAGTTTGTAAGCCAGTCCTGTTTTCTGTTTTACGACGTCTATTTGTCTTCTGTTTTAATTCAAGCCCTAATGGAACAGGAGATAAACTTTGTAAAACAAAACGTTGTAAAGACAAACTGTGGCCACGGCGGACATTATTAGAAAAATAATGCTACTACAAATGTTACTTATTGGCGTTGCGAACATCGTAGTTGTCCAAGCCGGCTTGTTTTAAGCAAAAATTTAAAAGTAATGTCAAGTTCTGAGCATAACCACGCAGGAAGTGTCGCAAGAATTGATGTGTTGAAAGCACAAGAGAAATTTCGAGAAAAAGCGAACTCCACATCAGAAGCTCCTGCTGCTATTATTGCCGAAATAGTTAGTGAGCTACCAGGATCCCTTACCGTTGCTTCCTAGTACGTCAAACATAAAACGAATTATCCGGAAAGAAAGAAATCGGCAATTACCTAAACTTCCGACCACGTTAGCCGAGATAGATGTTCAAGGTCGATTTACCACTAAAATAGGAGGAGACCAATGGCTAATTCATGATAGTGGGCCAGATGATCCAGAGAGAATGTCGCTATTTTCATCGCCTTCATCCCTGAAACAGTTATCCATATGTTCGCATTGGTATGCAGATGGCACTTTTGAAACGTGCCCAAACAGTTTTTATCAAATTTACACAATACATGGGGAAAGTTATGGCGAAATACATCCTCTAGCATTCATGTTCTTGCCAGGAAAATCAGAAGAACTTTACCTTAAAATGTTGCATGCGCTGGTTGAATGCATGGAATCTCACGAGTTTCAAGCTGAAATTACAAATGTAAGCATCGACTTTGAATTGGCTGCTCGTAATGCATTTGTACGTGTTTTTGGAGATATTCAAGTAAATTATTGCTTGTTTCATTTTTGCCAGAATACTTGGAGGAAAATTCAACATTTAGAACTAACAACACTTTATAATAGCAATCCAGAATTTTCATTGTTCTGCCGAATGGTGAATGCGTTGGCATTTCTGCCTGTCGACGACGTATCTCAGGGACTAGAACAACTGCAGCAAAGTGCACCACAAGAAGCGTTGCCTCTCCTTCACTATGTAGAGGAAATTTATGTGTTAGGAAAACTTCGAAGAAACGGTAGACGATCAAAACCATTATTTCCTCCATCTGAATGGAACGTTTACGAACTCACACTCCAAGGTCGTGCTCGCACAAACAACTCTGTAGAAGCCTGGCATAGGCGATTTGGCGTTCTAGTTAGAGCTAACTCTAATTTTTATCATGTGCTTGATGCACTACAAAGGGAAGAAAGAATTATAGAAGCTAGAGTTGCACAACTCCGCGCTGGAGCAGTTACTAATAGAAAAAATTCCAAAGCTGTAATCAGGGAACAAAGAATACGTACGGTTGTCGCAGACTATCGAAACAGATCTATAGAAGACTACCTTCGTGGTATTGCGCATACCCTTGATTATAATTAAGTAAAATCCTTCTAATAGCTTATAATTTTAGTTTTTGTTTATACTTTTACAACATTCATTACGATTTTAATTCGCGAAAATAAATGCTTTTAATGGTATTTCTTTTTTTTCTCCCTTTTATTATGAATAATTTAAATGATTTTGAAAAGTGATTGTAGACGAAGGTGCTTTAAGACGGAAGTGCTTTAAGACGGAAGTGCTTTTAGACAAAAGTGCTTTTAGACATAAGTGCTTTAGACTAAACTGCGTTAGACGAAGGTGCTTTAAGACGGAAGTGCTTTTAAACATAAGTGCTTTAGGCTAAACTGCGTTAGACGAAAGTGTTTTAGACGAAAGTACCTCGATCCGGAAGGGGGACATATCGAGCAACTTCTCAATTAAGACGAACAACATAAGCATCTATGAAGTTTGGGAGCTCTAGTCCCCCTTACTTTTTTTAATATGACAGTTTACCTCTAAGGGGTTACTTTTTTACCCACCCTGTATATAACAGGACAAGGGGGGCACACGGGAAGACCAGGAGCAGGTAAAACTGCTACTAGCTCTCCGATGAATTTATGTTAACACAAGAAATAACAGAAAACAAGAAAAACAACTGCCTAGATTTGGTATTCACAAACAACAGCAACCTAATTGATAACGCAGAAATATCCCCAACTATAATATCGGATCACAACATTATTGAAATAACAACCAATATAAAAGCAACAGGAAAGGAAAGAACACGAACAATAGAAAGAAGCAAATTCGAATTTTTAATTTTCACTCCAAAGCGATAAACTGGGAAGTTGTTGCATCTAGCATGGAAGTAATAGATTGTAAAACCATGTTCAAGGCCAAGACAACGGAAGAGATGTTAATGACCTTAGAGGAGAAGACGCTGGAAATTGTGGAAAGACATATCCCAAAAATGCAACAAAGAGGAAAGAGAAGCAGGTTCGAGAGACAAAAGAGGTCATTGTTCTGAAAGAGAAAAAGAGTGACTGCAAAATTTAGTAACTACAAAGACAACAACATCAGAAAAATATTAAATGATAAACTGCAGAGTATAGATTGCGTCAAACAGGACTTAATTGAAAACCATACAGAAAAAGAAGACGACGACGCTAGAGAAGCGATAAAGGTTAAATCAAAGTACTTCTATAATTTTGCACAAAGGAAGTCGAAAAATCACACGACTATTGGACCTTTGAAAAATGAGGACAATGCTTTATCTGATGATCTAACAGAAGTATTCGAAATATTAAGAGCTCAGTACGAATCATCTTTCAGTATCCCAAAAATTGACAAACTGGTATGCGATAGAAACTCGTTCTTTGAAGAAGAACTACAAGGGGAAAGTATAACGGACTTCAACTTTATGACTGATGATAATACACAAGCTATAGGGAAACTAAAAGCAAACTCAGCGGCAAGACCGGACAAATGGAGTGCCACACTGATCAAAAACTGCAAGAATGCAATCGCTGAGCCCCTATATTGGATATGGAGACGATCACTAGACACGGGAGAAATACCGAGCATCCTGAAGAGAGGGAGCATAGTCCTAATATATAAAGGAGGAGATCGATCCGAGGCCAAAATCTATAGGCCAGTGTCGATTACATCTCATCTCACTAAAATATTTGAAAGAGTAGTTGGAGAAAAAATTAAATGATAAACAACATGGATTTCGGTCAGGCAGATCATGCCTATCACAACGAATAGAACACTACAACATTATTGATGCACTTGAAAGTAATTAAAACTATGATGTAATATTCAGACTTTGCCAAAGCGTTCGACAAGTGTGACCATGGAATCATAATACATAAACTGAAATAAGTTATATGAGAATAACAGGAAAAGTAGGAAAATGGATATATGATATAATTTCCTTAGTGAGCGGTGGCAAGTCGTTACAGTACAAGGAATATCTTCATCAGAATCAGAGGTCCTCAGCTCAGTACCACAAGGAACAGTATTAGCTCCACTACTCTTCATAATCATGCTAATTGACATGGATGAGGACGTTACCAGAGACAGCACAGTAACATCCTTTGCCGATGACACAAAGATCAGTAGAAAAATAAGAAACGCAGAGGATATAAGACATCTACAAACAGACGTGAACAGAATCTACAAGTGGACGGAGGACAACAAAATAAAGTTTAACACTGAGAAATTTCAACTGTTAAGGTACAGAAAAAGGGAGGACCTAAATTCCATAGAATACTATACCCCAAATGGACAGGAAATTCAGAGAAATTTGAAAGCAAAAGTGTTAGTAGTTGTAATGGCTGATGATGCGAAATTTGAAATACAAAATAAGATAGCAGTAAAGAGAGCAGAGAATAACTGGCCAGATACTGAGAACCTTTAAACGAATGGACAGGAATATAATGATTCCTCTATTGAAAACTGATTATACCAAAGTTAGAATACTGCTCGGTCCTAACATCCCCATATAAAAAAGGAGACATTAGTCAGCTAGAAGGGATTCAGAGAAGCTTCCCAGCCAAGATCAATGGGTTCAAATAACTAAATTACTAAGAAAGGTTGCACGAATTAAGCCTATATTCACTGGAAAAGGGGAAGAGAGAGATACACCATTATTTACACTTGGAAAATAATGGAGAAACTAGCCCCTAATCTTACTCTGAACCCTATAACCAACCCAAACAACAGTGAAAGTAGAAAGGGAAGACTGTGTCGTGTTCCCAAATTAAAGGCTAGACAGGGAACATCCTTAACCCTGAAGGATAACTGTTTTGTTGTGAGAGGACCAAGACTGTTTAATCAGCTGCTCAAAGAACTAGGGAACATAAATGGTGTTGCGTTGGACATCTTCAAAAGAAGATTAGACGCCTGGCTCAGACCAATCCCCGATGAACTGGGCGTACCTGGCTATGTTATGTGAGGTGGAGAGTACAAGAAACCAACTCTCTACTTCACCAGGCCAACTCGAGAGGAGGGGCGACAAGCTTGACCTTCGTGAAGTGAGGAATCATCGCACGGAACATTTGAAAGGTATATATATATATATATATATATATATATATATATATATATATATATATATATATATATATACACACACACACCTTTGATTTGCTTCCTCCCGAATTGCTCATTCTGACGAAGGTCAGGCTTTTCACTCCACCTTAGACCTACAGTTTAACGTGGAATCCGAACCACGCCCCACCAGCAGCCCAACGTTTTAACCACTAGGCTACCCAGGGCAGGGCCGCCGAGAGCTGCCACGGGCCCAGGGGAAGGATTGGTATATGGGTCCCCCTGTTTACACAGTATTTTAGTATGAATGTTTTTTGTGTATATTACAAGCAAACTGATTATATGTCCAAGTCACTATTCAAAACATACAGTATAAATAAACAACTTAGAAGAAAATGACCATTTTATTTTTCGAATCAATTATATTAATTCTATCACCATACAATTTACAAATGCAGTACCAGTCAATGCAGGCAAGACAACTGTTTACTGCAAGATTTTCATAATTAGAAGTATACTTTCTTTGCCTTCTCTCTAGCAAAGTGGTAAATGATTCTGATGAAATTTAAAGTACGGGCTAACTGGCTTTCAATTACAATGGTTCCCAGATCTGTCAGTTGGTCTTGGGCATTGGTGGACCGCAGATATTTTATCTGTTTCAGTTTGATTATGATAATATCTACAAAATGTATGTTCATTAATTATATTTCCTATCTGTTATTTAATCAATTGCTTTATTAATATTTTTAGATTTTATCCCCCCTCTTTCCGGGCCCCCTAGGGATTTAACCCGGCTTTCCCGCCCTCTCGGCGGTCCTGACCCAGGATACCCATTTATCTACCAACTACTTTCGGTACTTGTAGGTTATCTCCCCCCCCCCACCAATTTTGACAGAATATTTTCGTTAAAACTAACGAAAATATCACGATTTAACCTAACCAATTATCAAGGGCGTACAGTTGATCTATTAGTAGGCTGACCATATTTCCTTGAGACAAAAACGGGACATTGGGATGGCAAAAAAGGGACGGGGGTTATGTAATATTCTGTATTCATGAAAAAGTAAGTACATAAACATATTGAGCTTACAATTATTCTTCAGTGACAGAACCCATACAAAAACCCATACAAAACGGTACGTATGGTCAGCCTATCTATTAGTAAATAGTAAATAAACTTAGCCAGTGCTTTCATCAAATTCCTAAATGGTGCGAGACAAGTTTTTATCATTAATTTATAATAGTTAACCTTTATATCGTACATTCTTTATTTTTAGTACAAAACAAAAAACGAAATTTCGAAGGGTTTCTATGGTTATTATTGTTTAACTTTTAATTTGTAAATGATCTTAACTGTGAAAAAAAATTCCTGGTTGTAAAGTAATTAATTACAAGTAACTGAATTACCAGTGATTAATTACTTTATTTACTTCGAAAATATAGTATTTCTATTAATAATATAACAACAATTTTATTATTGCAGTTTGAAATCAACTTATTTTTTAAATTACTTTCTTATATTACATATAACATTATATTTGTATACAGTATCATAACTTTACATTTATTTTACAATTACCTTTTCATTTACACGCTCATCATTAAGTAAAACGTAGTTCAGCTCATTCATTGAGATCTAATTAGTAAGAGTGAATAAATAATTCTGTTCAAACGGATCGTTCAATGTAATATATAACCTATGCCTTTATATAAAGAACTCTGCTTCTTGTCTTACCAAATGATTTTGTCTTCCGCATCAAGCTTTCATATTAGTAATAGGAAAATAATTCAACTAGTTCAGGGAAATAATTGTAACTGAGTTACTTTAGAAACGGAGTAATTTGTAATTATTTGTAATTTAATTACTTTTTAAAAGTAATTTTTACATCAATGAATATTTAAAAAAAAAATCATAACCATGATTTTATATTTATAAATAATAAATAATTATATTTATAAACAATAATCCTACATTGTTATGTTTTAATTGCGGTAACACCGCCTAACTCAACACACTAGTCTAACCGAAAATCGGAAGCAACTTTTCCTATAATAGGTCAGTAGTAGGAATGAACATTTTGCATGCACTTTAGAGAATCTGAAATAAAACTGTTTTTTGTCTTTCGCTCTGTTAATTTTTTTTTATTTTCACATTTTTATGCACGAGTTCTCCAAGATGGCCGATTTCTGAATTTTCTCTTCTCATTCCTGTATAATTTCTTGCAACGCATTAATTCTTTTTTTTATGCTGGAAACAATCCCGTTAATGCTTGTTAACGCAATGGGACGCATTCGTCTGGCTTGAGCGCTATGCCATGCACATTTTGACCCACCTCACTGATTAATATTATCACCTGTAGATTTTGGTATTGCAGAGTTGCCCAACCAACTAACTAGCATTTCGTGCATACATTTATATAGATTTGGTCACAGATAACATGCCTGAATACATCCTCTGATAACAGAACTAATGAGATGTTCTGTAACATTTGCTTTAAAACCATTGCATAATTTGGTACGTACCTAATTATTTTGTTCCCCACTTTCAGGGTCTTCACTTCGCTGATATATATATATATATATATATATATATATATATATATATGATACACATGGGCCGTGCATTGAACAAGGAACTCTTTTGGGAAAATTAAATCCACTATAGTCCGAATAAGTAATGGTAAATGATAAACACTATAGTTTTTTCTTTTTTATGATGTTAGCCTAACGTGGGCAACGGGTCACTCGCAAAGAGGTTCCAAAAATATAACTTCCCTCACCAGCAATCTGCAAAGCAGATAGGATCCAGCTTTCGGACAGGATCTAGGGGTTACAGCTACACCTAGCCTACTATATCCAGAACCTCAATATAAGCAAAAGACTCGTTGCATTCGCGTCGGATTGAATACATCAAAGAAAAAGGGTAACTACTGTATTTTTAGCCAAAAACTAAAACTTAAACACATGACTTAAAATCTTAAAATCATGATGGGATTCCGAGTTCAATCCCATCATGAAACGGACATGTTATGTGCCTTGAAAAGTGGACGCTCAATTTTGCCAGATGAGGTTTAAGTTTTGGTTTTTGGCTGAAAATACAATAGTTGCCCCTCTTTCTTTGATGTATTCAATCTGACGCGAATGCAACGAATGGAGAGATGTTCTCGGCTCAACGTATAATGAAGTTCTTGACAACCCCAGTCGGCTTAGATGGCAATATATATATATATAATATATATATATATATATATATATATATATAATATATATAATATACAGGGTGTTTGAAAACTTTCTGTACAAATTGTAATGGGGGATAGGCAACACCAAGACAAACCCTTTTCGTCTATAAGTGTATGTCCGCTGACGTCACCATTCGGCGCGAGAGGGCGCCGCTGCAATTGGCTAAAAGGTGAAGTGGGCTAGACTCGCGCTTGCCGCGGGCATTCTTAAATCGGACGTAGTACGCGTAACATGAAGCGCTTCACGACTGCTGAGATGGCTGACATGCATATGGTGTATGGGGCTGCCAATGGAAACGGAAGAGCTGCTGTGAGGTTGTACCGACAGCGCTTCCCAAACAGACGTGTGCCAAACCACCAAACGTTTGCGCATTTGCATCGGCGACTGCGAGAAACTGGAACATTCCATGCAAACATGCATGACACTGGTCGGGAGAGAAACGTGCGCACTCCTGACATGGAAGAAGAAATCCTACGGCGATTTGAGGACAATCCAAGCGCAAGCACGCGAGGTGTTGCACGTATCCTCGGTGTGAACCACGACCTGGTCTGGAGAGTGTTGCACGAGCAGCAGTTACATCCGTTTCATCGTCAGAGAGTCCAGGCATTACAACCTCGGGATTACCCTCTTCGTGTGGAATTCGCACGCTGGTTTCTGCAGCAGACAGCGGTGCAGCCTAATTTTCCGGCTTATGTGCTGTTCTCAGATGAGGCCTGTTTCACACGTGAGGGTGTGTTTAACATGCACAATTCTCACGTGTGGGCGCACGCAAATCCACATGCTACACGGGTGCATGCTCATCAAGAACGGTTCGTCATCAATGTTTGGGCGGGTATCGTCCATGACAAGTTGATTGGGCCGTACCTGCTGCCTGGCCGACTCGACGGGCGGGTTTATCGGATATTTCTTGAAGAAACGTTGCCGGAACTGCTGGAAGATGTTCCCGTGGCTATTCGTAGACGAATGTGGTTTCAACACGTCCGATTTAAGAATGCCCGCGGCAAGCGCGAGTCTAGCCCACTTCACCTTTTAGCCAATTGCAGCGGCGCCCTCTCGCGCCGAATGGTGACGTCAGCGGACATACACTTATAGACGAAAAGGGTTTGTCTTGGTGTTGCCTATCCCCCATTACAATTTGTACAGAAAGTTTTCAAACACCCTGTATATATATATACACATTTTAACTGCAAACACGCAGTATAATTAACGTAAAGAACGACGCTTGTATAGGAGAATATTCCGCGCAAGATGAGGAGGGAGAACGAAACAAATGAAAAAATGAGGTAACCACCCGGGAATCGAACCCGGGATCTTCCGATTGCCGGTCAGATATGATAACCATTACACCATGGGCCTCACTCAGTCAAATGCCGTAATTCTCCTACATACGCGCAGAAACCAATGCCCCAAGGGGCACCTCCCGCATGCCGTACATTATATACATTTTAACTGCAAACACGCAGTATAATTAACGTAAAGAACGACGCTTGTATAGGAGAATATTCCGCGCAAGATGAGGAGGGAGAACGAAACAAATGAAAAAATGAGGTAACCACCCGGAATCGAACCCGGGATCTTCCGATTGCCGGTCAGATATGATAACCATTACACCATGGGCCTCACTCAGTCAAATGCCGTAATTCTCCTACATTCTCCTACATCGGAAGATCCCGGGTTCGATTCCCGGGTGGTTACCTCATTTTTTCATTTGTTTCGTTCTCCCTCCTCATCTTGCGCGGGATATTCTCCTATACAAGCGTCGTTCTTTACGTTATACACGGTGAACCAAAAGTAGGTGGACAGTAGGTTGAATACGGTTTGTGTTATATTATATTATAACTATGGTATTCATTATAACTATGGTGTTTGTGTTTTATTATATTAAATATTATAACTAAATTTATTTAAATTTTATTTTGTATTATAGTATACAAAAAAATTAAATATGTATTCTCAAAATAAACGTTAGCATTTACTGTCCACCTACATTTGGTTCACCCTATATATATATATATTATATATATATATATATATATATATATATATATTAATAACTTTTCTAGCGCCGTTAATTTTGACGTAGCATAAATAAATCAAATAATATCGTTTATATATACTTTGAATAATAAAACACAACTACATTATTCTGTTTATTTAGTCGCAAAACGAGTTATTTAACATGGAATAAATTATTTAACATACACTTATTCAGCTCGGGGAATATATAGGAGATAAATATACAATCAAAAATAATAATAGTAAAAGAAATCTATATACACCAAAAAATACACACTTTAAGCGAGGAATATGTATACATTCATAAATAATAATAGTACAGTAGAAATCTATATACACATTTAATATAAGACTTATGTACGCGCATCTAAACACTTGTATATAAGCATCAAAAATAATAATAGTACAGGAGAAATCTATATACACGTTTAATACATGTACGCGCAACCAAAATTACACACTCATATATATAAACTTAAAAAAATAGTGCAAAAGAATTCCAATACATGCATGATATATACAGGGTGTCTCAAAAGTCACTATCTATTTCGGTGACATTAGATGTTTTTTTAAAAAATGCTATGCTGGCATAAAGATATGTACTTCTGGTGCAAATTTGTGCATTTAAAAAAAGTTAATTGGTTTATTATCTTGACATGCTTGAACAATTCCTCGAACCTCAACTTCTTACAGATGGCATTCTTGACACAGTAGTTTTTCAGCAGGATGGAGCACCGTGCCATTATGCAATAATTGTACGTGATTATCTTGACAAACGCTTCCCCGGTCGCTGGATTGGCCGTGGAGGAACACAACCATGGGCAGCGCGTTCACCCGATTTAACACCATTAGATTTTTTCGCCTGGGGTTTCATTAAGTCTAAGGTGTACACTGGTAGAAGAATTAGTGATGTAGCCGAACTTCGAAATCGTATTACCGATGCAGTTCAGAAAATAACACCTCAAATGCTGGAAAGTGTGTTCCGGGAAACAACTTATCGCTTTGAGCTCTGTAGAGACACTGATGGTCGCCATGTGGAGACAGATAAATAAATAGCACTAATTCTTTGTGGCACTTTGAAATAAATATATTTTTCATGTCTTAAACCAGTTTTTCGTAATTCCCATTATTTTTCAAAATAGATAGTGACTTTTGAGACAACCTGTATATATATATATATATATATATATATATATATATATATACTGTATATACACACACACACATACACACACTTGTATATAAGCATCAAAAATAATAATAGTACAGGAGAAATCTATATACACGTTTAATACATATACGCGCAACCAAAATTACACTCATATATATATAAACTTAAAAAATAGTGCAAAAGAATTCCAATACATGCTATATATATATATATATATATACATCAAAATATACGCGCTTTATGTTCCACTGCGCTTAAATAAAATACTAAACTCGCATGTGACCGAGTCTACAATCACATACTCGTTGCTTTGTATTATACAATAAATACGATTTAACATTATTTCACCACTCAAAGTATGTGGATATCTATATTCAATTTAAAGGTCTTTCAAATCGTTTAACACTATTTTTGTACCCACTTTACAATTGGTTGGCAAATAATCACTCTTTAAACACGGATAGAATACATTCAAAAACGCGCACAAAGAGGGCATCGTTTGCCACAACATCATTATTAAATTCAAGTTTATAAACACTCCTTTCCAAACAAGGGTTTATTCTTTCCATTCCGAGCTTTTCAACCGTGAACTCTTCTTCATAACGCATATCGACAATTGAAGTAATCTTCTAAATCGTGCCGACAACTGCCCATTATATAAATAAATAGTTTACCAAAGTTCAAGATATCTCGAAGAGTCTATACCTTTTAAATATACATCCAGTTCAAATCCACTTTCGCCTTCTTCGGTCCGACACTCGGTAAAGCCGTCGAGCAGAGCGGTGTACGCGTATTCAAGGACAGTGTCAAAATAAAGCAACACGCGACAACACGCGTTTCTAATATAGGCTTTAGCTTGCGGAAACCGACGACTTCAAACATTCTATCGAGAATGAAACGGTTTCTCGTGGGGATAAGGACGTTATCGTCAGCTGCATTCTGCCACATCAACCGTATATCAATGCACGGCTGGTCTCGTTTTATACACAACGTACAAATAACAGCGTATGAGGGTACATCACTAATCTGCTCTTTTTTTGTGCCTACACCTGCATGTATTTTATAACTGTCCTCGCCCCACTTCCCAACCGCCACGAAAATTCTGTTCATCTCCTCAACACTTAAATAAATAGCGTTCCGTTTACCAATGTTTGATTGTCTACACATCGTTTCAAGTACATAATTAATAGCGCCGGTTTTACGCCTGAACACACGCACTGACTTCGTTACGGACACATCGTATACGGCAGGGGATCGCAGGCCAAAAAAAAAACATGTAACCCATGAAAAACAATTCGCATGCCCACCAAAGTTTATATATATATATTACACCAAATTCTAAGCATTAAGTCTATTATTTTATACTAACTTTTTGGATAACAATTTCTATGCTTAGGCGTGCCAGGCAAATTTGATAGCGTGCCAAAATGGGCACGCGTGCCATAGGATCGCCACTGATGGTACACGGCATTGAGGATACTGCTCAACGGAAGCTCCATCGTATATTGGTTGTCTATTGTGAGGAGCGCACGTTCAGTCGGGTCAAGCTCTGAGGTGGCTATGAGTGAGCAGCCGGTGCGCGGTTTGGCTCGGTGGGAGGTGTAGGGGGATGAGTCACACGGGCGCATCATACCAAGCGTTAATGATTCGTGCACGGGGTTGTTCCAACATGAAAAAATCATATGAATATTTGTAACCCATTATACCACACATTCGTTTAGAGAATTTTTCCGATACATGAAGTAATAACGGCTTTAATGTTTTATCGGAACGCGCACCCACCGTACATCGTTCATTTTCTCCACACATTTTATTAACAATCCGGCGCTCTATTTGAGAGAAACATGTGTCCATATCTGTCCTTTTTGCTTAACAAGCGATACTCATCCCTAAACTCTCTTAAAAACTCGCACGAGGCTTTAGCCACAACCTCACTGCGAACCTCATCATGATATATATAAACGTAATGATAAAAATATTTTAGGATATCCATAATTACAAGATTTATATTCTCAACCGCAGGGTATGCGTACTCGGTTTGATGTAACACGACATAATACCGTTTGTCACACCATTCTCAAGTTCACAACCCACACCCGTTGTTTCTCTTCTGCACGTGATACTTCTTCCACTTCGCGGTGTATATGCGCCTTTACGCAGTTTAGTCCTATGACGTAGTCCATTACATCGTTTGAGCCACGAAAGCCCGCATTGCTCTCGCCAGAATATCCGTAGCGTATTTGGACCTCCTGGTTCTCACGCTTCGCTCGATTCAATGTGGCCTTAAAAGCCTCAAAGGAGGGAGGACGAGGGATTCTTTGAGTGTTCACCACATCTGCAGACTTTATCGAATACCACTTTATGAGTGTCGAGCACGCAATATCAAAGATCGCCATCACTATTTTCCGTCTATGTGAGAATTCTTCAACAGGTAAAATACACGTCTGAGATCCAGGGCTTGTTGAGGAAACTGAGCACGCAGGGCAGAGATATGACCAGCTAGTAGGAGGAGTCACGTGACCCCTTCCTTTCATTGCGCCATACAATGGGCGGTGCTTAGCTTTTTCCTGTACACACACACACACACACACACACACACACACACACACAGGAGAAAATGAAACGCTAATTAAAACATGATTTATTTTAAATAGAAAAATAAACAAACATATCAATAAGTAAATAGTCTCTAATTCATGGCATATATTCAAATACATGTAATAAATAAATAAACATATCGTCAACAAGTGACATGACAGCAATAATCACGCCTCACGGTATCCAAAGGGAACAGTATCGTAGGTGCCAGGCACCTGATAGCGTTTCCTATATGTGTTACGACACACTTTCATCCCCCTAACTTCCTTCACGTCCCCCACTTTCTGTGCCCGAAAATTGTGAGTCCCTAGAGTCAGTTGGGGTGGTTGGTCACTCTCATCTTCATCTTCTAAGCTCACTAGCTCCTTCAGCAAATCAAAGTTAACGATCTGCCGGTTCGCCTGGTTAAGCGTGATGCCTTTCGCCTTCACGATATATCTCACTTCCTCTCCCACCCTCACCCGTACCCCAAGTTTTTGGACCCGTTGAGACAAAAGAATCAGCGTAGGAACTATCTCCATACTCATCCTTGATCTTATCAGTCAACTCTTCGAGGAATTTCCCAATAGGTGGCATGAATTCGCCTTCCCTCTCCGTGAATATCACACTATCTGTGTCTGCGTACAGAACCCTCCGCCCAAGAGAATGCAGTAGATCCCAAAGTTTGATGCGGGCGTAGGCTGTTGTGAAACTGGTTACAGGTATGTTTGTAACACGTGATGTATCTGTAGCTAATTCGGTTCTGTTGTACTTTATTATGTACGACTTGTACGTATTATCCACATTCACGATCTCCATGACCTCTTTATCGGGAGCGTTGGCGTAATCCCACACCTCGTTATTACTTTGAGCTAGATGAACGTTCCCCTTGTCTGTATTCTGAGCAAATTTTCCTCAAAGACTATTTAGGCATAACTTTGCACTAAAGCGCTTGCCTGGGTTCTTTACAATTTGGGCCCATTCAATTTGTATCCTTTCACGATCACGGTAGCGCTGAATATACGCCGATTTTTCATTTTCAGTCCCAACTTTTCGTGGGTACTCCGATGCTTCTACCTTATCCTTCAAAAAAGTGTTTATATATGGTGTGAAAAGGTTGGGGAGCTTCTGAAACCTCCACACCTCATATATCTTCAATATTCAGTAACCGCGACGGACGGCTAGGGACAGCTCAGGACTTGTATATACGCCTCTGATCTTCCGTTGGTTGGATGTGTGATTACAGGCCCCATTGTTCTCCTCTGCGGACTTCACACACAGGGGAAACATGAGTTTGTGGTCTATAACAACGGGTAAGATCAGCATCCATAAGTCGCGAGGGGGAAGCACATCTACGAAAGAAAGTCCGAAATAGTTCTCGTTCAAATTCGCTGAGAACTCTTTAATGGTAGGCAGGGTGGAACCAACCAGTTTTTCAGGTGCTCCTACGGGGTACGGATTGTTCTTCATAACGTATGGGTATAAAGAACAGAAGTCGTAGTAATGGACTTTCACACCCTCCACAGGTGGAAAGTATAGTTTGAAGGGGTTTGTACGCCCGCCGAAAAAGCTATCACCGCATTTGAGACGATCCAACACCATTGAACGTTTGATGGTGTTTATTTCTTCGCGGTACTGCCCATCTGTCTCCATCCATGCATCATATTCATGTTCCTACAAGACCTTGCGAGTGAACTGGGAGCTTATAAGCTGATCGCGGGTGCGGGTCCATGCCAAACTGTCGGCAGGAGATCTACCATGGACATCTACGATTCCACGCTCAGGACGTGGGCATCCAAGCCACCAGCAACCGTTAAAGGAGTACGCAGTCTTCTCACCAGTGGCACGGTCTTCGCTTAGACTATCCACCCAGAAAACATGACCATTAACCTTCATGGCCACTTCCCCCGTGTTGCGGGCATGTTTTATGTATACACCAGTCTGTTCCTGCTGTATGAGCCAGTAAATAGCCTTATGCCCATAACTGCGTGGATTGTTTCTGTGAATGACGGCTAGGGTTTCTTTAGGCATGAAGTTGTTCTTGAACACCGTAAAGCATAATGAGGCGATCGTGGTTGCCACTTGTAGCGGGTCACAGTTGAACCGGTCTATGTACATCCTTTTAAAGGCCTGGAAACATACTTCAAGCACGCGCACATCATTCACGCAATAACGTTCACACTCATCCGCTATATTGTAAGGATTATCTTCATTAAAACTGGTGTAGTAGCGGTCAAAATCTTCACGCTCACCATCACTCATGTTAGCTTAGTTAAAGTCATGTTTGGGGGAGGCAGGCCTGCGTAATTTAAAGTGTCGCGAGTGAGGAAAGTGTAAGGGAAATACCCTTTTGAAACTTCGGCCGCTACGCTCATCACCTTGGGTAGCTTGGCTAATTTACAAGGCGTGAATAATAAAGTGTCTTTAAGTTGAACATTACCTCTTATTTGCATCTGTATAAGTTTGTTTCCTCTTTTCAAGGGATCGCCTGTAAATATCTCCGATGATTCGTGTTGAAGTAGTTCCTTATAAAGGAATTGTGTCAAATTTTGCGCCGTTATGGGCAAGAATATACAGTCATTTTTTTGAACTGGTCCGCTAACTTGACAATATAGGACACAAAGAGTTTCACGGGGTTGTCGTGTGCGATCGTTTTAAGAACGTTTGTTCGTTTACCACATTTGTGACACTCATCACACGACTTCCATGCACTCATCGCAGATAGTCTGGCTTACGAATAGATGTGGGATAACCTCTTTGGTTTCAGCATCCGTATATGTTTCTATGTCGTAGTATACAGTTATACAAGGACTATTTTTAGGCATAGCATCTTTCATATAAAATACATGCTTTGTACCATCTGCCTTATATTTCTGGTGGCATGTAGAACAGTGAACTTCATCATATTTATGCGTGAATTTCCCCCAATTATCCATCATATGAAACATACCACATTCACAGATTCTTATTTTCCTGCACATGCCAATTGATTTATGGAGCTCAAAACAGTTATTACTAAAAAATGTACGTCTACACACATTACAGTCCCTCTTCTCAGCTTCAACTACACGGCTTTCACATTTGGAGCTTTTACACTGCTAACATACCATGTGGCAATCGTTACAGTGTTTGACTATATCATCCGCAAACTCGAGACATCCCTTACACAAATCATGATGCTTTCCATATTTTTTACTTTTATCATAACTCGCGTAAAGAGCCCTTATATTGCGAATGGGGAGATACGTTGTCCCTGTCAGCCCTAAAATAAGTAGGGGGTCTTGTAGGTCTCTCACACTGCTTTTTAAAACATACACAGTCCTACGACGATCATCCATTCCAAATACAACTATACGAACTTTTATTTCCTGCTCTACTCTTCTCAGCTCTTCAGGACCCATATTACAGTCAAACTCGATCTTACAATCTGCTGGCAGTTTACGCTGCACAACCGTAGGCAACCAAATTTTTTTTGGCCCATGCATTTAGTGCAGTAAACATATGAGCTAAGACTATTGCTATAAAGCCACAACCACGCTCGGTGTTTATATGCCGTCTGTAAATAGCCTGAGAATTGAAGTTAGGAGTATAAGGTGTGGTCGTATGTCCCGCAACACGGAATACCTATTTATCATAAAGTTGTTCATGTTGAAGGCGATGATACTTTGAGAGGCTTGCAATATATGACCTAAAATGTAGTCTATATCCACAGCAGCCAAGCGCCTGTAGGGCATTACTACCCAAAAATCATCTATATCTTCGTCATCTGACCCGAACTCGAAGGGCAGTCGCGTCCTGACTTCACGTCCCTCGCTGTTCTGAAGGGCAAACTCCACAATATGTTCAACTACGCGCCGCAGTCCGTGTTCAACTCCGTTGCTATACATGGTTTGCGGGTCGATCCTGACTACGTACCGGTTTCTAGTCAGGGCTGGGGTGAGGGTGGCGGTGCGCACCAGCTCGAATGTTATGCTACCCTCCACAGAATGAGATGCTGCTGCTGTGGAGGGTACGACCGGAATTGAACTGGAATAAGGGGGCACAGTTTTATTTGTAGAAGGAACTAATGTGGGGGCTGTGTCGTAAGACGTAGAGGGCTTGGGCTCTATTACTGTGGGTCTAACAACCCGCGTAGTCCTGCACGCTTTATATCTGACGTGGAAGGCGAATCATCAACTTCATCATGCCCCCCCCCCCCAACAACGACTGCACTGTCATCGGTATCGTCTGCAATATCGATGATGGGGACATGTTGCTGGCACAGTACCTCATGCTCATCGTCATTCATGGCTCTGAGGAAGAAAAAGAAAGACAAGACTGTAGAATATAAGGAGCATCAATTAAAATTTTACTATACTTTGTAAATGTTCCACTAAGGAGTGTGACGTGTTAGAGATGGATTCTATAGAAAAATTCAAATTCACGAGCCCGTCCACATGTATTATATCTGGACCTACAAGATGTGGTAAAACTGTGTTTATGCTTAAAATCATTAAAGAAAAGGGGGAGATGTTCTCAAAATATGTGCATAAAATCATATGGTGCTATTCGACATACCAGTCAGTATTCAACGAGTACCAAGATGATATTTTGTTCCACAATGGTGTATATGACGTTAATTCGTTAAAGGGAAATGAGCATACGGTCATTGTAATTGACGATCTCATGTTAGAAATGGATAAAACGTTTGCCGAGATATTTAAAGTGTTCTTCCACCATCTTAACATAAGCGTGTTCTTCATCAATCAGAATATATTTTTCAAAAATAGATACATGTGCAATGTGTCGTTAAATACACAATATCTAGTCTTATTCGCACAACGTAGAGATGTGTCACAAATTGGGGTATTAGCCAATCAAATGTTCCCGAATCAGCGTAAGGAGTCTTTGGAAGTTTATAAAGAAGCTACACGCCAGCGTTACAGATATTTGCTTTGTGATGTTCATCCACGAAACACGTTTAGGGTGCTTCTAAGAGCGAATATATTCCCATACGAGGCTGAAACAGTGTATATCCCAGAATGACAAAGAGGTTAAAGAAATATCGTGAATAATAAACATCTACCACCGACTGCCACGGTCACTGCAACAGATGTTTGTTAAAAACATTGACTCCGACTTTTTAAAATGCATCTGTAAAATCTGTCTTAACGTTATAAAATGTAATGAACCAATGAAACCCCCTCAGAAGACTCGCCTACGTCGTCACAAGAACATCATACGCGCACTCGCTCGTAAAAATCACACTGTGGGGAAGAAAAAACGAATTATTGTACAAAGAGGGGGGTTCATTCCTGCCCATCTTATTTTAATTTTTGGGGCCTTTGCTGACTAGTTTAATATAATGAAGAAAGTAGTCGTGATTCCACATGAGGTGTATGCTTCACTGCAAAGCTCAAAGAGTCCAGATATGATTCTCGAACCCCGTAAAAGCATGCTTAAAAGAATAGAAAGCGAATTGTTAGACCTATTAACGGTGAAAAGTCACCTGATGAGAAAAGAATCTTATACCAAGAAGCTCTGCAGAAATTCCCTCATGAATACGAAAATTATAAGAATCCGACAGAGGATCCGACAGAGGTCCTCGTAGTTATTAGACATACGGCAGACGACGTTGAGCATGGAGGCATAGGACCTGTGGTCGAGGCTAGAGACGAACAGTCAAAGAACAACGGAGCGACCCCACAACATATCGAGGATGTATTAAAAAGCAGTCTCCCACATACATTGAGGAATAAAGGTTTAAGTCTTTATAATCTATTGAGTGAGGATCCCATTATACAGTAGACCGATACAGGTTAGGTCATTGTTGAAGGAACAAAGTTACAGGGTTCGAACATCGTTGACATCGTCCATGACTTTGTGAGAATGGGGGATAGGCCTTCACCAGCAGGATTGAAACATGTTAAAGCAAGACTACAGCAAATAAATGTCCCCAAAACACTGATAGGTCACCTGAACAGGTTAAAAAACTTGGGACAAGCCTCGCATGTACCACAGCTGAACACGCCTTCACCCCCAGCGGTAACATCTCTGAAGAGGAGAAAGAAAAGACTAAACAACAACGGCCAACCCCCTACCCCGCGCGCTTCTAAAATATGCAAATGGCTAACATATTAAGAAAACGTTATTATGACACTTCTAGCCTAGCCTCCTACGGCAGCGTTAATAGACTGTACAGAGGCGTTTATAATGAGGGTGTAGGGAAAAAAGGTGTTGACCCAGTTCACGTGAAGTAGGCCTGAACTCGAAAGGCCATTCGCCAGCTCGCGCGCTTTCTTATTGGACGGTGACACCTTTGTGGGCGTCTTTATCAAAATTGGTCTAAACAGCCCTCAGATTTTTTTCAAATTTAATAAGTGGACGCTCAACATAATTATTTTAAATAAATTTTTAGCACTATTTAAAATTGGTTTTCTTTTTATTATTATTATTATTATATTATTATTATTATTTTAACCCTTTACTTGCCTACGTCCTTATTTTGGATGGGGTTTTGTCTCAATTCAAGTGACGTAGGCCTGAACTCGAAAGGTCAATCGTCAATTCGTAGCAAATATGATAACATTAATGAATGAAACATAACAGTACAAGAAACTAATTCTAAAGGCTGGTGTGGGAACCCACATACAGCGACTGGTGCTGTATGTAGGAGAAAATAAAAATTGGCTATATCTCATACACAGTTTATAACAAATCTTTTAGACTGTTGAATAAGACCCCCGAAGAGATTAATGATTAAATGACCGCATGGCTGGTGTAATAAATTTTTGCGTGTAATATCAAAGTGCAATGCATCATCGGATCTTCACAGATAGATTTGAGGTGTTCAGCAGCGTCTGTGCTGTTAATTTGCTGGATAGAAGACCCCAATCTACTATGTTTAGATGTATTTGTGACGATACACACTCTGTTTCACAAGCGCTTTAGTTGAGCAAACCATATTTACTGATACAAAATGGTATCTACTGGACAAATAACTTTTAAACCAATCACTGATTGTGCTTTAAGACCGTAACAATTTTATATGAAAATGAAAAAGTTTATTTTGCCCCATACTCCATATGTCAAATATTAGTGATAATAATAATTGGGGATAAGGTAGAATGCATGGTGAAAAATGAATTTTACCCCAAAATAGGATCTATTTTTAATATAAAGTTAAATGAATATTGTTTACAATAAGATTTAAAGATATATTTGTATCTTAAGATAAAAAAATTTGTTTTTGCATTAAATTTGGTTTATCATATTTGAGTTTTTATTAAAAGAGCGCCTAGCCAACAACACAATGGCCTCGTGGTGGTTTTCTGCTACGAGAAGCTCAATAGATTTAACTATTGGCTGTGCCGTTTTTTTGAGACCGTGTGGGTCTACCATGGCCTCATAATGTCTTTTAATCAGGGATGGGAAATCGAAATCTTTTTCGATTCAAATTCGATTCCGATTTTCACGCAATTAGAAATATAGATTCGAATTCGGATTCAAATTTTTCGGTTTTTATCGATTCGAATTTTTTTCCGATTCGGATTATTTCTTTTTCGATTTCGATCCGATTCGAATCTGATTCGGATCCAGGCCTAATTTTTCTTGATTTTTATGAGTTCATTTAATAAAATTATACCTATCATCGTTGTTTTGGTCAAGGGGTGGCTGTTATTAATAAGTTTCATTTTTAATAAATAATACAGATAATTCTTAGTCTATTAACGATCTAAGTAATAACTTTAGATTTACTCTTAATAAAGGTGCAAAAAAAAATCATTCATATAAGCTAATTTATTAAACAATTAAGGCTCATATATACAAGAAATATTAAATTTTTGATTCATTCTGAAATTTACTGAAGGACAATATATCTTGAATAGTTTTTGTTCGCTTTGTTGATGGACTTTCTTGATCTTGCAAGAGAGGCCTTTTATATGGTAGGGCAGTTTCCTTTCTAGTCAATGATGAATACTCCTGTTGGTGATGCCTCTCAAGATGTTTCTTGAGATTACAAGAAGATGGATATTTAATAACCATATTGCAACCATTCAATTTGCAGGTTGCCTTTCCACCAGAGACTGTGAAATACGAATAAACTTCACTTGTTTTGTGGCGTCCCATTTGTGAAGGGTTGAAGAAGTAAAAATTATGAGAACGCTTGAGAAATCTAAACGATGTGTTGTGCTGCTTGTGCAAGTCAAAACTAATATAAGAATTCACCTTTCATTTATTTATATACAAATATGCGGAAGTGCTTATCTTGGTAGAGATCACGCTTTCAGAAGAATGAGAGCATGAAAAACACCTTTTCCAAGAATACTTTATATATCCGAGTTGTAAATAATAAAAATTCTGTCACCCCATTAACCTGCTAATCCTTCTTAAATTTAATCTGTGATATCTTTATCCAGTTAAACCTCGTTAACTCGAGGAAGTCGTCTTCTTTTATCAAGCTCTATTTTTGTATAACTGCAATAAACTGCTGACCTTTTTAATCCATTCCGGGCCTTTAAGGGAATTCACACATAAGCGAAAAGAGAGGTAATCACTACAAATCTTTAGAATTTTAACCACGTGGTCTAATGTGACTGTAAAGTCATCCAGCATTTCGAGCTAAGCGTGTGAAATTGTCACTTTCGGACAATACCAAAATTTAAGGATTAGGATTAGCACCTTAATGGATGGAGTATAGGATTAGTATGATTTTTGTCCGAGCAAACAGATTCTCGGAAAGGTCAGTCTTTACCCGTGGTGAAACCGGAAACGTTAATAAGCCTTATAAGTTATTTATAAGTTATAACCAAATTTTTAAAATCCGGATCCATATTTTTTATCGATTTGAATTCGAATTCGGATTCATCGTTTCTTTTCGATTCGGATCAAAATTTCGATTCAGATCCGCGCCCGTTTTTCGATTCGAATTTTTTTTCGATTCAGATTTCTCAAAAAATATCGATTAATTCCGATTATCGATTCGAATCCGATCCGATTTCCCATCTCTGTTTTGAATACGTTTATGCTTAATAGCTTTGTCTACTATTTGAGTCGTTTTTTTGAGACCATATAGGTCTACCAGGAGTTGGTAAGTAAAAGCTGTAGGTAAATCGGCTTTGGTCTATCAGGTGTTGGTAAGTAAGAACTGGTTGGTAAGTAAAAACCGTAGGTAAGTCGGCTATGTAATACTGTGTTACTGCTGAGAGGTCTTAAAATCTAGACGATTGGTGTATCCCCATCTCGGCCTCGTGCTACTGATGGGTGGGCTCCTAATATCTATACTGGAGGTCATAAAGTTTATACTTAGACAATTGGTGTAGCCCTCATTTCGACCCGTGTTGATAGGATGAGCTCCTAAAAGTCTATACTGGAGGTCATAAAGTCTATACTTAGACGATTGGTGTAGCCCTCATCTCGACCACGTGTTGTTGATGGGATGAGCTTCTAACAGTCTCTATTTATTCTGTGTTACGGACAAACGTATATGCATACACATCTCACATGCATATATACTTTATATAATCCACTAAACTGTGGCGGCTGGTTGTTTACCATCTAAAAAAACTGCCTGTCAGCCGATTACGCTGGATGGAACTTCTCTTTCTCCTTCTGCTGTTTACACACGCCTACATACATATATATACAAATTAAATAAATAGCGCAATTTGGTAACTATTCTTATGGATTGCCTCGGATATATATATATATATATATATATATATATATATATATATATATATATATATATATATATATATTGCCTTCTAAACAAACCAACTGGATGATTAAGCCTTCTAGGCCAATTACGCCTTCTAAGCCAGCTTACACCTTCTAAGCCAGCTGAGGAAGTCAAGAACTTCAGTATGCGACGAGACGTGCCAGCGAAAAGATCTCCTCTCTCCTTCTCCTCCTCTCTCCTTTCTCTTAGGTTACTCTCCTAGGTCAGGACAGGTTAGGGTACCCATTTTTGGGGGGAGGTCTTGGGCCAACCTCCTTCATGCAGGGGACCAATCCCCCTTCCCCTTGCTTGCATACTCCCTCCCCCACGGATGCCCAACCTTCCCTCCCCCTTGCAACATTGATCATCATGCATTGCAATTGATTTGCACGCGTCCATTTTTCAGTCATACTACTGTGCTAATAAACTTTTAATAAACCTGACAGTCATCTTATATAATTATTACTACAGAACACATTAATACAAACTGTCAAGTAAAAATTGGGGATACTACTCTTGCAATAGTGAATGAGGTTAAAGTACTTGGCATTAATTTAGATGAAAAACTAAATTTCAAAAGTCATGTACAACATCTCGTATCCAAAATATCAAGATTTCTCTTGATATTTTTAAAATTAAAAATGACCCTTCCTCAAAAGGCACTCCTTACCCTATATTATTCCTTTATCTACCCACATTTATTATATTGCATTAGCATGGGGTAGCTCAAAGGAATATATAAAACATCCTTTGGAAGTAATTCATGAAAAATGTCTGCGAACTCTCTTGAATAATGACAACAGACAAAGTCACACTTCCCCAATGTTTAAAGAGCTAAATATTTTAAAACTAAATGACTTATACAAATTCAGTGTTGCCGTCAATATGTTGAAAGCTATCAACAGAAATCGACATATATATACATCACCCATTCAAAGAGCAATCACTACCCCCTTCCATCAAATACACGATCATTATAACACCAGACTACTCAATGATTTCATACACTAAAACCTACCTATACAATAGAAAATGCAGATGTATGGAATGCAATTCCCATGCATATCAAGCAGGCTTCACTACTAAATGTATTTCGCAAATCACTAAAAAAGCACTTCATTAGCACCTCTTGATGTATCAGTTCACTACTGCAATTTTTATCATAGTAATCAATTTTGTAATCAACTATTTAAAATATAATTTCATTAATCACCTTTAATTTCGTAATCTATTTTATTATTATTATTATTATTACTATTAAGCAGCATTTATTTTCTATTCAATATACAATAAATCATTTAATTTAAAATTATGTAACATTTTGTAAACTTTGAATAAACTAAATAGTCCAGTTTCAGTTATTTACGTTATTGTAAATTGTAAACCTGGGGGAAAGACAACTTCTACCAGGCGCGTCCCTCGGGTGGTGGATGAGGGAACCCCTAGCGTTCTTTCTCCAGAGCTGCTCCGAATATAATGAATAAGGAGCCGTGGACCAAACGAGCAGCAGAAGGATGGCAAACCGGCTGCTTTAACTTGCCAAGAAACCCTATGATGGCACAAAGCACCGCAAATGAGAATACGGCTACCGCGTACGGGGAAACCGACGCACCTCCCCCTACCGGTCCACAGGGGGGCGCTGAAAGAGCAATGTGGATCACCAAGAGTATAACTACCGTAGCAAGTGTTAACGTGAGGACCCTGTATAAACCAGGAAAACTAGACTGTGTTATAAACGAGATAAACAGATACAGATGGGATATATTGGGACTGTCTGAGACACACTGGGTAGGCGAAGGCGAACTGGAAACAAATGGAAACAAACTACTGTACGTAGAAAGACAGATGAGATCCACAGAGAGGGGGTAGCAATACTGCAAAACAGGAAGGCAAAATAGTCTTATATTGAACACAACCCCGTCTCCTCGAGAATCAGATCAGTGACCATGAAAGGACGCCACCGAAACATTAAGGTAATTCAAGTTTATGCCCCAGACACAACACACACGGATGAGGTAGTAGAAAACTTCTATGAGAGCCTTCAAGAAGAACTAAGGAGGACAAGGGAAAAGGATATGCTATTGATTATGGGCGACTTCAATGCCAAGATCGAGGAAAACCGAAGAGGGTTTGAAAAGATGATGGGGCCCTTCGGCATGGGAAACAGAAATGAGGGAGGAGAACGCCTGCTGGAATTCTGCCAACAGAACCAACTCGTGGTAACAAACACCAAGTATTACCACAGAAGACCACAGAACCTGCATAGAGTGCATTCTAGTAAGAAAACGATGGACATCCTCTGTAACCAACACTAAAGTCATGAAAGGTTCTGACTTCTACTCTGACCACGAAATGATACTGGCTAACATAAGAATGAAATTTTCCACACTAAGAAACGAACCAAAACAGTAAAGTACAGTAAACATCGAAAAACTAAAGGAACCAAATATAGGAGAATTGAAAACATGTTCCAGGAATCTGTGAACTACAATAACAATGACAGAAGAAATATGGCAAAAAGAAAAAGAATTCCTCAAAACAGTTGCCCATGAAATACTAGGAATTAAGAAAAGAATGAAGCAATCATGGATGAATGAAGACATTCTAAATAAATGCGATGAACGGAAAAAAGCAAAGAAAACACAACAGCAAACCATCGGAAACGAACAAAGATAGATATAGACGACTGTGCAGAGAAGTAGACCGCATGTGCAGAGAGGCAAAGAAGAGATGGATAGAAGAGAAATGTGAAAGATGTGAGAACTTCAAGATAGGTAATTCAAAAGATCTTTATAAGACAGTCAATGAAATAACGCGGAAATGGACCTCACCATCCAACGTGATCCGAAACAAAGAAGGAGAGAAAACAGCAAGGATAGATGAAGTTAAAAGGACCTGGAAGAGGTATTATGAGGAAGTATTTAGAGGGGAAGAAGGACAGATGGACCTTACTGAGTTCCCGGAGCTGGATGGAGGCGAGGAGAGGGAGGAGACCCCCAAAATACTGAGAAGCGAGATCAAACGCCACATTTCATCCCTGCCCTCGGGCAAGTCGCCAGGGATAGACAACCTACCGGCGAGGTACTGAAAGAAGGAGGGGATGGAACAATAACCTGGCTCACGGCCATAACCCAGAGATTACTGGAGGGAGCACAAATACCGAAAGATTGGCAACAAGGGCAAATAATCCCAACACACAAAAACGTGACGTTACAGCATGCCAAAACTACCGACCAATAACCCTACTATCCCATGCTTACAAAGTATTAGCTAAACTCATTCAAAATCGAATACAGACGAAGGAGCAGGACCTACTGTCAGGAAAGCAGGCAGGCTTCAGACCGAGTAGAGGAACAGGAGATCAGATTTTTACCTTGAGGAAGATAGCTGAAAAGAGATGGGAATTTGGAAAAGACCTTGTTTGTGTATTCATTGATTACAAACAGGCTTTCGACTACATTTGGAGAGAAGGTATGGTGCAAGTGCTAAAACACGGTGGCCTCGAAACGGCAATTATAGACCTAATCGAACGACTATACACAGGAGCGTCGGCCACGGTACAGAAAGGCAACATCACAACAGAACCATTCACCATTGGAAGAGTTGTTATCTAAGGATGCCCTTTATTACCGCATCTTTTTAATTTATTTCTCGAGGCTGTGATGAAAGAGGCATTAAAAGATTACGAAGGCACCATACAGCTCGGAGGAGAAATAGTTACAGACATGAAGTACGCAGATGATATAGTGCTACTTGCAGACACAAAAGAAGAAGCAGCGATTATGATGGAAAAGGTAACTGAAACTTGCAGAAGGTATAAGATGAAAATCAACATGAGCATAACAAAAATCATGAAAATAGGAACAGTAGAAAAGACCTAACATTACAGACTCAGGACAAATCGAACACACGGAGGAATTCAAATATTTAGGTGCTTATTTTACAAACAACAAAGACACACATAGAGCACTTACAGAACGCATAAAGCTTGGTTATGCAGTAATGAACAAACTAAGCAAAATCTGGAAAGACAATAACACCAAGCATAAAACTGAAAATGAGACTATACGAAGCTATAGTGTTACCAACCATTCTCTATGGGGCAGAAAGTTGGGTGCTGAGAGAGAGAGAAAAGAAAAAGCTGACGGCTTTTGAATCATCCTCCCTCAGACGCATATGTGGAGTGAGTTGGACCGATAGAGTGACAAATGAGGAAATTAGAAACAGACAGGGGATAACACCAGCTGAAGAAAAGGTAAAGGACATACAAAGGCGCTGGTTCGGTTACGTCGAACGAATGTCAGAAACGAGACTGCCAAGGCGAGCTATGTATGCCAGGGAACATGGAACACGACCGAGAGGACGCCCAAGGAGAAAGTGTCTCACAAGCTTCAAAAACGACAACTCCGATAAAACTTAGCAAGAACTCACCACACTGGCCAGAAAAGAGCACTTGGGAGGAGTACAGGCGCCATGAAAGGGACCCGACCCGACTGATCCAGCCGGATGGGACATAAGTCAAATAAGTCAAATTGTAAAAGTACTGTATTTATTTTATCAATAAAGGTTGTTCAGTATTCAACATTTACTATTATTATTGTTGCTATTATTATTATTTTTTGTTGTCAATACTACTGTTACTTGCCACTTTCACTGTTTTATGTAATATTTTCTACTAAATATACAATAAATCATTCAATTTATAATCATGTAACATTTTGTAAACTTTATACTGTATTTATGATTATTATTATTGTTATTATTATTGCTATTATTATTATTATTTTTGTTGTCTCTATTATTATTACTTGCCACTTTCACTATTTTTATGTAATAAATAAGGTAAATGCCATTAATTTTGCCTAAATAGCCTCCATTCTTTCAAGGCCATATTCAGATGAGAGAACTGTGAATATATTAATGTCATAACAAATATCTAAATATTGTTGTAAAACTCGTCACTTGTATTCTCTTTTGAATAAAAGTTTGAAGTTTGATTGCGTTTACGTAAACCAACTACTGTAATGCAGTTTCTTATTAAAGACAAGCAAAAAATGCCTTGAAAAAAGAGTTTTTCTCAAAAGGAACTTTTATAACTGAACATATCGTGTGACGTATGAGATCGTAGTGATGGTATTCCATTCATAAATAGGCCTATTTGTTTGCAAAATGTACGTTAAGTTGCCATTCACTACACTATTTATTTTACTTTGCATTTACCTTGTCCTGTATTTTATCAAGTCTGTCCTCGATGCGAGATCGCACCCACAACTGTATTTACCTCGGGGGGGGGGATTTTGCAGAGATGCCAACTGAAAGCGTCCTCCAGAGGATATGCCAAAGGTCAACCTTAGTCCATACCAATACCATTCGTAAAGTGAAGGTGTTTTATAAAAGCGAGATCCCTTCCTCCCCGAGTTAACCCCAGCTAGGAGGATTGGGTATTAGAGTGCTCCGAAAATTAAAAGATGTTGAAAAAAGCTCATAAAACTTTGCTCCCCAGGCTTCTTCTCATTCTTTTATATCATATTAATGCTAGAAAAAATATTAGCTACATTGAAACATACTAAGCCTTGCCACCAGGCAGCTGAAAAATATGCTTTATTGAATTAATTTATTATACTTAATACTTACATTTGTAAATTTTTTTTTTTAGATTTACCTATCATAAATAGCGTATCTATTAAATAAATCGTAGTTTTACTTGCGTTTATATAAACTTAAATAATTATTACAAAATTTAATACTGTACTTATTTTTTTATCAAGAAGAGCAATAATTAATTACTTTTCAATGGCAGACGGAAACGGTAATAATAATGAAGATGATCCAAATAAAAAAATTAAAGGATAATTCAAATATTTCCTTAAGAAAAGATGATATAATATGGCTAATAGAAAAGCCTATCGAAAAACTCTGATGTTCGAATCCCAACGAAGGGGAACATTTTACGCTATTTTTTCTACCAATGAAGAAAGAGAAATTTAGAAATTTTAACGGTACAATTGCTGAAAAAGTATTAGAAGATAGAGAAAAGCAGTGGATGAAATCAGGAATCGAAACACAACGTAAAGATAAAGTCAAGAAAGATATTTTAGACATTTACGAGAATTATAGGACACTCCAAAAAAAGAAAGGTTCCAATTCCAACAAGGTAAAGGAAGAAAATTTTGTTAGAGACCTTGACTCCTATTCTTTTATTGCCCATAAAGATGCTGAACGCAGAGTTCAAACTGATCGGTTGAGGATGACAGAACAGAAAAAAGAGGATATTGATTTCATAAATGCAATGAAAGAGGGTAGAAAAGTTCTTTTGGGATCCGAAGATAAAAAGTATTCAAAAAAGGTTCAAGCTAAAAGGAATAGGGAAGGTAATTTCACTTACAGAATGGAGACAGACATGCGAAGAAGAGAGCTACAAGAGGCTTCAACTAGCGAACTTAACGATGAGATAGACATTGTTGATGAAGATTATTTAGAATTAGATGATAGTGATAATGATGAAAATGTGATTTAAAATTCTGATAAAAAATCAAAAAGAAAGAGTTCGAAAACTATCACACTAGAACTTCCACGAAACCCATCCAAAAGTAAAAAAATATCTGAAATAGCTGATCGTTTAAATTTATCTTCTGGCCAAAGAACTGCATTTATGGCTGCCATCGCAACAGAGGGGGGAGTTGATTTGGAAAATATCACATTGTCTAAAACAAGTACGAGGACAGCAAGTAAAATAGTGCGGCAAGAAAAAATCGAAGAAATCAAAAGTAATTTTGTATGCCCAAAATTTTGTAATCTTCATTGGGATGGAAAAATTTTGCATGAAGATGATGAAAGATTAGGAGTGCTGATATCTGGTGCCCCAGGATATGAAGAGGGAAAGCTCCTTGGCGTTCCAAAAATCATCGATGGCACTGGTAATTAATACCCAAGCGAATGCTACTCATTCTCTAGTAGCTGAATGGAAAGTCGAATCCAATATATATGGTCTCGTTTTTGACACTACGGCGTCCAACTCCGGCTGGAAAAATGGAGCCTGTGTAAAATTAGAAGAATTATTCCAAAAAAACTTTTCTTTTTTGCTTGTAGACACCACATACTGGAAAGAATCTTGCAAGCAGTTTGGTCAAAACTTTTCGGCGATACAAGTAGTCCAAATAATTTAGATTTTAAAAATTTTCAGAAGTTTTGGAATACCATCAATAAAAAAAATTTCAAAATTCTTGGATTTAAAGATCGATCCTTAAAATCTCGTTGTGAAGATGTTAAAAAATTTCTTCAAGAAACGTTGACCCAAAGTTCTGACAAAAAATCATTACCAAGAGAAGATTACAAAGAGTGTGCGGAACTTATGCTCATTCTCTTGGGAGGGACTCCGTCTCGTGGTGTGCATTGGTTAAAGCCAGGAGCATATCACCATGCAAGGTGGATGGCGTACATTTTGTATGCGGCTAAAATGTTTGCTTTCAGTGGTCAACTTGGGTACGATTCCAAAAAAATAAAAAATCTTGAACGCTTTTGCACATTCACATCGCTTTTTTATATACAACCCTGGTTATCAGCTAACAATGCAGCTGATGCTGCAATAAATGACCTAAAATTGTGGCACGATTTAAATTCTTATTGTAAAATTGATTCAGATGTGGCCTCAGCAGCTATAAAAACTTTTGAAAGACATTTTTGGTATATGACAGAAGAGTTAGCTTCATTTTCACTGTTTTCAAATAAAATTGAGATCTCTGAAAAGAGCCAAATAGCTAAAAAAATTATGAAGATGATAAAGTAAACAGTTTTAAAATGGGAGTTCCCACTTTCCCTAAATTAAACTCTTCGACGAAATTAATTTCGCTGATTGGAGTAAACACTATGTTTCTTTTACAAACTCTGGGAATAGATATGGAATGGATGACAAAGGACCCAAGTGAGTGGAACGTAGATTCTGAATATAAAAAAGCATTTGAATATGTTAGAAGTGTCAAAGTAGTAAATGATCTTGCAGAAAGAGCTGTGAAGCTCATTCAAGATTACTCAAATAACATTACCAAGGACGAGCCCCAAAGACAGTACATGCTTCAGGTTGTAGAGCGCCACAGGAAACTAAGTCCTGATTTCAAGAAAGTGACACTAAACTATCTTCTGTAAAATCAAAATAAGATCAAAACGGACTGTTTATAACTACCAAAAGGAAGAGGCCCACTCCTGCTAAAACAGAAATAAACCTGATGGCCACAGTTATAAACAATTACGCAGGAGTGAGGGGGCATAAACCTCGATAAAGGCCAATCTTCATCTAATTTCCATAGAAATAAGAAGAAATACCAAATTTTAAGCTCGTCTTTGTTTTTTTTTGGCACATATACTTATACTATATCAATGCTTTGTATTTCTAAATCAATTCTAATTAACCCTAATTTATTTTTATGAGGTTTATGTAACTTAATCTTAAGTAATAATACCTACAAATCAGACCTAATTGCATAATTCGAAAATCACAAAACCTCAATTTTACATGAGGCTGGTGGCAAGGCTTAATATGTTAGGATCGAGCTAAAAATTCCCAAAAGTATTCAGAAGCATGATAGCAATGAGAAAATAACTGGGGAGCAAATATTCAAAATAATTTTTTTTGAGCACCTTATTGGGTATATACGAGTATACTCTAAAAAATGTCTTTTGAAAGTAATATGAAATTTCAGATAAAAACTTAACAAATTGTCCTTCAAAAATATCGAAGAACGTTGTCCTGGGTTTACAAAGTATATGATTTAAGAGGGAATTGTCCTTGACCAGGTTGCGAATTCAGTCGATTTTACTTTAGGTATAATAATTCATGGGCAATTGTGTCCTTCGATAGTACTTTAAAATTTATGTCGCATTGAAAGGAAAACTATAGGTAGAAACCGTAGAATGACATGAAAAACCAAATGTAACTGTAACTACGTTAATAATAATACATGAATTAGCAATATAAAGTATCGCACAATTGTGTATTTTAAATACACACATTCTAATTAATTATTTTTAAAAATCTGTTAAAAGACTTTGACGTTTTTTATATTACTTTGCCGCTCTACTACATCTTCAATATGAGCGATTGCATCGTATGTCTCTTCTCCTAGTCCAGGTGAAGCTTCGACAAATGTTTGGAGTAGTTGTACTGCTTGAGTTGCTTGTTTTTCACTTGGACAAAGCACAGAACACCTGTGCAGGTGGGAGGAACATACGAAAGATGATGCAATCCAGAAATTATGTGGAGTAATGCTGAAATTACTCGAGTTAACGAGAATAAACTTTGCTACTTCGAGTTATTAAGAGTAAAATTGTATTGTATAGATACACGATTTATCGGAAATTAATTAATTTCGAGTTAAAGAGAAATTCGAGTTATTGAGGTTCGACTTATAGAGTTGACTGTATTTGACACTTAAAGGACAGTTTTCAGAGTGTACACTTTGCAGTTGGCCTCTTTCCACTCTCGGTCACTCCTATTTGATTCTTTATCCAAAAATGAGGAATCCAAAAATGGGAATCTCAAAGAATCAATCCGGCAGGGTTTCCCTCTTTAAGTTAGACTTTTAGTAGAAAACACCCCTCCGGCCTGCAGTTGCATTACAACCCTCTTTTTAGCTATACCCACTTTCGTACCACGAAAGGGTATGAGAATGGAGTCAAAATGGGAATTCATTTACGCGGGTGACCCATGCAGGATGGAACAATAAATAATTAATTGTCATCCTACACGACGGGACAAGGGACATGTTATTAATGAGTAAAAACAACACCAGACGAAATGCTAATTACTAATTACTTCCGCATTTCTAACTCATTGAAGCGATGTTTTTAAAACCTAAACTAAGAACACACTTAAACATAGTTAAACAAAGTTTAAACAAAGTTAAACATAGTTAAACTAAGAGCATAGTTAATCAGCCAATAAGGTAGTAAAGAAGAAATATATATTTGTAAATCAAAAGGGGCCACGTTACGGCCACATTACAACACAACTTCCCATTTGATCAGCGAAGTTAAGGGACTGCTCGGTATAATTGGTTTAGTGACCGTCCTCTGCATCCAGATGATGTAGCGACCTTTGGTTCGAATTCCACAAAGGTGTAGTAGATCCTCTCCGTCACACACTCTTTGCCATTGCGGAAAAAGGTTAAAAACTAAAAAAGAGATATATATATATATATATATATATATATATATATATATATTATATATATAGAGAGAGAGAGAGAGAGAGAGAGAGAGAGAGAGAGGCGGGGCCACCAGCTTGACCTTCGTGTGAAGAGAGACCAACACACGGAACTGTAACGAGGTATATGAAAATAAAAATGAAAAGGTTTATTGGCAGACTATAGTCCATATGACAAATATTAACACAATGGCAGTTCACATACTAAGGATAAAAATATACACAATTGATTAAAAATAATACAGTAATGTCAAAGTTAAGTGGAGCTATAGACAGACGTTTTCGTACCAAGAAGTCCATAGTTTAGAGCAGTGCTCTTCAACCTTTTTATGCTTACCGCCCACTTTTGTAACTTTTGAATCTCCGTATTGCCCACCAAAATTAAAAATGCAAAAACTCAAATTAAAAGTAATATACCCTGCATAAAACAATAAAATTAATTGCAATTACCTTTAGATTAATGAGATCCTTGAGCCACTAGTGGGCGGGGTTTCGCCCAGGTTGAAGAGCACTGGTTTAGAGGATAAACGGCAGGACTCATGGATAGCTTGGATAATCGGGTTGGTTGATTTTTTAATTCTTTGCATTAGACTTTATTGAGCACATCTTGTTACCTCCGGGAAGCTCGGGACATTGCGGGTAGCAAACATTTGCGAAGCTGAGCATCTCTCGGGTAATTTATGTAAGAGTCTAAAAGACCTGTTGTACAGCAAATTTAGAGTTCTGCCAGAATCTTTTTTATAATTCACCCAGAGTTGCTGTCCACATATATCACTGCAGAAAGTACGAGAGTGTCTTTAGCTTCACTTGTACAGAACCAAAAGTTCCTTATAGTCATATTCGCTTTAGCACAAAGGCTTCGAGATTGTTTTCTTATATCCGAGTCATCACTCAAGGGGCTGGTAATAGTTTGACCCAGATACTTAAGCTCTTGTACTTCCTCAATTACTTCACCATTCATTTTAAACCTAATGTCAGCTGGCTGATTATAGCTTTTAGGATGAAATTGCATAACCTTAGTTTTTGTAACATTAAAAAGAATATCATGTTTCTGCGAATACACTTCGCAGACTTTCAGTAGCCGATCCAGACCTTTAACAGAGGGACTTATTAACACGATATCATCGGCATAAACTAAGTTATTTATCCTTGTGTACAACATCCCACGGTTGCCTCATTAAGTGAAGCAATTAATCCGTCAATACACACACATTAAACAGCATAGGGGAGAGAAGGAGCCTTGTCTCACCCCGCAAGAGGAGCCAAAACATTCGAATAGTACATTGCCCCCACCCAGTGGTGGGATTCAAAAATTTTAAGAACCGGTTCGCCCTCCCCTCCCCTTCTCCTCCCGCTTCCATGTCAGAAATGAAAACTAAAAAAATGTTTTTATCGAAATGCGTATGGTATAAAGAAAAATCATGCACGGACTGAAAAGGTTAAGGACCGGTTCGGCGAACTCGGGAAATTTTAGGAACCGGTTCGCACGAACCGGTGCGAACCGGCTGAATGCCACCACTGCCCCCACCTAACGGTAAAAGATTGGTGGGAATACCAAAATTTCAATAAATTTAATATGTACGTGGGAACCTTCCTGTCTTCTAGTTTTGCAAATAAAATATTGTGGTTCACCCTATCATATGCCTTACTTATATCTAGGAAACGGCTATATATAGTCGAATTACTATCAATGTATTTAGAAATTGTTTCTTTAAGTACATAAATGTACAGGTCAGTTGAGTGGGACCTTTTAAAACCAAACGATATACTGTATATTGTAAAGCATAATTATTTCTGTACAGGCTATTACAGGTTATTTCCACATCGATGACTCTTTCCTTTCTAAAACATTCATGAAACCCCTCAATTAGTAAGAGTTGCACTTTTACAAATTTAATGTATATTAAACAATGTTTCGCTCGATCTATAATATTTAATGGTATTGCTTTTAAATTAATTACAATTTTTATTCACGGATGAATAATTGTAAACTCTATTCATTCATTCATTCATTTTTAATATGAAAAAAGTTTTTCAATATTCAACTTTGAAAATCAAAACCGTTCAGTTCCTCTCTCTCTCTCTCTCTCTCTCTCTCTCTCTCATATATATATATATATATATATATATATATATACACGTGGCCAAGAAACTTCTGCTACAAAACAAACTTATGTTAAGTTCGAAGTAAATTTTTTTATATTTTTTGTATTTTAGACTGAAGCATTTACGTAAGATTCGTTAAAATGTGTACCTGATCAAATGTCTTGGAAATCTACTTTAAAACTGGTTTTAAAGGACAAGCCAAACCGTGGAATGAACCGGTTTGGAAACAGTTGTCTCAGCGATGTCATTGATGCATGGGCATCATGGAAACATTTTCAGGAGGTACACTCACATATGGGTCATCCTGGAGGATGTGTGACTTGTGCACTAGCAATTTCACAGAATATTTCACAGATATCAGTGCTGAGTTCTTTGATGGTCACAAGACTGTACTATACAACCAGTTTTAGAGTTGAGTTTCAGGATTCTCGCTCTGTCGACATTCGACCAGGTAGACATTTTTATTAATCTTACACAAGTGCTTCACAATCTGAAATAAAGAAAAATAAAAGATTTAATTTTACTTTCGACTCTACATCAATTTAATTTGTATCAGGCGTTAATTGGCCAGCCTATATATATATATATATATATAATGCTGCAAACCCACAAGGAAAAAGAGGTGTAGCTCTGAATACACGAAAGGCCTTGGAATCGTTTTTCTTTTTCCTTGTGGGTTTGCAGCATATATATATATATATGTTAACCCCTCCGTCTATGGCCCGGGGTGGTTCGAAGTCGACGGGGGTTCTAGTTAGGTGGCAGCAACGGATGTGTGACTTGAAGTAGTTTTCTTCTATATTACTCTCCGAGTTCTTCTATAGTGGCTCGGAGGACTCTGATAGACTTACTAAAAATGCTGAAGGTTCCGGATTCTTCTTATAGCGTATCCGGAAAGTTTAATGACTAAGTTCTTCTGAAGAGAGCAAGGCTCGAAGGATAAGATAAAAACTATCTTCAACTGTAATTTACTGCTAAAATGTACAGGTAGTGCTCAGCCTCTGAATTAGCTTCTGAATGACAATGGAAGATTTTTACTGGGTTTATATACCCAAAAACTGCTAACATCATTATTATTAAATGCTAAAAAGGCTGTATTATTTTTGCACAATATTCGAAAATAAAGTAAATTTTAGCTGTGGTAAGGCTTGAACGAGTAAACAAAATATTTGAAGACGAAACCATATTTTTATCTTAAACCGCGACTTTTCAGATCTGATGTTATCATGATCTGCCAAGTTAACTAAAAGTGGAAATCGGACTATGCATCTTTACACTAAAATATGCATATGAGTAAAATTTTAAGGTTTAAGATGTACAATTTTAATGCTTAGGCAAGACATGATCTCATCTTTTATAACGAAAGGAATGTATACAAAATATGAACATTGCAAAGCTTAAGCACGATTCCTTATTAAGCGAAATCTAAAAAAATGATTATGAGATTTTAAAAAACAACAGGTCACCAATTATTTGGCAAAGTAGAAAGCAAATCAAAAATTTTATCCAAACTCGCGTTGGGCGATTTTGGTCCTTATGTAAAAATGAATACACACACGTACATACATATGAGTATAGGCATTATATAAAGTTAAATATATAAGAATATACAGGATTATATAAATACATGAACCATATAACACATGAATTTTTAAAATGGATACTTTTTCTTAAAATGGATACAAGAACTATATAAATGAATACAAGAATTACATGAAGAATAAGATAGTATAGGAATATGGGAATTATTTATGGTTCATTTTTACAGGGCTCTTCCCTCTAGAATGATATTAATATAATAATGTAACATCCTAACTAATGCTAACTAGATGATAACTATGGGTTTTATAATACAGATTTATATATACAACATAAGTCGGGTGGTTAAGTCTAGTTCACGTGGTCTGGGTACGCACTCTTGGTCGTGCATAAATAGTTTCATGTTCCGTGTCACTTGGTTTTCTTTGTTCCCAGAATGATCTTTTCACCACAAATATACCGAGGATAATAGCACATACAATAATGATACTAACGGCAGATGTTGAGAAAATGGTTACCGGTTGTAGTATTTGTAAGAGGTTTTTGGTTATCATCCGAAATTTTAAACCGGCTCAATTGATCATTCCATTCAGGGGCATGTAGTTCGGGTAGGATGGTTACAGGTTTTATGGAGAGATTTAAGATCTCTATGACGGGTTTAAATTTAATTTGCGACGGGAATGGGTATGAGTTATTAAGGGTAACCTTATACGGGTTGTATATTTGGAGGGCTTTTGAACGCAAGGAGCAACCAATTGGTAGCCGAATAACCATAGGGATTGTAATGAGGGAATAATTCGATGGACACTCGAGAGTAGCGGCAGTCCTGTTCGCGAAGGAAACCCAGATGTCTGGTCCAATTCGTAGTTGGATGGTTTTAGGGGAATGAAATTTTTTAAATGAACATACGGGGCATGCCGGTCACGAATTAATCGATAAAGCAAGACCTAGTAGTTGGAAGAATAACTGGTTTGAGTGGAGGGCAGACGAGTTGTTTATTTGGTTGCGGGAATCGGCAATGCCGGACGTCGCTATCTGACATCATAGAATAAGCTGATAGATCTTTGGTGAGGAAAAGGTAAGGTGGTACGGTGGGTAAATACAATCGATAGACATTAGAGTTATTTTGGTAGGGTGTTGGGAAAGGGTGAAATTTATATACGTCATAAGTGAGGACATCGAAAAATGGTATAATTATGAGGTATGTGTAGGGGCGTGGTCCATGTACAGTCCAGGTGTATTCTAGAAATTGAGGGTAATTAGTGTGGTTGAGTGGGAATATGGGTGATAATTTTAATTGTGACTGGGCGGTGTGAATCAAGGACTGAAGTATTTCCCATGGTATTAGGGTGGAAAGAGTGATTTTTCCATGGGCTAGCTGGGTTGCACGCAAAACCTTGGAATGAATCGTAGTTATTCGTTGTAAGTATTTATCGATTAGGGTTACTTGTAGGTTCATTATCTCTATTAATTCTAGATATCTTTTGTGTTCTTTGTATTGAGCTAACATGGATTCAAGGTATGTGAATCTGTCCGAAAGGGAGGAGGAAGCGATTGTTTTCGTGTAATGACCTAATAGTTTGTTCTAACATGTGTCCATTATATTGTCGATTTCGCGCGAAGAGATTCAATTTAAGTTCAATTCTTTTAATATCTTCTTCGGTTGCTAATCCGAATAAACCTTTGAACAGTTTCCCTCCTATATCTATCAGTCCCCTTTTACTTCTTTGGTTAAAGTTTTCTGAATTTTTAGTTTCAGTTTGTATCCATGGTAAGGCTAATATTTCTGATAGGGCGCGTGCTGTAGTTTGAATATTTTCGAGGGTATTTTCTAACAGAACGCGACTAATCTGATCTTTTCCTTGGAAAGAATTCTGGACTTTACTTTCAAACGTTTTTAATTGGGTTTGTATCTGAAGGAGATTGATTTTAATTCTAGCAGGGGGTTGCAAATTTATATAAAGGTCTGCGTGCCCTTTCAAAAATTTACCTTCTGCAAGTTTTTCTATAACAACTCCGGTAGAAATTTTAATGCTAGGTCTACAAGAGTAAATAATTTGGAAAATTATAAGGGGGACAATTTTATTCATTTCTACGCCTTAGTTATACGGAGCTGGGGTAGTTGTGTGGATACTTGTGTGGATACTTGTGTTTGTGGGCGAAGGGGTCGGCCTCGTTTTGGTGGCAATGGGGGTCGACCGTTGAGCTCGGATTCTGAGCGGGTTCGTTTCTTATGTGAAGGTTCTAGTTCACGTGGGTGATGCATTTGCGGGCGGTATGTAGGGTCCGTGCGTCGATCATCAATCGGCGAGGGTGGTGACAGAGGAGATGGTGGAGTTGGAGGAGATGGTGGAGTTCCACTGAGTGATCCTCTCGAAGGGGTTTCTCCAGGGTCTGGGTCCGATGGGACGCTTGGCTCTGGGGCCTCCTCTTGTTCAGAGATTGCCTCGAGTAATGGTGGTATTACGAGGTACCAATCTTCGTCATGGTAGCGGTTCCCGCGGTGACCACTTCAGTTTTTTGATCCCTGCCCGATTTGTTAATATCTTGACCTTTTGAAGGATAGGCGGCTCGAACGCCTGGCAGCTGTTTTTTGGGAAGGTGTTGTTCGGAAGCTATCTTCAAATTGTCAGCGTGAATGATCTTTAGTTTGGAATGATCCCGGAGGTCGAGGATTTCATAACGATTTTTTCCGAGGTTTTTCATAATCCTATATGGGCCATCCCATTTTGGGTATAATTTGCGATGAGCACCTGGCGGTTTCACGCTCTTCAGATAACATCGCATACCGACGATTATAGTCCGTTGACGGGGATGACGCCTATGTTGCTCTTGCTCCATCTGTTGGTTTCGTTGGTCGAGGGCATAGCGGATTATGTCAAAAATCTTGAAAGATCGTTCAGCTAGTTGCTGATTTGCTTCTGCCATTTCGGAAGATGTTAGAACTGCCGGGTCGGTTTGGTCGGGCAAATCAAAAGGTAGACGCTTGTCGTAGTGATAGAGGACGAAATGAGGGGTGTCCCCGATGGACACATTATAGCCATTGTTGATGGCTGTTTGTACCATGGGAAGGGAATCATCCCATGTACGGGAGGATGCATCGACAACGTGGCGCAGGGCTTCCAAGATCTTTCGATTGTGCCTTTCCACTAAGCCGTTTGCCTGCGGATGGTATGCCACAATGTGTGTATTTTTAATTTTACACATGTTACAGAGTGACTCGAACAGTTTGGAAGTGAAACTAAGGGCGTTATCCGAGATTAGGATGGAAGGAGTGGTATGATTTTGGATGACGCGTTCCACTAGGGCTCTTGCCACAGTTTCCGAGGTCTGGTCTGGAATGGCGGCTACTTCGCTGTAACGCGAGAAGTGGTCCGTAAACACAATGATGTACTGATTTCCCTTTGATGTTTTGGGAAATGGTCCCAGTATATCCATTCCAGTTCTTTGCCAGGGCCTTTGGCATACTGGATATTTATGCATCGGAGCTGTGGATGGTACGTTGCCCTTATGCTTTAAACACGACGGACATTCGGCGATGTATTCTTGTACCTTTTGTTCATCTCGGGAAAGTGGTATCGCTCCAAAAGACTCTTGATGGTGCGATCCGGCCCCATGTGTCCATACAAAGGTGAGTCGTGACAAAGTCCAATGGCTATATCGACGAGATCCTTTGGTATCTCCACGAGGTCGTTTCCATCTTCGTTCCTGAAATGTACGAGCCCATCTTTGAGGTTGTACTGTTCTTTTACCTTCGATGGTTCCTTTTGTTCCAGGCGCGCCCGAAGGTTCTGGGTGTGTTGGTCCTGTTGTTGGGAGTATTGCAGACACTCGTAGTCGAACACAGGAAGAATTCCTATTTTATTCACTTGGGCGTCGGGCTTGAGTCTCGACAATCCGTCTGGAATAACTTGCAGTTTTCCCGGTTTGTATACGATTTTCGCTGCAAAGTCCTGAATCAACAGAGCCCATCTACTCAATCGTCCTTCAAGTAGCTTGTCCTTGAAGAGGTACGTGAGTGGCTTATGATCAGTCTTGATGGTTACATCGTAGCCATAGACGATATTTCGGAATTTTTTCAAAGCCCAATATACCGCTAGGGCCTCTCGGTCCGTAGTGGAATAATTCCGTTGAGGTGCAGAGAGAAGTTGACTGGCATAAGCAATGGGTAATTCCACACCGTCTACGTCCTGTAACAGGACGGCTCCTAGTCCATAGGAGGAAGCATCTGTGGCTATGATGAAGGGTCTTGTGTAATCAGGATATTGTAAAATGGGATGACAGGTTAGTTTATTAATTAAAGTTTCAAAGGCATGTTGGTGATCGGATTCCCAGTTAAATTTCGAATTTTTCTGGAACAAATTAGTAATGGGTTTAGCAATATTGAAAATTGGGGGATAAAGTTCCGATAGAATCCGACAAAACCAATAAATGCACGGGCGTCGTCGATGGTTTGGGTACAGGGTACCTTTCCAGGGCTTCGAGTTTGGCTGGATCAGGTTTAATTCCTGTGGACGAGAGTAGGAATCCTAGGTATACCAGGGATTCTTGTAAAAAATTGCACTTTGCAAGCTTCAGTTTAAGGTGTGCTTTTCTCAAGTGTGATAGCACATTCTGAAGGCGTTGAAAGTGTGTTTTTATGTCCGAACTGTAGACGATAATATCGTCAAGATAAACGAGAGCTTCGACACCTAATAGGTCGGAAAGGACTATATTCATCAACCTAGAGAAATTAGCAGGCCCATTTCGGACTCCGAAAGGTAAAACCTGGAATTCGTAATGGCCTCGGTTAGTGGAGAAAGCAGTCAATGCCCGAGATTCGGGACTGACCTCCATTTGCCAATAACCCGATGCTAAATCGAGGGATGAAAAGAAGTTCGCTTTCCCTACGTTCAGAATTGTTTCCTGCATGTTTGGAATCGGGAAACGGTCTGGGATGGTAATGTTGTTCAGGCGTCTAAAATCTATACAAGGGCGAGATGTTCCGTCCTTTTTGGAGACGAGAATCATAGGAGCGGACCAGGGACTAGCTGAAGGCTGAATGACATCCTGCTCCAACATGTCCTTGATGTGTTCCTCAATAGTGACTAATTGGGAATGTGGAACCCGATAGGGAGGAATGAAAATGGGTTTGGAATTGGGTTCCAACTTGATTTCAAAAGGGACCAAATTAGTTCGGCCCAGAGGATCTCCTTTTAGGGCAATCACATCTCTATTTCTTATCAGGAAATCGAGAAGTGATTCCATTAGTTTGGGATCCTGTAAAGCTGGTGACTCCTGAAGGGAGTGCTCCAGACATTTCTTATATTCTTCTTTTAATACTGAAGGATTTAACTCTAAGGAACTGGAAACACGATTTATCATACTGATGGGGAAATCTGAATCTACTTCTACTGTGGAAACAGTTCCTATTTTCTGATTTGAAGTTAATTCTATAGGACTTTTTCCTTTGTTTAAACAAACAACAGGGATAGCTGAATTCTGACTCTGACTAAGGACTTGGGCAATAAGAACATCTCTTTTGAAATTACTTTTCTCTGTAATCAGAGTACGCTCTGACTCTAATAATTTTCCTTGACTGTTAACTACTTTTGCTAGGAAACAAATCTTCTCATAAGGTGCTACTGTTATATGCTCGGTAGGGCATATGAAAAATTGTGAATCTGATTCTGGTTCGGCGACTAAAATTTGCCTTATTGGCTGAACTGAAGCTGGCTGACTGGAAACTGGCTGACTGGAAACTGGCTGACTGGAAACTGGCTGACTGGAAACTGACTGTGTTGATCCAACTGGATTCAACAACTGGAACTGATTACCCTGGGGTCTGATTTCTGGAGCGGTTGTCCCTCTGGATACAACCGGCTGACTTGAACTGCTATCAAGTGGAGGGGGTTTCCTATTTCTTTCGGAAATCTGAACTGACTAATTCTATTACATTAAGCTGTCTGTCATTCTCACGGAGATGGTGTGTCCTATTTCGACACTTTACTAACTTTCCGGCTGGGTAAATCTCCCATTGATTCCGGTTAAAAAAATCCATACCTAGTAGGATGTCTGTCTGAAAGGTGGCGACTGTGTCCACTATACAACATTTCGCGGGGTATACCGCGTTTCCAACTTCTAAATATAACTCAATTTCTCCGTATGTAGGTATGGGTGTGCCCGTAACTCCTCTGAGTTGGCAGGATGGTGCCTTAAGTTCATATTTGTAATTTGTATTCTCTAATAATTCATCTACACATTGTTTCTTAATTAACGTCGCGTGTGCTCCTGTATCTAGGAGAGCAGTTAAATCTTGGTTATCGGTGCTACAATTTATTATTAAATCTAGGAGGTCCGCACCTATTATCCTGATGGGGAGTTTGTGTGCGTATCTGGGTTCATTACTGTAATTTAGGAGGGAGGAGGTTGAACTGCGCCTCCAATGTAGGGTCTAAAAAAGGGCTCGAATGGTCTTCTATGGGAGGACCTGGGTCATATTCTACGGGATATCATACGCTGGAGGGTGTTCTTGAAAACTGTACTCTGGGGAAAATGATTCCTCCACGGGTACTTCTACGTACCGAACTAGTTGACCTTGCTGGTTGTACTGAGGTTTGTACATGGGGTAAGAGTGTGGTTGACCCTGTGGTCGTGATCTATTGGGTTGGTAGTTCGACTGAGGCTGGGAATGGACTGGTTTCTGGGGATTGGATGACTTTTGGGATACGTTTTGGGAACGTGGTTGGTTTGGTTTCTGAAAGTGGGGTCTATACCCTGCAGGGGCTTTATCAGCACACTTTTGGCGATCGCCACGGCGATGACCATGTTCGTGACAGTGGGAGCAATAAGAGGGTAATTACATTGACTTATCATGTGCCCAAAGCTATCGCAGTTAAAACACTGTGGAGGAGGGCGTGTATTCTGGGTTTGGGGGGCTTGTTTCTGGGTGGTGTCCCTGCATTGGCCTCGATTTATAGGGTTGTTGTTGTTGCTGTTGGTGTTGTGGCTGCTGCTGTTGAATAATGTACGGGGTTTCTCTACCCTTTCGGTAGTTTGGTTTGCTAAATCGGGGTAATGTTCCCGTGTTTTGTTTATGGCTACACTTACAGGTTTGTCAACATTTAAAAACTCCTGAAACTTTTTTTTAGGTGCTCCGGGTAGGTTTTGGTAAATGGTTGTGGCTACTATTAGATTTCTTTGTTTCGAAGTGAAAGTTATGCCACATGCATTTTCTGCGGCCGGAGGGCTTCTCCTACAAGTTTGTGTGTACGTGTAATAAAATTGTTTAAATCTTCGTGTTCCTCTTTCTTCCATTTAGCTTGGAAGACTGCTTCTAACGTGGCTAAGGGTTGTGCAAGGTTATTTCTTTAAAAAATTCTAATAAGTTTTGTTTAAAATCGTCCCATGTTGTAGCTTCGCTAATTGATGGGACGTAGGTGACTGTGTCATGAGCATTCCCTTCTTTAGGGTCGATAAATCTTTTTGCTTCTCTAATTTTTATATCATCATCGGTAATATTTTCGCGTAAGAAATGTTGCTCTAAAGATTCAACCCAAGGTCTTACGCGTGGTTCAACAAAACGATTATCTATGGTCCCCTTAAAAATTAAAACAGTATGAGGAAGGTTTACTAGTCTGCCTAAGTTAATGTATGCTGGGGCGGGGGTTTGAGACTGAGACATATTGGCTTGTGTGTTTGGGAGTATGTTTGAAGGGCGCGGGGTAGGTGGAAAAATGGGTGTAGGTAAATTTTCGATGTCAGAAAGCGCACCGTCTGAATCGCTCATATGTGAAGGTACTTATTAATGTGTTCTAATTAGGTCTGCTTGACCGATCTTAATTTATGGAATGATCACTTAAGGGGTTTTCCTAACTACACTATCTAAAAATAAATGCACAACAATTTGCCTAACTAGGGGAAAATTTGAAAAGATTGCAAACAAAAATAAAAATGTAAACAAAATTTTACTTGAATGTACGTGAAGGTATGGTAATACTATGTTTGGTACATTAAATAAAATTATACTATACTAACTAGAAGAGTAAAGATAACTGTGAAAATAACTGTAACAATAATTCTGTCACAATAATTCTGTGACAATAATTCTGTGACAATATTGTTTTCAATAAAAAAAATGTATCACTGGTGTCTGAAGTGTTCACTGTGTTTTGTGTTAATTCTGGCTCAATATTAAATATTAACTGTTAATAATACTGACTTTTCAAATGTTTTAGAGATTATTTAAAACAGAGTTTTGTACTTAACAAGATTCCTACGGTGAAATCCTTAGAGACGTGTCCTGAAGACGTGTCTTGCTGGCCACTTGTTCTTGGATGAAAACTAGGCGTGGAGAACTTGGAGTCGTGACGCACCGGTTCAAGGGTGGATGTGACGAACTAGAAGTCGTGACACGCCGGTCAACTGGGTGTTGGTTCTGGTTCCAGGGTCTGGAAGACTGGAAGAATCCTGGAGTCGTGAAGATCCTGGTTAAAGGGTCGCCAGTTGTTAACCCTCCGTCTATGGCCCGGGGTGGTTCGAAGTCGACGGGGGTTCTAGTTAGGTGGCAGCAACGGATGTGTGACTTGCAGTAGTTTTCTTCTATATTACTCTCCGAGTTCTTCTATAGTGGCTCGGAGGACTCTGATAGACTTACTAAAAATGCTGAAGGTTCCGGATTCTTCTTATAGCGTATCCGGAAAGTTTAATGACTAAGTTCTTCTGAAGAGAGCAAGGCTCGAAGGATAAGATAAAAACTATCTTCAACTGTAAATTTACTGCTAAAATGTACAGGTAGTGCTCAGCCTCTGAATTAGCTTCTGAATGACAATGGAAGATTTTTACTGGGTTTATATACCCAAAAACTGCTAACATCATTATTATTAAATGCTAAAAAGGCTGTATTATTTTTGCACAATATTCAAAATAAAGTAAATTTTAGCTGTGGTAAGGCTTGAACGAGTAAACAAAATATTTGAAGACGAAACCATATTTTTATCTTAAACCGCGACTTTTCAGATCTGATGTTATCATGATCTGCCAAGTTAACTAAAAGTGGAAATCGGACTATGCATCTTTACACTAAAATATGCATATGAGTAAAATTTTAAGGTTTAAGATGTACAATTTTAATGCTTAGGCAAGACATGATCTCATCTTTTATAACGAAAGGAATGTATACAAAATATGAACATTGCAAAGCTTAAGCACGATTCCTTATTAAGCGAAATCTAAAAAAATGATTATGAGATTTTAAAAAAACAACAGGTCACCAATTATTTGGCAAAGTAGAAAGCAAATAAATTTTATCCAAACTCGCGTTGGGCGATTTTGGTCCTTATGTAAAAATGAATACACACACGTACATACATATGAGTATAGGCATTATATAAAGTTAAATATATAAGAATATACAGGATTATATAAATACATGAACCATATAACACATGAATTTTTAAAATGGATACTTTTTCTTAAAATGGATACAAGAACTATATAAATGAATACAAGAATTACATGAAGAATAAGATAGTATAGGAATATGGGAATTATTTATAGTTCATTTTTACATATATATATATATATAATATGGGGTGGATTTCACACTTAAACACGTGAAAGGAATGAATGATGCAAACCCACAAGGAAAAAGAAAAAATGATTCCAAGTCCTTTCGTGTATGCAACAGTACGAATCGTCATTTCCTAACGAGGTGTACTGTTGAATACACGAAAGGACCTGGAATTATTTTTTCTTTTTCCTTGTGGGTTTGCATCATATTCAGTATATATATATATATATATATATATATATATATATATATATATATATATATATGTTTTCCTAAATTAATTTCGCCGAAATCCTTTTTTCCTTTATGGTAACTTCAAATTCTCATCCCCCAACTCCAATAATAATAATAATAATAATAATAATAATAATAATTTTGTGGAGAAAGCTCCTCTCTCTCTCTCTCTCTCTCTCTCTCTCTCTCTCTCTCTCTCTCTCTCTCTCTCTCTCGCTTTGAGTTTCTCTCAACCCCTTTTGTTCGTTTTGTTCGTCGAGTAGACCGATTGGTCGACATTTATAATATAATAGGTCTTGTCTTTGGAGAGGTTTCGGTCTCATTTTCAAAGACTTTCTCACTGATTTCAATTGCCTATTTTTAGAATCGCATAAAGAACCCTTTCACTAATTTATTGTCGCTCTAAATAATAATAATAATAATAATAATAATAATAATTACCTTAGTTAAACACCCAAGACAAAGAGCCAAATAAGTAATCTAAAATTCATATTCTGAATTAATCATCAGAAAAAAGCTAAAAAAAAAAGATTCCCTAACCCCCACCTTCCCGCTCCTCAAAGAGAAAAAAAGCAAACAAAACCGTAAAAAAAAACGAGAAAAATCCCACAAGGGAAAAGAATTGTAGGAATTAAAACCCGGAGATTCGCTCTTAGACAAGGAAATTTAGTGTAAATGAAAGACTTTAATATGATGAGGAACATGGCGTGTTTTGAGTGAGAATTGCGATGCTCGTAGAATAAAAGAACTGATGTGGAAGGTCCTTTCTTTCAATACTTATTTCTAATGGAAAACCATAAATAAGGAGTATATATATATATATATATATATATATATATATATATTATATAGTATATATATATATATATATATATATATATATATATATATTAGAGAGAGAGAGAGAGAGAGAGAGAGAGAGAGAGAGAGAGAAGTGGTTTTTATAGATTTTATTAAATAAACTTTGGTGGTACGATTTGACGTCCCATCTGAGGAAAATCTGTTCATAGGAAAATTGCTCTGAAGAGAAATTATTTGAGGTAGTTTTTTTTAAAGACAATCTTGGCTTAGAAATTCAATTAAAATGGTGCACGTAAAGTACATGTACTACATGCGTGTGTGTGTGTGTGTGTGCAGAATCCGTGTATGGGGGCATATCGCTCATAAAAACATATCGCTCGCCAAAAAATTGTCAGTCTCTGTGACACCTGCGAGAGGTGAGATTTGAAGGTGTCCGTGTTTGTGAGTGCGTGAAGTCACAATGCAAGTACTGACAAAACCCCGTTTGTGGAGGTGGAGGGGGAAGGGGGGAGGAGGGGGATCTGACGGGATAAAGTTCAAACGAGTTTGGCAGTTTTCGTTTTCTACGACTGGCAAACTCGACCCTTGCATTCAAATAGCAGTTGGACTGGCAAATGTCGACACTCGCATTCAAATCACAGTCGACTAACGTCTGAGAAACACAACTACTTTAATTCAGATTTCAGGTTTCTTTTTAAGCAATAGAAAAATGGTGATAATTTTATTTTGGTCTAAAATATTATTTTTATATTCATGCAATATATAATACCTACATTTGTATTAAGAATTTTACACACACACACACACACACACACACACACATATATATATATATTATATATACTGTATATATGTTACAAACAGACCGTGTATGGAACTAGGAATTCTTCTGGAAAAATTAAATCCACTATAGTCCGAATAAGTAATAGTAAATTACAAATACTGTAGCTTTTCTTTTTCATAATGGAAGCCCAACTTGAGCAACTGGGTCACTCGCAAAGAGGGTACCATTCTCAGGGTACCATTCTGAGTTGTAACATATTGTAGTGTAAGTGTAGTGTATTGGGTTTTTTTAATCTACAGATTTACAGAAGCTAAGACTAACAAAGACCCTAAGATCCACTCTAAGGTTAGCCCGAGAGAAAGAAGAGAGTAGGGGTTAAAAAAAGAGAATAAGGAGTTAAGTAGAAAAACCTATCATTCGTGGGTTAAAATTCATTCAGAAAAAGAGAAAGACTCACCACCATCATCATCCGCCGGCCACTGCCGACAAGTCGGAAAAATAGTCGAAGAGAATAGGAAAGGGGTGAAAGCTGAAAAGAAGTAAAATAAGAACGCTTACAAACCATGCAAACACAGTCTTAACTCAAACACTATCATACCATGCAAACTACAGACATGCAAGTAAGGAGAGGATAAGAAAAAAAAAGTATAAAGAGTATAAGAAAAAGTGGGTTAGTTTACGCTACGAGCGACATCTAAGTTCGTGTTCGTCTAATTTTTTTTTTCATGCTGGCATATCACACGCTGGCATGTCACAAGCTGGCATTAGTCGTCAACAGACTCATCCTCGACCATCACCTCCAGAGCTCCTGTTGCTAATTGTTTTATTATTTTAAACAACGTTACTATTTTTAAAATGCCTATCTAAACGGTTATTAAACATATTAACGCTGGTAGAGTTCACGACGGACGCTGGAAGATTATTGCATTTATCAATTACTTTAAATGTAAAAATGTTTTTAGCGATGTTAGTAATGAATCGTCTGCCACGCAACTTAAATCCGTTATTACGAGTATTTCTATTATCGAAAGTGAACAGCTTGTCAAAATTTACGTTCTTGATTTTATTAGCGATTTTGAAAACTTCAATAAGCTCCCCTTTCAATAAGCTCATGTCTAATAAGAATTTAATAATGCTTTGTTTAATGAAGAAGAAAATAATGTTAAATAAGAAATTTAATTATGGTTTGTATGTACATAAGAAATTGATAAAGTTTTGTTTGAAATTAAAAATATAAAAATACAAATTGGCAACATCTGAGATGTGCCCAAGCTGGAGGCTGAGTAAAATGCCCAATTTTGGCAATTCAATCTCGGGCGTAGATTTGCCCCGATAAGGTGTGTTTCGTATTAGTATGTTATTGTTTATTTAAAATATTAATTGTGTCTCTCTCCGCGATTAAATGCTAACGCTAATTCCGCCCTCGCATTACCCGGTTCGCCTAAGGTATTTCAGCATAAATAAAAAGTCAGTAAATAGTAAATAAAAGTGTGTAATTTATACCCGGTCTCTTTTCTTTGTTCGAAATCATAATGCCGGCCATGGCTACCCGTTTGCCCGTGTTTATAAAGTACAGTGAAGCGAGTGTAAAGAGAAGAAAGAGCAATGATAAGAGAAATTGAATACAGTAAATAATGAATTGTGAATGAGGGGAATCACTACAGTAATATATATTATATATATATATATATATATATATATATACCTCGTAGCTGTTCCGTGCGTTGGTCTCTCTTCACACTAAGGCCAAGCTGGTGGCCCCACCTCTAGGCCTGGTTTGGTGGAGGAGCGAGTTGCTCTCTTGCGATCTCCATCGCACATAGCCAGGCACACCCGGATCATCTGGCACTGTCCTGGGCCATGCGTCTAGTCTTCTTTTGAGGACTTCTACGTTGACACCAGTAATGTTCCTGATCTCCTTCGGAAACTGGTTGAATAGACTTTGCCCCCTGACAACCAAGCTACTTTCTTTTAGAGTTGAGGCTGTTCCTTGTCTGGCCTTTAGTTTGGGAACATTACACATTCTACCTTTCCTATTTTCCACTATTGTTTGGGTGGTTAGGTACCAGTTTTTCGATAATTTTCCATATGTAAATTATGGTGCATCTCTTCCTTCTTTCCAGCGAATATAGATTTAATTTACTTAGTCTTTCCCAGTTGTTGAGTTCTTTGCAGCCATCAATCTTGGTTGTGAAATTTCTTTGAATTTCTTCTAGTTATTAATGTCTTCCTTTTTATATGGGGACCTTCAATACTGAGAGTATTCAAGCTTTGGTATGATCAGTGTTTTCAGCAGGGGAGTCACTATTTTCTTGTCCCTTCTTTTAAATCTTCTCAGTACCCAGTACCTGTCCCGCGACTCTTTATCGTTTGCTTATCGCTATCTGACTTCGTCTCCAATTTCGCATCGTCGGTCATTATAACCTCTAAATCTCTTGCTTCTCTGAATTTCTTGTCTATCTGGAGCATAATAGGCTGTCTGTTTTAGGTCCTCATTTCTTCCACATCTCAAGAGCTGAAATTTCTCGGTGTTAAATTTCATGTTGTTGTCTTTGCATATACAGGGTGTACATAAAGTCAGGATCTATTTTTGTGAAGCACTTGGAAATTATATGGAATTCAATCATAAAATGATAAAGTGGTAACATTTATTAAATAATTAAGAGTAGGATTCGACGTGACGCCCATCAGTATCCCTGCACAGCTCAAATCGTTCCGCAGCATTTCTAAACACATTCTGGAGCATTTGCGGGGTTATGTAATCTGCAGCAGTTCGTATACGTGTACGTAAGTTTTCAAGACTCGTAATCTTCGTCTGATAGACGTGCGATTTGATAAAGCCCCATGCAAAGAAATCTAAAGGGGTTAAATCTGGTGATCTCGCTGGCCAAGGTCTGTTGCTTCCGCGTCCGATCCATCGATTTGGAAAACGTCCATTTAGATAATCCTGAACAATTTTGGCATAGTGACAAGGAGCACCATCATGTTGATAGACTACGGGGATAGGATTGTTAGTACCGTCGTCTATCAACATGATGGTGCTCCTTGTCACTATGCCAAAATTGTTCAGGATTATCTAAATGGACGTTTTCCAAATCGCTGGATCGGACGCGGAAGCAACAGACCTTGGCCAGCGAGATCACCAGATTTAACCCCTTTAGATTTCTTTGCATGGGGCTTTATCAAATCGCACGTCTATCAGACGAAGATTACGAGTCTTGAAAACTTACGTACGCGTATACGAACTGCTGCAGATAACATAACCCCGCAAATGCTCCAGAATGTGTTTAGAAATGCTGCGGAACGATTTGAGCTGTGCAGGGATACTGATGGGCGTCACGTCGAATCCTACTCTTAATTATTATTTAATAAATGTTACCACTTTATCATTTTATGATTGAATTCCATATAATTTCCAAGTGCTTCACAAAAATAGATCCTGCCTTTATGTACACCCTGTACTTGTATATATCATTTGTACATACTGTACTAGTCGTGTCCCTCTGTAGGGCCTCTACCTCTTCTGCATCACTGATTTTCTTGATGATTTTTGTATCGTCTGCAAAGAATGTTACTCTACTGCTGCTGTTTACTTCATTGCCTATGTCTGTTAGCGTAATGAATAGGAGTGGGGTCAATATATATATATATACATATACAGTATGTGTGTGTGTGTGTGTGTGTGTGTGTGTGTGTGTGTGTGTAAGGAAATTTCAAATTATAGAAAAAGAGAGAGGGTATCTTTGTTCTACGGAATTATGAGGCAATCTGAATATGAGTGTCACTGCTTTCCATTCGTGCAAAATGAACGGCGCAAGCAGAATATGTGTCATATATAATACATTTTTAAAAAGTACAATAAGTGTTATACAAAAAATATCTTTAAAAATTTCAAATGAAAAACAAAGAACCATGTCAATCTTCCCTACGAGTCTAAACACTGAAAACCGGCCTATACTTATCAGGCTTTAAGTTTATTTTATATATATAATACATATATATATATATATATATATATATATATATATATATATAAATATATATATATATATATATTAAGTTATGAAATTCTTGGTACGAAAACGTCTGTCTGTAGCTCCACTTAATTGGACATTACTGCATTATTTCTAATCAACTGTATATTTCTATCCTTAGTATGTGAACTGTCATTGCATTAATAATACTTGTCATATTGACTATAGTCTGCCAATAAACCTTTTCATTTTCATTATATATATATATATATATATACACTAAAATTCATTCGAAACTCTAGAGATTTTGTTGAACGCAATTATAAGGCGATCGGAATGCAAGTGTCACCGTTCTCAAGTATTAGAAAACGAAGACTCCGATTTGAATGCAAGTGTTGCGTTTTGCCAGTTTGCCTGCAATTTGAATGCGAATGTGAAGGTTTGACAGGCTGCGTGCAAGTTGAGTGCGAGTGACGGCGTTTGTCTGTCTGATGTCGATAAAATCACAAAGTGTGATACTCTCAAACCGTGACATCAGTGTTTGAGAGGATGTTGGCCGTATTTGCGAGTTTGCAAAATTGACGAGAGTGAGGAACGGGAGTCATGCTGTCTTAGTTTGAGAAGATATATTATTCAAGTTGCAGTGTTTGCTAGTTTTGAAATTTGGAAACTGTCAAACCTTCTCGACAATGTTTGAAAGCGATATATAATTCAGCGTGCCCAGTTGCGATTTTCTGTAAAATACGGTTAACTTCAATATATATATATATATATATATAATATAATATATATATACAGGGTGTCCCGTAAGTCTGGACCCATAGGGATTTATAATATATTTTTTTATTGTTATTATATTATTTTTATTATTTTTTTTATTATTTTTTATTATGATTTTATTTGTGGGGCCACTTCAAAGCCAAAGTGTACGAGGTCAAACTTCAGAACATTTTCCACCTTAAAGCAAACATTGTGGAGGCGTGTCAAGAAATTTCTGCGACTGTGATTCAGAAAGTGCTGTCGCAGTGGAGATTGCGTCTTCAACTATGTGTGCGACACAACGGCGGACACTTTGAACAGATTATGTAATAAATTTTTGGACTATTTTGTAATTTTATTATTTTTCCCTATGGGTCCAGACTTACGGGACACCCTGATATATATATATATATTATATATATATATATATATAGTTTGAAGTTAAGTGAGTTGAATTGAATAACTTTGTGATAAAACAAATACAGTTTTACAAATTTTGCTGTTACAATAATTTTAACAAATGTTGCGATTGCAAAATTGGGGATTTATTAATAGTATAAAATATAGTAAAATTTTTAACATAAGTGAAAAACATACGTCAGTTAGGATATAAATTCCAAGCAGGCTTCAGGTAAATCCCAGAAAAGGCTACGTGACTGCCTGCACGAAAACATCCAAACAGGTTTCAACGTGCTTATACTGTACTGGAACATGTGACGTTGTTTTGTTCAACCAATGGGGTATGAGAGATTACGTCACCTGATGCCACCCCATGATTTCATCCATTAATGTATTCGTAAATAATCTTAGTTTCAAATACTGTAGTTCTTGAAAGATATGATTAAATCCTTTAATACTGTCAAACAGGTAACATAAGTTAGTTAAATAATATAAAACAGTTATGAATTTGCAAAACTAATGTACGAGGCTCCAATAAACCTTAGCGCCCCCGCCCATGGCCTAAACCAGTGCTCTTCAACCTGGGTGGTACCGCCCACTAGTGGGCGAAGGATCTCATTAATCTAAAGGTAATTGCAATTAATTTTATTGTTTTATGCAGGGTATATAACTTTTAGTTTGAGTTTTTGCATTTTTAATTTTGGTGGGCGATACGGAGATTCAAAAGTTACAAAAGTGGGCGGTAAGCATAAAAAGGTTGAAGAGCACTGGCCTAAACCATTAGAGGTACAGTTAAACTAAACATACCTTACAAAAGAGAATTTAATCCTGCATTTAATGAGAAACAATTAAAACTTGGTGTTCCCGCCATTGGCTTCCAAGACAGCCTGAATTCGCTTTGGGTAGCTTGCCAAAAGTGACGTGAATAGATCTTGATCGTTACGCAAATTTGCTAAAACAGTTTCAATGTGTTGCGTCATTCTATCCTTCGAAAATCGATTTGCTGTAGGTTCTTGAAACAAGAGACATTCAACCTTGTCCTTTATAACTGATCCAATGTGTTCACAGACGTTCAGGTCAGGAGAATTTCCTCGCCATTCTTCATTTCTAAAGAAATCGATCTCATGGTTCCGCAACAACTGTTGAGTGGCTAATGCCTAAAAGCAGGGGGGCCTTATCGTGCAGAAGTGTGACCTGATCGACATCCATAACATTGTTTGGGTTTCTTAGAAAAGGAATGACATGCTGGGATAGAATAATATCACGAAAATACTGTCCATCCCAACTCTGACCATTTGGCTTCAGCACCCACATGAGCTTCTTTGCAGTGAACAAAACAAACACACCAACACAGTCTGCACTTTTTAATAATTCATGATAATGTTCATTGTCATCGATTTCATCTGGTGTTGTGGCCCACACTCGATCATTTTGGTAGTTAGGCCGACGTGTTACGTAAACAAAAAAAATCATCGGATACAGCTAAATGCATGAAATCATCCACATCCCAATCTTCAAGATAATGGGCAAACCACATTCTGTCATCGATGTTAAGTTGAGTTTTTCTTGGCTTTGGAAGTTCATGCCAAGGCTTTGAACCTTGCCTATGACGGTACAGTCGAATGATCTCACCACTAACGATTTTTCCTCTCAACACTTCGATCTCTCTAGAAAGTTTAGCACAGCTGTTTTTCCGCTTACGCGTACCGCTTTCAATGATGTCCTTTGTTTCCTGAGAGAGTGGCAAATTTGGGCGGCCAGATTTGGTTGTATCCATTTCACATTCATCCAAAGTTTTATTCCAATTTCTTTTGACGAAGTCCTCACTTCTTCGCAACTTTTTGGCAACCCATGAACGTGTTAGAAAGGTGGCTCCAGCATCACAAGCTTCCCGAAATGTGATTGCTCGTATGCGATCTATCACACGTTGCCTCTCCGAATCACCAATTAATTGAGAAGCCATTATATTATCACTTTATCAGCTAGAGTAATTTTAATACCTGCAATAAATAAAGAATTTTATATATTTTTATAATCACTAAAAACTATTTCGATATAAGTAAACATGTAAGCTGCAAATCGGGGGGGGGGGGGCTAAGGTTTTATGGAACCCCTTACTTAGAGATATTTGTAAGTTCCAGGATCAAATATAAAAAAGATGTAAGATTGTGTTTTCCCAAGGCGAAATGAAAATCTGAATTCTCGAGGCTAGAAGAGAAAAAGAGAGTACAGCGCAAATCGAGAGTCAGAGAGAGAGAGAGAGAGAGAGAGAGAGAGAGAGAGAGAGAGAGAGAGAGAGAGAGAGAGAGAGAGAGAGAGAGAGAGAGTCAGCGAGAGTCAGATCGAGAGTCAGTCAGTCAGAGAATCAAGCAGAGGGAGAAGTTAGTCGAGAGCATTCAATCAGAAGATCTTATTTTCCCTCCCTTGTCAGATTTATTTTAATATTTCTACTTAGGCCAGTAAATTCATTCAATTAACCTCCAGGGTAATCCTTGAGGAACAACAATAGAATTCTACCAAGGCCTTTTTCCTGTTTCCTTAGACTTGTTTAACTTCCGATTATGGACTATGGCCTATTTCCCTTTATTAATTGTATAACGTAAGTGTAATTTAATTTATTCTTTGAGCGAACATAAGATTAAAATATTAAAATATTGAACGTATATTCTAAATTGTTACGGTAACCAGTGCCACTTCGCTGAGGTTTCAGGAAAAAATAATATGAAGGGAAACAAGATAAATCGGTTCACGGTACCATCTTCGTGTCGTTAATAATATCGTGCATTAATACACTAACAAACCACCCACGAATGGTTTACTGGAAGAGTCACCAGGTCAGCCACCAAAAACTAAGGTTTACCGGGAAGGACGTCACCCAGGGAGAAACCCCCCACCCAACACAAATAATTGTGAAATTGGACTATTTATTTTATTTTATTTGACCCTTAAGCTGTAGGCTTTACTGTAATCTTAATTAAAAATAAAAGATAGTTATTATTATTAATAATATATAAATCATAATAAGAATTATTAATTACAATATATATTAATCTTAAGTTATTATTATAGACATGAAAGAAATACAAAATCATTAGTGAAGGTATGATACCAGTACTATACAAAGAAATCAGTATTAGACATGAGAGATGAACAGTAACAAATAATGTACATTTAATCCTAGATTAGACAAGAGAAATTAATACGTAATAGAGTAATATACATTTACTCATATATTTTTATTAGAATACCATTATTAATCGAGATTTCAACTTGTTTTCAAACGAATTTACATTCAAAATATTTTTTATATCAGTTTAAATTATTCCACAGTTTCAGTCCAATGAAAATGGCCAATTTTTGAGATTAAGAGAATCCAAATTGAGAAATAACATGCTTTAATCTATTTCTAGTTTGATACGAGTGGATTTCTTGATGAGCACGAAATATTCATTTATCCAATGTAATGATTGTGTTCTTACACTTTTAAATAAAAATAAAATGTACTAGTTTGATTACATCTTTGAGCTTTAGTAGTTTTAGCTCTTTAAATAATGCACTAGAATGATCATGGAAATCAGCATCGGATAATAACCTTATTGCTCTTTTTTGGATGACAAAGATACTGTTTAAAGCTCTGTTAGCGGAATGCAGTACGTTTTAAGGAAGAACAAGAATACTGTATGATACAGAGTTAATAAAACGTGTTTAGGGACTACATGTCTGAATTTAAAAATTATAGGAACGCTCCTTGAAATCTTTTTGAAGATATAATTTGTATGATCAAATTGATCATTCCATTGCAAGTTCTTGTCTAGCATTACACCAAGAAATTTTGTTACAGTACTCTCTTTTACAGCGATTTCATCAACATTTAGTTCATCAAGATACACTTTTCATTTATTATTAAAAATCATGAGATTTGTTTTAGAGGTATTTAGGAAGAGTTTATTGGTGGTCAACCATTTAATTACATTGCTAAATTCTGATTCAAATATATTCTTAGCAGGCATGGGGTAATTGTAATTTGTAATTGTAATTCATTATGATTATTTAAATTTTTTCATGCGATTGTAATTGACTACCTAAAATGTAATTGTAATTGTAATTAATTACATGGGAAAGAAACCGAGGTAACTGATACAATTACAGTCAATTACTTTCAATTACATTGTTTTTTTTGGCCTCTCAAGCAGATTGAATCCTGTACAATATTTTAATAATAATAAAAAAAAATTGCAAGCTTATTTTTTTCAAGTTGAAAGTTGAAATGTCTGGTTTGGTTCCAAACGTGTTCAGAGGTGTTTCGTCATGTTTCAGGGAGCTTTCTTTTGAAATAAAATGTTATTCTTTTTATTTGAAATAAAATGTTCCATTTATTTCAAATATTCCTATAAAGTGCCAGCTTTTTGCCCTTATTATTTTGATAAAATAAATGCCAGTTTTTTTGTCTTATATTAGTAGTATTTTATGGGTGCCTTATCTTTGGTTTCATTAGACAATATCACATACATATATCCAATGTTCAAATTGTCCATAGCAAGAACTCCTTGATAAAAAATACAGTTCCGTGCAATGTTAAAAAAAAAGAGTACATTTTATTGACCTAATATTATTTGGTTTTCATTCAAGATGATGGCCAAAACTGAAAATGGAATTGAAATATGTAGGTAGAAAAGCATGACAAATCAAATAGAGTGTATTTATGAAAAAAATGCAATTCTTTGTAAATGTAATTTTAATTGTAATAATTAATTACTTTACTAAGTAATTGTAATTAAGTATTTCACCATCTATAATAATTGTAATTAATTGTAATTGAGACTATGTCAAGTAATTGTAGTTGTAATTGAGAATACGTCAAGTAACTGTAATTGTAATTAATTACATTGAGCAAGTAATTGCCCCATGCCTGAATTTCTTTCCTGAATTAACAACGTTGGAAGACTAAAAAACACTTGTATCACTTGCAAACATTATGAAGTTAAATATATGAGATGAGCGTGTAAGGTCGTTTATATATAATAAAAATAACAGTGGACCCTGCGTCATTGTATATATATATGAAAATTATTTCACGAAAGTAACACGTGAAAAGTATTTATGATGAATAAAACCACGAAGGAAAGGAAACACAGATGGTGCTCAAGCGCTTTCGTCTAATGACATCCTCAGGAACACTGAAGTACATAAAGAATTACAACTTATATATAGGTTACAGAAAAAAAAAAAAAATCTATATATATATATATATATATATATATATTATATATATATATATACAATAAACGGAAAAACAAAATTAAAGGATTGTGGAAGGGGGCACACAAATTTATAAGGAAAAACTATCGATTTTTAGCACAAGATTAAAAGAATTGTTTCCAACCAATGTTATAGATAAAAAAAAAAATATATATATATATATATTATATATTTAGGAGAAATCCAATGACAAGGAGGAATGTAAATGCCATGAAAAGTCTTCTTTAATGCGCAACGTTTCGAGCAATACGCTCATCATCAGGCTAGATAATAACAATATGAAATTAGAATCAATAAATAAATGTGAACAACAAAATAATTTCTATAAAAAGACTAAAAGAAGAGGGTTAAATTCAAAGTTATAAAAATTTACATATAAAATTACAAGAAATTTAAAAGCTATTTTTAAATTACATAGTAAATTTGAAATTAGTACACTGGAATAATTAACACTAATACAATGGAATAATTAACACTACGAACCTTTCAATGCTGGTTCCGAGGCACGAGTAATTTAAAAACAAAACAAAACAGGAAACAGCTATGGGTTGGGCGGTTGGAGTTATAAGTTAGGGGAGGGGGATTATAAAAATTGGGGAGGGGGGGGTATAAAAAATTTAGAGGGACAGCTGAGGAATCCACGTTTAGAGAAGGGGTCAATGTTTTAATATAAAGAGATTCCAAAATTCTAAGTGAGTTAGGACAAGAATTACAACCGAGAATTTTAAAATTATCTAAAGTGACATCAGTTTTACATTTTAACTGTGTTCCCGAATACTGGAGGCTTCTTTTTTATTTAAAATTTTACCTTTCGCAACTTATTCCCATATGCGAATAAAATCAGTCCTGAGGGAGCGCACGGTGCTGCCAATGTAAGTACCAAAGACACCTTGGGCAGGTAAATAAATATACAACAGCGCTACGCAACGAATCAGGAGTTCGATCCTTCGCTGAGAAAAAGCTACCTAAAGACATTTGTTAATAAATATAATGCGCAAATCAGTATGATAGAAAAATTTTCTTAACAACTTTGTAAATTTAAGTTTAAATTCTTTATTCATGGGACCCATTTCAGGTACCAGGAAATATTTATATCTTTAGGCACTGAAATACAGGAAAGTTGAGGGCTAAACACATTATTTAAGAAAGATCTTATTAGTTTATCTACATATTGAACAGGAAAACTATTATTGGTAAATATGATCTTAAATTATTAAATTCATCGTTTAGTAAGGTAAAACTAGAGGTCAATTATATCCTCTGAACAAGAGAGTTTTAATACACGACATCTTATAGTTAAAATCAGTAAAACTAAAGAAATTCATGCCCAAACCAGTAAAAGTGGGTTTCCTGTAAACTGATGTAGTAATAGAATCACCTTTTTTCGAAATTAAAAGATCTAAAAAGGGAAGGGAGCCATTTTTCTCAGTTTCCATTGTATAAGTTTATTGGGGTGCAGAGAATTTAAGAAGTTAAAAAATTGTTGTGCTTGTACAGCATTATCAAAAACAGCTATCGAGTCATCAACGAAGCGTCGATAGAAAATTGGTTTACAATGGGTTGGAGATTGTCTAAAAATTACACTTTCTAAATGAGTCATAAAAAAATCAGCTGATAGAGGTCCGACGGGTGATCCCATCCCAACACCATCAATTTGTTGGTAAACCTTATTATTGAAAGTAAAATAACATTGCTTAAAAACCAATTCTAAAAGTTCCTTAAAATAAGACCATGAAAAACCATGAAAACTATCATCAGAGCTAAAAACCCTATCTAATAAATGGCAATAGTTTCTGATACAGGTACATTCGTGAAAAGCGACTTTACATCAAAACTGACAAAAAAACTTTTTTGAATCGAAATTCTTACTAAGAAGATCTTTTTGAAATTCATAAGAGTTATTTATAGTATAAGCATTTTTCGCAAAAGGTGACAGGAGACCAACAACAAATTTTGACAATTGAAAGGTAGGTAAGTTATACGAAGCTAAAATAGGACGGAGAGGTGTTCCAACTTTATGGATTTTAGGCAAACAGTATAATTGAGCAAGATCAGAACCATACGAACAACTGAGAGTAAGTATCATTTTTTATTATCTTTAAAGACTTTAATCGTGACAAAAATCTATTAACTTGGTCTTCCAACCTTAAAATGACTTTATTGACGGGTTCAAATTTGTTTGAATTTGCTAACACACTTAGGATTTCATTAGTTTTATTTATGTAATCAGATTTATTCAAAATAACAACTCCGTTGCCCTTGTCCGGTCTAGTCACAACAATCTCCTGGTTCTTTGCCAAATTCTTAATAACCTGCAAGTCACTCTTCTTAAATATGAAAGATTTAAATTTAAGGTTTCTAAGTTTGTGAAAAAATTCATGAGTTAAATTAGCAAACTGACATTTAAAATTATTGAAATCACCGACATGGGAACATTTTTTCAAGCCATTAAAATTTTTTCAAAGTAAAGAAAACGAAGGCTTATATATTTGAAATAACGGAAGCTTAAATTGCAAGCCAAGTGAGAGTAAAAACCTTTCCCGAGGGGATAGGGTGTAACTAGAAAAATTCGAAATTACTTTATCAGAATTGAAAAAATTAGGTGAATTCGCATATGGGAATAAGTTGCCGAACAGGTAAAATTTTAAATAAAAAAGAAGCCTCCAGTATTCGGGAACACAGTATAAAATGTAAAACTGATGTCACTTTAGATAATTTTAAAATTCTCGGTTGTAATTCTTGTCCTAACTCACTTAGAATTTTGGAATCTCTTTATATTAAAACATTGACCCCTTCTCTAAACGTGGATTCCTCAGCTGTCCCTCTAAATTTTTATAACCCCCCCCTCCCCAACTCCCTCCCCCCTCCCAATTTTTTATAATCCCCCCTCCCCTATAACTTATAACTCCAACCGCCCAACCCATAGCTTGTTTCCTGTTTTGTTTTGTTTTAAATTACTCGTGCCTCGGAACCAGCATTGAAAGGTTCGTAGTGTTAATTATTCCATTGTATTAGTGTTAATTATTCCAGTGTACTAATTTCAAATTTACTATGTAATTTAAAAATAGCTTTTAAATTTCTTGTAATTTTATATGTAAATTTTTATAACTTTGAATTTAACCCTCTTCTTTTAGTCTTTTTATAGAAATTATTTTGTCTTGTTCACATTTATTTATTGATTCTAATTTCATATTGTTATTATCTAGCCTGATGATGAGCGTATTGCTCGAAACGTTGCGCATTAAAGAAGACTTTTCATGGCATTTACATTCCTCCTTGTCATTGGATTTCTCCTAAATATTAAATTGAAGCTTTGTAGAAGCAAACCGCATGAATATATATATATATATATATACACAAATTTATACTGGAAATATGCCCGGGTTTTAGCACTCTGCTCTTTTTGTATAAAAAAAAAAAAATTGAACAATTACACTGGTCAACAACAATTTTGTCACAAGGGTTTTGATGGGTGTTCTAAGTGTACTTTTTCATGCTGAATCTAAATATGAAATCAGATTTTTTCTATCAGGCTTAGTTTACTTGTGACGCTATGTTCATTTTTTCCTCATTTAGCATGATCACCGGATAAAAAAATAATACATATTATATATAATTAAGTATATAACAATATTATAATATAAAACATTATAAAAATAATAAATATAATAATATATTATATTAATTAATATAACTATAATAAAATATATTAATATTAATATATATGTTGTATTAATTTTTCTGTAAAATTAGTACAATTTATTCCTTTGGGGAGAAAGTTCTGATAATGCTGGCAGGATAAATTTTGTCGGAGCAGCAGACTGTGCAGGTTGAAACATGTTTGTACCTGTTCAGACATGAGCCTAGTTTCTGTGTGTAGAGCAGCTCCAAGTCAGTCTGCTTGTAAATGTCACAGTGTTAACAGCTAGTGTATGTTGCTTCTTGTTAATTTTACACCAGTGTTGTATTCATATAGATGTTTTGTAATGCCGCGGAACTGTCTGAATCATCCTAATTCCTTTTGTTATGTATGTGGTGATCTAACTTTAAAATCCCAGAAACGTAACTTTACACCATTAGTAAAAAAATGCTATGAACTTTATTTCGGATGTAAAGTAGGCGATCAGGACAAGAGTTGGGCCCCTCACATTTGTTGTGTGACATGTGTAAGACTACTTACAGGATGGCTAAACGGTTCACGTCACATGCCATTTGCTATTCCAATGATTTGGAGGGAACCCAAAGATCACACAACAGACTGCTATTTCTGCCTGGTAAATACAAAGGGGATCACTTCAAAAACAAAGAGCCTTATGAAATACCCTAATCTACCGTCTGCAATGAGACCAGTTCCCCACAGTGCTCAACTTCCAGTACCAAATCCTCCTGAACATGTAAGTTTAAGTGATGAGGAATCAAACGTAGCTGTAGCATATCACGAGGAAAAAGATGAAGACATTTCTGATCCAACATTCCAGGCTACCTGTTCCTCCAATGAACCACATTTACTGTCACAAGGAGATCTAAATGACCTAGTTCGTGATTTGAAATTATCTAAGAAGCAGGCTGAACTTTTAGGTTCAAGATTAAAGGGTTGGAATCTACTGCAACGTGACACTAAAGTTTGTTTTTTCCGCAGCCGCCATGATGAATTCAAAGAATGGTTCTCCCATGAAGATGGACTTGTGTTTTGTAAAGATGTTAATTCAGTCATGGGGGCTCTTGGTCATGAACATAACGTGGATGAGTGGCGATTGTTCATTGACTCCTCAAAAGTCAGCTTGAAAGCAGTCCTTCTTCACAACGGAAATAAATTTCCTTTTGTACCTATTGCACATGCTGCAAACATGAAAGAGTCATACGACAACATGAAGTTGCTTTTAGAAAAGTTTCAGTATCAGAAATATAAGTGGAATATCTGTGGAGATCTGAAGGTCATTGCACTTTTGCTAGGTTGCAGCTAGGTTACACCAAGTACTGTTGTTTTTTATGTGAGTGTGACAGTAGGGACAAGCAAAACCACTACGTTAAGAAGGATTGGCCAAAACGCACCTCACTTGTTCCAGGCAAGAAAAATGTTGTGAATAGTTCACTTGTTGACCCTGAGAAAGTGTACCTTCCTCCTCTGCATATCAAGCTTGGACTTATGAAAAACTTTGTTAAAGCGATGGATAAAGCGCAAACAGGATTCACATACTTGAGAAATAAGTTTCCCCGGATCAGTGATGCCAAGATTAAAGAAGGCATTTTTGTAGGCCCTCAGATCAGAGAATTGTTAAGAGATGAGAGATTTGAAGGAGAGTTGAATGAAGTTGAGAAAGCTGCGTAGCAGAGTTTCAAAAGTGTCTGCACAAATTTTTTGGGAAATCACAAGGCCGAAAACTATCCTGAAATAGTAGGAGATCTTCTTAAGTCTTACCAAGCAATGGGGTGCAATATGTCATTAAAGGTTCATTTCTTGGACTCTCACTTGGACTTTTTTCCGGAAAACCTGGGTGCGGTAAGCGACGAACATGGTGAGCGTTTTCATCAGGATATTTCTGCCATGGAAAACCGTTACCAAGGCAAATGGAGCCCCAGTATGCTGGCTGACTATTGCTGGACTCTTAAGAGACATGCCTGAGGCAAAGCACAGCAGAAAATCAAAACAAGCTACTTTTTAAACTACAGGTATGTCTTTTCGATCATATTTTAATAAGTATGTAACTATATGGGTTTTTAAAAATTAAATTGCATGTCACACAAAAACCAGACCTGATAGAGAAATTTTACAAACTTATTTGGATTCAGCACAGAAAATACTATAAGAATAAGGTATTTTCATTCTTGGGACACGAAAAAAAATTTTTGTTGTTGCCCAGTGAATTATCGATTTTTAGCACAAGATTAAAAGAATTGTTTCCAACCAATGTTATAGATAAAAAAATAAAATATATATACAAATTTATACTAGAAATCTGCCCGGGTTTTAGCACTCTGCCCTATTTTTTGTATATAAAAATTTAAAAATAAAAGTTAGTGGCATAGAAATTTACCAAAGATTTAGCGTTCTACCTTTCTTATCTAAATCTGTTCTGAAGGAATTCAAAACAACAGGATCGAGTTGAGAAAGACCTTTGCTTATGTTGAAGTTATTTGTTAGTTGGATAATGGCAGACTCAAGAATATTTCTATTAACAATGTTGCTAGAGTGAAATAAAACTGAAGCATTATTCCAATCAATACAGTGGGATAACTCTGACAAATGGACAAAAAGGGCACTGGACAACTGTCCTGTTCTAACGGAATATTGATGCTGTTTTATACGTGTGTGCAAATCCTTTCCCGTCTGACTTATGTAAAAGGAATCACATTGTTTACAACCAATTTTATAGATAATGCCTGAATTATTGGTAGGGCTATTTTTTACTATGATATTTTTCACAATATTGTTATATGAAAATACTACATTAATATCCAAAAGTTTAAGTACATTAGCAATGCCTAAAAAGCCCGGGAAAAATGGAAGTACTAAAATATTTTTGACAAAGTACGAGTGTTATTATTGACGCGATAGAAAGTTCGTTTTGCCTCGTTGAGACAAGATTCCATAAACGCAGATGGATAACACAGATCACTTCCAATACCGTTGATTTTTTCTAATTCGGCATCGATGTATTCCGGACTGGCGATCCTAAGGGCGCGGAGAAACATTGAAGAAAAAATGGCCTTCTTAGTGGGGGTGTCATGTCCCGAGTAAAAGTGTACGTAGGACAAATTGTTTGTTTTTTTCCGATAGATACTAAACTTAAAACCTGGGCTTTCCCCATGTACACGCACATCCAAAAATGGGATTGAATTGTCTTGTTCCACTTCCAAAGTAAACTTAATCGAGGGGACTTGATCATTTAACTGAAGGAGGAAGTTATCCAGGTCACGATTCATGGGCCAGATACACAAAATATCATCGACGTACCGCAACCAAGGGATGCCAACCCCCAGGATTCTCGGAATGTAAGTAATTTCGAAAAACTCCATATAAATATTGGAGAGGAGGGGCGACAAGGGGTTGCCCATGGCCATCCCAAAAACTTGTTGATAATACTCGTTATTGAAAGTGAATTTACAGTCTTTGATGCAAAGCTTAATAAGTTCCAAAACAATGTGTGAAGGTAGTGGCAGGTCATACTTATGTAATTCTTGGGAGAGAAAGTCAAGCATATCGTCAATCGGCACTTTTGTAAACAATGAACAAACATCAAAACTGATCAATCTATCGTTAGTTTCAGCACGTGCATTATTCAATTTTTCAGTAAGATCCATGGAATTTTTTACATGTGAATCAGAGATAGTTCCGAGAATGGGGGACAAGACTTTGACAAGCCATTTGGAGAGTTTATAAGTAATAGAGCCCACCGAGTTAATAATAGGGCGCATAGGGTTGCCAGGTTTGTGGGTTTTAATGAGACCGTAAAGGTAGGGCAGAGAAGGTGAAGTGGACATGAAAAGCGGAATTAAGTCCTTATGATCTTTGAGAATGCGTTTCAAGCCACTATTAAATGATTTGATGACGTCATCCTGCTGGTTCTTCCTAAGTTTGCTGTATGTGGCGGGGTCCTGGAGAAGCTCGTTCATCTTTCTGATGTAGTCCACTTTGCCCTATTATTAGCTTGGTGGGCTCTATTACTTATAAACTCTCCAAATGGCTTGTCAAAGTTTTGTCCCCCATTCTCGGAACTATCTCTGATTCACATGTAAAAAATTCCATGGATCTTACTGAAAAATTGAATAATGCACGTACTGAAACTAACGATAGGTTGATCAGTTTTGATGTTTGTTCATTGTTTACAAAAGTGCCGATTGACAATATGCTTGACTTTCTCTCCCACGAATTACATAAGTATGACCTGCCACTACCTTCACACATTGTTTTGGAACTTATTAAGCTTTGCATCAAAGACTGTAAATTCACTTTCAATAACGAGTATTATCAACAAGTTTTTGGGATGGCCATGGGCAACCCCTTGTCGCCCCTCCTCTCCAATATTTATATGGAGTTTTTCGAAATTACTTACATTCCGAGAATCCTGGGGGTTGGCATCCCTTGGTTGCGGTACGTCGACGATATTTTGTGTATCTGGCCCATGAATCGTGACCTGGATAACTTCCTCCTTCAGTTAAATGATCAAGTCCCCTCGATTAAGTTTACTTTGGAAGTGGAACAAGACAATTTAATCCCATTTTTGGATGTGCGTGTACATGGGGAAAGCCCAGGTTTTAAGTTTAGTATATATCGGAAAAAAACAAACAATTTATCCTACGTACACTTTTACTCGGGACATGACACCCCCACTAAGAAGGCCATTTTTTCATCAATGTTTCTCCGCGCCCTTAGGATCGCCAGTCCGGAATACATCGATGCCGAATTAGAAAAAATCAACGGTATTGGAAGTGATCTGTGTTATCCATCTGCGTCTATGGAATCTTGTCTCAACAAGGCAAAACGAACTTTCTATCGCGTCAATAATAACACTCGTACTTTGTCAAAAAATATTTTAGTACTTCCATTTTTCCCGGGCTTTTTAGGCATTGCTAATGTATTTAAACTTTTGGATATTAATGTAGTATTTTCATATAACAATATTGTGAAAAATATCATAGTAAAAATAGCCCTACCAATAATTCAGGCATTATCTATAAAATTGGTTGTAAACAATGTGATTCCTTTTACATAGGTCAGACGGGAAAGGATTTGCACACACGTATAAAACAGCATCAATATTCCGTTAGAACAGGACAGTTGTCCAGTGCCCTTTTTGTCCATTGTCAGAGTTATCCCACTGTATTGATTGGAATAATGCTTCAGTTTTATTTCACTCTAGCAACATTGTTAATAGAAATATTCTTGAGTCTGCCATTATCCAACTAACAAATAACTTCAACATAAGCAAAGGTCTTTCTCAACTCGATCCTGTTGTTTTGAATTCCTTCAGAACAGATTTAGATAAGAAAGGTAGAACGCTAATCTTTGGTAAAATTTGTATGCCACTAACTTTTATTTTTAAATTTTTATATACAAAAAATAGGGCAGAGTGCTAAAACCCGGGCAGATTTCCAGTATAAATTTGTATATATATATATATATATATATATATATATTTTATCTATAACATTGGTTGGAAACAATTCTTTTAATCTTGTGCTAAAAATCGAGTTTTTCCTTATAAATTTGTGTGCCCCCTTCCACACAGGGTGTCCGAGAATTATCTGTACAATTTTTGGCTGTTATTAAAAGTCAACCATGAAGTGTAGAAATTCCAGTGTTATCCCATTTTACAGAGAAACTCATTAAGTTTTTTTCTGATAACAAGTTTTGACAAGTTTTTCTTTTTTGTACGCGGGTGACAGACATTGATGATTTAAAAGCAAGAATCACAGCTGCTATTGAGCGAATTGATGTGGATATGCTGCAGTATACATGGCAACATTTGGATTATCGATTGGGTGTTTTGCGAATCACTGATGGTGTACATATCGAATGTTTGTAAGAACGTTACTTTAATAAAAGAAACTTTTGAAAATGCAGATTCTAAATAATCTTGTTTAAGAATTTTACGTGTGTTATCAAGAATTGTATTAAAAGATGAAATTGTACAGATAATTTTCGGACACACTGGAATTTCTAAAAAACTTGTCAAAACTTGGTATCAGAAAAAACATAATGAGATTCTCTGTAAAATGGGACAACACTGGAATTTCTACACTTCATGGTTGACTTTTAATAACAGCCAAAAATTGTACAGATAATTCTCGGACACCCTGTATATAGGTTGTAACTCTTTATGTACTTCAGTGTTCCTGAGGATGTCATTAGACGAAAGCGCTTGAGCACCATCTGTGTTTCCTTTCCTTCGTGGTTTTTATTCATCTTATATATATATATATATATATATATATATATATATATATATATATATATATATATATATAATATATATATTACTGTTAATTCTTGTAACAAAACCATTTCTAATTTCTTTACTCCCTTTGGGTCTCCTTGACACAATTGAATCAAGGTTTCTCGACCATTTCTCTGAAGTAAATGCAAATTTACACGACCACTCTCCCTATTTCATATATATATAGATATATAATATATATATATATATAATATATTATATATATATACCGGTGCGGCATAAGTCGGTTTACCGAGAATAATGAAATCACCCTTGTGAAGAATAATATTTATTACAGAAATTGTTCAAAGTGTCCTTGACCATGTTCAATACACACGGTACATCTTTGAACCACTGAACAACAAATAGAGCAGTACAGTTCTTTTTTATTATTCAACGTCTCGAACTCTTGGCGTATCAAATTCATTGTGTGCTCGAAGTCCAGAGGTTTCTGGCTGTTGACTCTATCTTTGATTATACCCCACATTGAATAATCACTGTGATGTGATTATTCAATGTGGGGTATAATCAAAGATTGAGTCTACGGCTAGAAACCTCGGGACTTCGATCTCACGAAGACTTTGATACGCCAAGAGTTCGAGACGTTGAATAATAACAAAGAACTGTGGTGCGCTATTTGTTGTTCAGTGGTTCAGAGATGCAACGTATGTATTGAACATGATGGAGAACACTTTGAATAATTTCTGTAGTAAATGATAAATATTATTTTTCACAAGGTGATTCCATTATTCTCGGTAAACCGACTTATGCCGCACCCTGTATATATATATATATATATATCCGATGACTCAACTTCTTCGATAAATTACTAAAAAATTTTTAGGGCTATTATGTTAAGCAAATTGTGAGTATTAGTTAAGAAGAAGCCATTTCTCGCCACTTCGCATTATAAAAGCTAATCGAATCTTAACGTTATTAACTTTTATGACATAAAATAAAAGTTTATTGTTATTAGGTTACGTAAGTAATGATGGGGTTGTTTAACCTAGTAGTGTGGGTGAAAAAAGGTAGAGTGGTTGCCATGGTAACGAGGGGAAAGGGTGATGGAGTGAGGGAAAAGGGGTAAAAGGGCAAAATTTTAAGCAGAGCTGTGTAAACAATAGTTGATAAGTGTAAACAAAGGGTTTGATAAGGGGTAATGAAGTATAAGAAAAAAATAAACGTAAAAATAAATTAATAGTAATTGTAATTACAGTTTGCGCCTCGGTGGTGTAGTGGATAGCGTCGCTGACTACGAATCCATCGGCCCCGGGATCGAGACCCGGTGACGGTAGGTGGCGCGCAGCAAAACTCAGCTGTTCATCCTTTCGCACAATAAAGAAAGTGGTTGGTAGAAAAATGGGTACTCTGGGTAGCCTAGTGGTTAAGACGCTGGGCTGCTGGTGGAGCGTGGTTCGGATCCCACGTTAAACTGTAGGTCTAAGGTGGAGTGACAAGCTTGACCTTCGTCAGAATGAATAATTCGGGCGGAAGAAAAACCAAGGTTATATATACACAGCGATGGCCAGAAGTCGGGATTGGGTCGTATAGAATGGTTGATAAAAGAATGAGCTTTAACTTTTGAAACATTTTCATTAAACCAAAAACAAGAAAAAACATTACAAATGAAATTGAAATTAAATAAAAAGATCTTGTTGCTTATACATCCAATTGGTCTGTATGAATACCGTCGTGATCACCGCATAATTGCATTCGACGCCCACTACGCCCTGAAGCTTTTCGAAACATTTCAGGCGTAATATCTGAGAATGTGTGAAGAATTTTCATTTTTAACCCTTCATCAGAGTGCATTCAGATGTGGCTGTTTATTCTTCGAAAAAGACCACAACTAGTTATTACAAATTGTGTTTGTCATTTATCATTACTTATTCGGACTATAGTGGATTTAATTTTCCTAGAAGAGTTCCTTGTTCCATGCACGGTCTGTGTGTATATATATATATTATAATAACGAAGTGTTAAGATTAAATGAATAACAAAATTTTCTAGTATCTATTAACAATGATTTTAAGGTTATTTTTTTGACCGGATTTAAGTTAAGGAGTGAAGTCTTGCCGGTTTAGCTTAGTATTTTTTTTATAAGGATTCAAGCCTATGAAAATGTGTCTTTTTCTAAATTGGAGTCTCTTTCTATTAAGCGTTCCGTCAAGTACTGGTTCATTAAATATGATATGCCCTACAAGCCAAGATTATCGTATAAGAGATTTTAACAAAATTACACCTTTTTTTTTTGGATCACCTGAAGATCAGGGCCCCCAGCCTTCTTTAGTTAGACTTATAAGGCAACTAACGAAAATATCACGACTTAACCTAACCAATCGTCAAGGGCGTACAGTTGACCTAACGATTGGTTAGGTTAAGTTGTGATATTTTCGTTAGTTCGCCTTACAAGGCTAACTAACGAAGGCTGAGGGCCCTGATCTTTAGGTGATCCCTTTTTTTGTATATTTTTTTTTTTGTGTGAGTGTGTGTGTGTGTGTGTGTGGTGTGTGTGTGTAATATTGTATTAACATTTGTAGATATTAAACATTTTTCGGATCATCTGAAGATCAGGGCCCCCAGCCTTCTTTAGTTAGCTTTATAAGGCTAACTAACGAAAATATCACGACCTAACCTAACCAATCGTCAAGGGTGTACAGTTGACCTAACGATTGGATTGGTTAGGTTAGGTCGTGATATTTTCGTTAGTTAGCCTTATAAGGCTAACTAGAGAAGGTGGGGACCCTGATCTTCATGTGATCCCATTTTTCTTTTTTCATTGTTCTCGATTCCAGAAATTAAAAAAGAAGTTAATCTATACTGGTTGTGGCATGATAACTGACCACTTGAAGGTTCATCTTCTTTTCACATTTAAATATTACTGTATATGTTAGTAGTATCCCCACATTTCGGACAAGGAATTTGGGGTGCTTTGAATCCTGCCCCTGGAGGCCTTCGCCTCCGTTATAAGGGCCTCCTCCTTAAGTTCCTAACCCATTTATGGAGCCTCACAGGTCTTCCTGAAGGGCTATTGCCCCTGGAGGGGCCCCTGAAGGTCTTCGCCTCCGTTATAAGAGCCCCCTTTCCTTAAGTTCCTAACCAATTTATGGGGCCTCACAGGTCTTAATGAAGGGCCCTTGCCCCTTGAGGGGCCCTCCTCCTTTGTGTTGGGGAAAAAAATTTAAATTTTTAAAATTAAAAAAAAATTAAAAAGGATTCATCCTCGCCTTCCTTCACGAGAAGAAAGCCTCCTGTGGGGATCTTTCATGGTCTTTCATGAGACAAACAAAAACAAACATGCAGAAACAAAAACAAGCAAACAAACGTTGGAAGCGTTCATGCAGAAGATCCATTTGTGGAACACCAGCCTTCTGCTGATATATATATATATATATATATATATATATATATATTATATATATATATACTAGTAAATGTAACCAACGTATATATTTTGTATATAAGAACTGTAGTCTAAGGCAAAATAGCAAAGATTTCTTTAATGACGTCCATGATCTCATCGTCTTGGCTTAATATATTAATAACGATACCACACAAAATAAAATTAGGATAAATACAATCAACTCATAAACAAATTTTGCCTTGTTCTAATATTTTGTATTACGAAATACATCCAGAAAGGGGAAGCTAACATATTTCAATCCATTCGTATAGTAACGTGATAACAATCATCATGAACAACAAAGTAAAAGTAATGTATATCTCTTTTAACAGTGGGGACTTTAATTGGGGCTGATAAATGTTGTTGAGAAAATTTCTAGTTGGAGAATGTAGTAAATGTTTTGGGAAAGAACTATTAATAGAGAAACTGTGAACGAATTCTATTTCATTGTAGAAGGATAAGTAGGATGAACAAAGTTGATAAGCCCGATGGATTAAGATTTTAATGCTGTTAATTTTATATAGTAAATGGGTGTGGCTTAAGTAGTTTGTATCTAGGTCTGTATATGTAAGGTTTCGATATATGGAAGTGCTGAATTTATTATTTTGTTTTGTTATTGTTATATCTAGAAAGGGTAAGGTGTTGTTAGGTTCATTTTCTTTAGTGAATTTGATGATTTGACGCTGGGAATTGAGATAGTTAATAAAAAGAGGGTCGTGGTTAGCAATGTGAAAGAGTAGAAAGGTGTCATCGACATATCTTTTATATAAGTGTGTTTGTAATGGGTGGGGTAATGGAGTAGCCATTATTTTCGTGATAACAGAGAAAGATGTTAGCAGTAATTATTCGTTTTTACACCCAGTCTGTTTTTATGATGAGAACAAACTTTTCTGGTCAATTTTGAGGTGCTTTGCACGAATCTGCCATCCGTTTCCTGTGCAAATGCGTAGTTTTAGAGATATCATCATCTCGAAAACTACGCATTTGCACATGAAACGGATCGCAGTTTCATACAAAACACCTCAAAATTAACCAAAAAAGTTTGCTCTCATTTTTGTTTAAACTAACGAAAATATCATAACTTAACCTAACCAATCATCAAGGGCGTACACTTGACCTAACAGGGCATTCAATTGACCTAACCGGGCATTCAATTGACCTAACCGATCTAACCACAATACCTTGAAAAGGTCTAAACTCTTGTCTTCATCGAGGGCAATATGGCGGATTACGTCTTCAAAGTCAAATATGCAAAACTGACACGTCATGCTTCTGGTCACAAAAACACCGAACTAACAGACCAACAATCGCTAATAATGATTTAATTTTAAAACAGGACAAATTGAATTACGCAGAAGTAGCCAGAATCACCAAAAATAGGAAATATTCACCAAATAGTCGATCTATATATATATATACAGGGTATCCCAAAAAAACTATATACTCTTTATAGCATCATATATTTTATAATTAAAAAAAAAAAACCCAATATATTGTTATACCAATGAAAGGTAAATTAGTAATCTAAGTGATCAAAATGTTATAGCGAGTTGTTTGCATATAAAATTTAATTAACTACGCCAAGTGCTCAAAATGTTCTCCGGCGGCATGAATGCACTTTTGAATGCGTCGACTAACTGATTCGCAGACACGGACTAATGTGGATGCTGTGATGGTCCCGCACTTTTCCCTAATTGCATCCTTAAGGTGTTCGAGTGTTGCAGGTCTTGTACCATAAACTGCATCCTTCAGGTAGCCCCACAAGTAAAAATCAAGTGGAGTCAAGTCCGGTGAACGTGGAGGATACTCAACGCTTCCTCTTCGTCCTATCCAACGGTTAGGCAACGTTTCATCGAGGTACCTTCTGACATCACAATGATAATGAGGGTGAGCTCCATCTTGTGAAAGTAAAAGTCGTCGTTTCCAAACAACTTCCGGACTGCAGGTATAATTTCTGTCCGCAGCATGTCGAGATATGCGGCACCGGTAACTGTCCCATTAAAGAAAAATGGTTCAACCAAACCCCTGAATGATAAACCACACCATGCTGTTAATCCTGGTAAATTAACATGTTTATCCACATAAACGTGTGGATTATCAAGTGACCAGTACCTGCAGTTGTGTCGATTTACTGTGCCATTCAGCTTGAAGGTAGCTTCATCAGACCACACGATTTTGTTGTATTGATAGTGCATTCATGCCGCCGGAGAACAATTTGAGCACTTGGCGTAGTTAATTAAATTTTATATGCAAAGAACTCGCTATAACAGTTTGATCACTTAGATTACTAATTTATCTTTCATTGGCAATTGCTATAACAATATATATATTTTTTTTTTAAATTATAAAATATATGATGCTATAAAGAGTATATAGTTTTTTTTGGGACACCCTATATATATATATATATTGAAAAAACACGAAAAATAGGAAGTATATTTTAATAAAAAAAACACATTTTATACAAATCTGCACAAGATAAGATATATATATATGTATATATATATTTTCTTAATCAGTTTTAAATAGTAATTCAATATATTGTACTGTTTTAACTGCGCGTGAGCGGGTTAAAAGACGAATATTAACCGATGTTAGCTAGTGTGGCTCTTAGGGGGATCCCCTGGCTAGTGAATAGGTTTGTTGGTAAAGTTGAAAAGAAGTAGGTGTCTGAAGTGGCAAGGGTTAACAGTTTGGTAAATTATTGCTTCGTTAGGTTGAGGTCTGTGTTCTGATTATGGAAAATAAATTATTGGTGCAGATGTCGATGGCTTCTCTAATTGGCACGTTGTTGTAGAGGAATACTCTGTCAAAGCTGTGCATATGGAGGTTGTTTGAATTGTTCAACGTCAGTATTTCTTTGACGAATTCGTAGGAAATGGGGATGGAATATTCATTCTGCATTAAGGGAGGCCGTAAAGAGTGTCTGGGGAGGTGATGATAGAGTGTATTTGATCGTAATCATACTCCGAAATTTTATTTTGATCATATAAATTTTGAGGAAACGGTTGATTTTATCTTCAAGTTTAGGGAAAGTGCTAGAGACTTGTCATTAATCTTTTTGAATTTGACGGAGTCGTTGAGGGCTTTATTCAACTTATTATCATCATCTGATTTGTTAAGAAGAATGGTATCTTTGCTTTTGTCAGGACGTGAAATTATGATGGAGTCATCCCTGGATGATTCTTTTATGCAAGCGATATCTTACTATTGATTAGGGGGAAAAACTTTGAGTTTTAAATTTATAAAAGTATTTATGGGTGATGTAGGCAGAAAGGCTAGGTCTAATGAGAAAATTTGGTATCGTCAGCTATTAGGATTCGTTTTAAACTATGAAAAAGTTTTTCAAATGATAAAAAGTGTTTAAAATAATTCATCTTAAAGTTTGGTAACTTAAAATATAGGCCCAAAGAGAGAAGTCGTCTTTCGTTGTTGCTCAAATTCTCTTAGAAAATTGTTTGATCAGGGTTAAGAGGTTGAAGGTTCGATTTCAGGCCCACTTGATTTAATTTTCTATTATGTCTTAGCTGAATCTGTATGCGATAGTTATTGGCGTCTTTAACAATTTGATTTTAAACATTAAATAGACTATAAAAACTTGCAGATTCTTTTAGTTGAGTTGAAAAGAGAATATATTTATTGATGAGGTTTTAATATTGTTATGCTTAATATATATATATATATTATATATATATATATATATATACATTCAACTGCAAAGAACACGCAGTATAAATAACGTAAAGAACGACGCTTGTATAGGAGATATTCCGCGCAAGACGAGAGAGAGAAAACGGAACAAATGAAAAAATGAAGTAACCACCTGGGAATCGAACCCGGGATCTTCCGATTGCCGGTCAGACGCGATACCATTACACCATGGACTTCACTCTTCCAAATGCCGTAATTCTTCTACATACTCGCAGAAACCAATGCCCCAAGGGGGCACCTCTCGCATGCCGTAACATTATATACATTCTGCGAGTATGTAGAAGAATTACGGCATTTGGAAGAGTGAAGTCCATTGTGTAATGGTATCGCGTCTGACCGGCAATCGGAAGATCCCGGGTTCGATTCCCAGGTGGTTACTTCATTTTTTCATTTGTTCCGTTTTCTCTCTCTCGTCTTGCGCGGAATATCTCCTATACAAGCGTCGTTCTTTACGATATATATATATATATTATATCAGGTCATCCCATAAGTAATGTCGTTTTTTACGATAGATTAAGTTTAAACTAGTCCTACTCGGTTTAAGCATAAATTTTCCGAAGGTTATATCTAAGAGGAGATCTATCGTGTTTCGCTACATACTTTACAGACCTTGACCAGTGAAGACGTGTGTTTTGCTTTATGTGAACCCCTCGTAAACATGGTGGTATCAGAAGAGCATATTAGGCATATAATGCTTTACGAGTTCAAAAAAGGGAATAGTGCTACTGAAGCAACGCGAAACATTCAGGACGTTTATGGCAACGATATTCTGCATGTGAGGAAATATCAAAGATGGTTTAAAAAGTTTAGGAATGGTGACTGCTGTTTGACAGATGCAGCACGCTCTGGACGCTATGCTGAGTTTGATGATGACCTGCTGTTAGCCGCACTTGAAGAAGACTGCTCAACAACTGTCGAAGAATTGGCCCAGAAACTCAATTCATCCCCGTCCACCATCCATCGACATTTGCAACAACTCGGGAAAGTGCCTAAGTTAGGAAAATGGGTGCCACATGAATTGTCGGTCGACAATCTGAGGGTGCGGGTAAACATTAGCACAGCTTTTCATTCCCGTGAACTCCAAGATCCGTTTTTGCACCGTTTAGCGACTGGTGATGATAAGTGGATACTGTACCAGAATGTTAAGAGCCGTCGACAGTGGGTTTGTGCCGGAGAACCAGCGACACCACAGCCAAAACCAAATCTTCACCCTAGGAAGGTGTTGCTTAGTGTTTGATGGGATAAAGGTGGTGTAATACACTTTGAATCCTTACCACACAACCAAACAATCACCGCTCAAGTCTACTGTCAACAACTGGATCGATTGAACACTGCACTAAAAGAAAAGAGACCTTCTTTGGTTAATCGGAAAGGAATCGTGTTCCACCACGACAACGCACGTCCTCATACCGCTCGGATCACTTCTGCGAAAATTGAGGAGCTTGGGTGGGAAAAACTTCCACATCCTCCATATTCTCCAGACCTTGCGCCTTCAGATTATCATCTCTTCAGGAGTCTGCAAAACTATTTTGACGAGAAACAGTATACTTCTTTAGATGACCTGCACACCAGTCTTTGTACGTTTTTTGCCACAAAACCGCCTGAATTTTATAAACATGGCATTGAAAAGCTTGTACGACGTTGGCAGAGTGTCATTGATTCCGATGGAAAATATATACTAGATTAAAAAGTTCCAGTTGATTTTTTTTTTGTCCTTCAAATTTCGATCTAAAAAACGACATTACTTATGGGATGACCTGATACATAACATGCCATTATTATGTACAAATATGGTGATTGTAAAGAAGTCTTTTTATTGCCGTTTGTACAGATGCCGACAACAGAAAATACAGTGACAGTGGTCGACTGGATATATAACTTGTACGTTTCTTTGCTTCGAGGTAAGAGTTGATTATTGCATAGCTAATACGAGGTTAAATAAATTAATCTTTACCGACGATGCGAAATGTAGTTGTATTAAAGTTGTTAGTCCCTTGATCAAGTATTTCACAGATGGGGCTGATAATTCGGAAAGAATCACACAAATAACAGAGTTACTACCGAAAAAATTCGCTAGTCGTTTTCCTTAACTGTTTGGTGTCAGATCGAAATTTAAGGCATAGTTGCTTATTTATTTCAATGTTTTGTATGAAAAATGAAGATGAATAAGCTTATTGGTAGACCATTATCCAAATGCCTAATATTAATAATTGATAACATACTAAGGATAGAAATATATACGATTAATGAGAAATATTACAGTACTTTCGCGGTTGTGTGAAGCTACAACCAGCCGTTTTCATATAAATCCCATAGCTTAGAAGATGTACGGTAGGATTGCTAATAGCTTGCATAATCGGGGTGGTTGATTTTTTAATTCGTTGCAATAGACCAGAGCTTTCCAAACTTTTCACGGCGACACACTATTTAAGCATAAACATTTTCACGACACATTGATTAATTTTTGTTATCAAATATCAAATATCAGAAAAATTTTCAGTAGGTGGTTTATCTTGTAGCCGATTTTATTGATACAAAAATCAAAATTTTCAAAATACAAAAAAATTGAAAATAATTAACTAAATTTGGCGACACACCTGGGAGGTATTGGCGACACACTAATGTGTCGCGACAGAGACAGAGATCAGTTGAGTGGGACCTTTTAATACCAAACTCAACACATTTACTAGTATATATATATATGTATATATATATATATATATATACACACACACACACACATATATATTAGTGGTGGACCGGATATCTGCATCATTTTTAACATCCGCACTTCTGACTGCGGATGTTATGCGGATATTACCTCTAATAAATTATGCAATTTACAATTAAATTAGCTTATAAAGTAGCTTATAAGGCCCAATCATGCACATTTCATGGAAAGTATTAATTATTAATGAGCAAACAAATATATAAACCTGAAAATATAAATACCTGGTAACACAGAAAATTGAATGAAACTTGTTTCATTGAATTTTCTGTGGCTGAAACTCTTGAAAAAGTTATTATTTTTATCATAATGAAAACATTAATATTAATTTTAATTCTTATGCATTGCCTGCCATAATAGTAATATCATGAAATTTGAAAAATTATGTCATATATTCATAATTCTATATTATATTGATAGATTAACTAAACATCCGCATCCGCGGATATTGAAATTAAAAATCCGCATCCGCAGATGTTGAAAAACTGACATCCGGTCCACCACTAATATATATATATCAGCAGAAGGCTGGTATTCCACAAATGGATCTTCTGCACGAACGCTTCCAGCGTTTGTTTGCTTGTTTTTGTCTGTTTTTGCATGTTTGATTTTGCTCGTCTTATGAAAGACCATGAAAGATCCCCACAGGAGGCTTTTTTCTCGTGAAGGAAGGCGAGGATGAATCCTTTTTAATTTTTTTTAATTTTTAAAATTTTATTTTTTTGTTTTCCCCACACACGGAGGAGGAGGGCCCCCTCAAGGGGAAAGTGCCCTTCATTAAGACCTGTGAAGCCCCATAAATTGGTTAGGAACTTAAGGAAAGGGAGGCCGCTTATAATGGAAGCGAAGGCCTTCAGGGGGGCCCCTCCAGGGGCAAGTGCCCTTCATTAAGACCTTGAAGCCCCACAAATTGGTTAGTTAGGAACTTAGGGAAGGGGGGGGAGCCCTTATAACGGAGGCGAAGGCCTCCAGGGGCAGGATTCAAAGCACCCCAAATTCCTCGTCCGAAATGCGGGGATACTACTTATGTTGCGTGTGAGACTTAGACACTATCTTAAATTGATAAAATTGCTAATTGAAATTAAGTAGAATTCGTGTTATTGAAAATGAAGGTGTTTATTCAAATATAAATTAAAAAGACAGATATTGTTTTAGTAAATTCTTTTGATAAATTAATTTTGGTTCTTTAATTTGTCTTCCTTTTTAGATTTAATTTATAGGTAAAGGTAGGTTGACTTTTTATTTTTTCTCTCATGAATTGTAATACGAATTCCATAGGTGATAATTATTTTTTTGTATAGGCTAGTTGGTTGAATTTTTACTCTGAAATTACATTTTATTGTCACAAGCAATTTCTTTTATTAAAACTTTAATTTTTGTGAGTATAAATAGGGAAATCGTTTTTTTTAACGCTCGCGCCTTTGTTTAGAATTTAGATAATATTACAAAATTATTTCATTATATAAGACATTAAATAAGACAGTTTGGTTTGGTTAGAAGAGAAGTATTTATACAGAGGTTCACTTACAAAAAGTGCACATTCGCTTCAAAATGTAATTACAGTACCCCCCCCCCCCCCCCATTTACGCGCCTCCCATTTGCGCAGTTTCGGATTATCGCGGTCCAAAAAATATTCATTTTTTTATAAATAAATAAAAAGGCACTGGTGGTTATGAAGCCAGCTCCAAGAGACCCTAATGGTGAGTGTTATTTTTTTTTATTTATTACATGCTATAATTAATTTTCACTTTTTTTTACAGATGAGTTTATATATTTATTTATTTATTTAATTAATTAATATTATTTTTTTGGCAGATAATTATTATTATTATTATTACACTGGTCGACAAAATCGAACTTTTTCTCTTATCAAAGATGTATACACACTTTTCTAGACCAGTTTTGTACGCTGATTCCAAATCTGTTTTCGGCTTTCCTCTAGCATCACGCTTCTCAAACTAGGGGTCGCGTAAATATTATTGGGGGTCGCAGAAACATTTGAAAATATTATTTTTTTCATAAATATACAGTGTTAGTACCTATTGCTTTTATGACATTGAGTGAAGGGTCGCGAAAAAATTTGTCTGATCCAAAGGGGTCGCAAGTGAGAAAAGTTTGAGAAGCCCTGCTCTAGCACATCTAGTTATCGAAATATGACTAGTGTTATTTTTCAGCACAAATTATCGTAAAAGTACAACTTTACTCATAAAAAGAAATGTACACCACCTAAAAACGTTGCGAGTACGGTTCGTCACTCACCGCACCAAGGTTTTCAGGAAAGAAATCTAGATGCGAATGTAAAAAATGTATTTTCAAGGACATGCGATAGCCCATTTCTTGATATGCATCGAGCAGTTTCTGAACGCCATCTTTGTATGCGTGAGACTTGTGGTTACCCAAGAAGTTTCCTCAAATCCATTTGAAAGCCTACCATGCTTTTAGTTCTAAAGCATTGAGGCTTTCTTCAAAGCTTTCATCCTGCAGAACCTCCCTGCTTTGGGGCCCTACAAAGATTCCCTCCTTCAATTTCGTGGCATTGATGTTTGCAAATTTCTCAACAAGGTATCGAAACCCTCTCGAATTCGCCTTACCCATCGCTTTCACAAAATTTGTTATTAAGCCGAGCTTAATGTGGAGAGGTGGCAGGAAAATCTTCTTTGGATCAACTAAAGGAACACACTGGACACTGCCCAATCCTGGGCGGTAGCACGGCTGTCCCATAGGCATAGGAAACAACAGTATTTCGTGAACCCTCCTTGCATGCCCATTAACATACCAATGACTTTGAGATCATCACAGATATTCCATTGATGAGTGCTGTATTGGATTGCTTCGAGTAGTATATTCATGTTATCGTACGTCTCCTTTAGATGAACGGAGTGGGCGATCGGGATAGACGGCTTTAAGTTCCCGTTATGCAGGAGAACCGCTTTCAAGCTTAGCTGTGAGAAATCAATGAAGAGTCGCCACTCAGATGGTGTGTGTACCTGTGACAAGTTTTTGGAAAGTCCATTGATATCATGGCAATATCAGAGCGGACCGTCTACTGTAAAGAATGTCGCCAAATCATGGTTTCTTTTTCGATAGTGACACACTCGGACGTTCTTCTCAAGTAAGTGTTTCTGCTTGAGTTTCGAGGAGAGAAGTTCTGATTTATCTTTGGAGAAGGTGAGGTCTCTAATGAGGTCATTCAACTCGTTTTGGGTAAGCCTCTCCGGCTCCGATTGCTCTTCGTCACGTGTGTAGTCAAGATCAGCCGAAGGTCCCGCATCTCCGCCAATCGCACCTTCGTCGGATTTCCTTTCGCCTTCTAAAGAATGAGTCCATGATGTGGAGGTACCGGAATCGGCATTGTGTCATCGTGAGGGATCGGTCTGATCGCGGAGTCTACGTTCGGATAAACGATATGCTTGTTCTTCACGGAGAATCCGGTTATATTAACATTGCAAAAGTAGCAATCGCCATGATGGTCACTCGGCTCCCTCCATATCATGGGTATAGCGAACGGCATCGACTTTTTCCTTTGGTTCAACCAGTCACGTAATCCATTCGAACAAGCGGTACAGATAACACGTGGCGCCCACGCCTTATCTTGGTCGCCTAGTGGACAGCCGAAGTATAACCGGTAAGTTTTCCGAAGATCCATCGTGATTGTACGCCGTTGTGATTTAGATTTAGTCGCGAACGAGCCGCACACGTAACAGAAATTGTCGGGGTGATTTTTACACTTTCGAGGCATGATGATCGATGAGCGGGTTGATGTAAATCACCTAAACAAGTAAAATGTGTAAGTGGGCGACACAAAACAAGAAGCACAACACACAACTAGACATGTGACTGTTACGCCAAAGAATAGAAAGGTGTACATGTGCGACGTTTGCAAATTTGTGGCCAGCAACTGCTCTCACCTAAAATACCACAAGACAACCTGTGGAAAGCGTAAGTTGAAATGACAAAATGCCATACATGAGGGTACAGAAACGGTAAAGCAAAAACCTACACCTAAGTTGCAACGACAAAATACTCCACTACATGTATAAAGGACGCATATTATACAGGGTGTCCCATAAGTCCGGCATCATAGGAAAAATAATAAAAAAAGGCAAAACAAAAGCTTTTATTTACAGAACGTGCTCAATATGTCCACCATTGTTTTCAATACACAAATTCAGACGTGATACCCAATCAGCAAGCACACGGTGAATGATGTCAGGAGTAATGGTGTTACATGCCCCAATAATGCGCTGCCGCAAATGTTCAACACTCCTAATTTTCTCTGCGTACACCAACGCTTTCAAGTGGCCCCAGAGATAAAAATCTAGTGGCGTGAGATCCGGGCTTCTAGCTGGCCATTCCACAGGCCCACGACGTCCTATCCAATGACCAGGGAATTGTTGGTACAGGTATTCCCTTACTTGGGTGCTGTAATGTGCAGGAGCGCCGTCTTGCTGGAACCATGTTGGGAAATTTCCTTCTTCGTTCAAGACACTGGGAAATGCTTCTTCCTTGAGCATACGTAGGTAGGTGCCTCCAGTGACATGTTCATCGAAAAAGAGGGGGCCTATGATGCGATCCTTCCAAATGGCACACCATACCATCACCCGAGATGCACCTTGTTCCTTTGAAGAGGTATACCAGTGAGGGTTGTTTTGAGACCAGTAGCCGGTGTCCTGTCGATTTACCTCACAATTTCTATAAAAAACAGCCTCGTCACTGAACAGAATGGTGGACGGGAAATTGGCATCCCGAGCATAAGAAAAATATGAATTATGGTTTGTAGAAATAGTAAAATATGAATTTCTCCTATGATGCCGGACTTATGGGACACCCTGTATATTGTATATATAATATTATATATTCTATTATATATAGTTATATCCATATTATATATATTATTATATTATATAAAGGACGCATATTATACATTGTGTATATATAGTATATATTATATTATATATATATAGTTATATGCATATTATATATATTATGATGAAAAGAACCACGAAGGAAAGGAAATACAGAATGGTGCTCAAGCGCTTTCGTCTAATGACATCCTCAGGAACACTGAGGATGTCATTAGACGAAAGCGCTTGAGCACCGTTCTGTGTTTCCTTTCCTTCGTGGTTCTTTTTATCATAAATACTTTTCACGTGTTACTTTCGTGAAATAATTTTCATATATATATTATATATAGTATTATATTATATAAGGTCCATGGTGTAATGGTATCGCGTCTGACCGGCAATCGGAAGATCCCGGGTTCGATTCCCAGGTGGTTACCTCATTTTTTCATTTGTTTCGTTCTCTCTCTCTCGTCTTGCGCGGAATATCTCCTATACAAGCGTCGTTCTTTACGTTATTTATACTGCGTGTTCTTTGCAGTTGAATGTATATATATTATATATATATATATATATATTATACATAGTATTATATTATATATATAATATATATATATATATATATATATATATATATATTGCATATTATGATCAGCGTCCCAACAGCTATCAGCCCACCCATAACACAGGGCAACAAAAAAAATTTTTTTTCGTGTCCCAAGAATGAAAATACCTTATTCTTATAGTATTTTCTGTGCTGAATCCAAATAAGTTTGTAAATTTCTCTATCAGGTCTGGTTTTTGTGTGACATGCAATTTAATTTTTAAAAACCCATATAGTTACATACTTATTAAAATATGATCGAAAAGACATACCTGTAGTTTAAAAAGTAGCTTGTTTTGATTTTCTGCTGTGCTTTGCCTCAGGCATGTCTCTCTTAAGAGTCCAGCAATAGTCAGCCAGCATACTGGGGCTCCATTTGCCTTGGTAACGGTTTCCCATGGCAGAAATATCCTGATGAAAACGCTCACCATGTTCGTCGCTTACCGCACCCAGGTTTTCCGGAAAAAAGTCCAAGTGAGAGTCCAAGAAATGAACCTTTAATGACATATTGCACCCCATTGCTTGGTAAGACTTAAGAAGATCTCCTACTATTTCAGGATAGTTTTCGGCCTTGTGATTTCCCAAAAAATTTGTGCAGACACTTTTGAAACTCTGCCACGCAGCTTTCTCAACTTCATTCAACTCTCCTTCAAATCTCTCATCTCTTAACAATTCTCTGATCTGAGGGCCTACAAAAATGCCTTCTTTAATCTTGGCATCACTGATCCGGGGAAACTTATTTCTCAAGTATGTGAATCCTGTTTGCGCTTTATCCATCGCTTTAACAAAGTTTTTCATAAGTCCAAGCTTGATATGCAAAGGAGGAAGGTACACTTTCTCAGGGTCAACAAGTGAACTATTCACAACATTTTTCTTGCCTGGAACAAGTGAGGTGCGTTTTGGCCAATCCTTCTTAACGTAGTGGTTTTGCTTGTCCCTACTGTCCCACTCACATAAAAAACAACAGTACTTGGTGTAACCTAGCTGCAACCCTAGCAAAAGTGCAATGACCTTCAGATCTCCACAGATATTCCACTTATATTTCTGATACTGAAACTTTTCTAAAAGCAACTTCATGTTGTCGTATGACTCTTTCATGTTTGCAGCATGTGCAATAGGTACAGAAGGAAATTTATTTCCGTTGTGAAGAAGGACTGCTTTCAAGCTGACTTTTGAGGAGTCAATGAACAATCGCCATTCATCCACGTTATGTTCATGACCAAGAGCCCCCATGACTGAATTAACATCTTTACAAAACACAAGTCCATCTTCATGGGAGAACCATTCTTTGAATTCATCATGGCGGCTGCGGAAAAAACAAACTTTAGTGTCACGTTGCAGTAGATTCCAACCCTTTCATCTTGAACCTAAAAGTTCAGCCTGCTTCTTAGATAATTTCAAATCACGAACTAGGTCATTTAGATCTCCTTGTGACAGTAAATGTGGTTCATTGGAGGAACAGGTAGCCTGGAATGTTGGATCAGAAATGTCTTCATCTTTTCCTCGTGATATGCTACAGCTACGTTTGATTCCTCATCACTTAAACTTACATGTTCAGGAGGATTTGGTACTGGAAGTTGAGCACTGTGGGGAACTGGTCTCATTGCAGACGGTAGATTAGGGTATTTCATAAGGCTCTTTGTTTTTGAAGTGATCCCCTTTGTATTTACCAGGCAGAAATAGCAGTCTGTTGTGTGATCTTTGGGTTCCCTCCAAATCATTGGAATAGCAAATGGCATGTGACGTGAACCGTTTAGCCATCCTGTAAGTAGTCTTACACATGTCACACAACAAATGTGAGGGGCCCAACTCTTGTCCTGATCGCCTACTTTACATCCGAAATAAAGTTCATAGCATTTTTTTACTAATGGTGTAAAGTTACGTTTCTGGGATTTTAAAGTTAGATCACCACATACATAACAAAAGGAATTAGGATGATTCAGACAGTTCCGCGGCATTACAAAACATCTATATGAATACAACACTGGTGTAAAATTAACAAGAAGCAATAGACACTAGCTGTTAACACTGTGACATTTACAAGCAGACTGACTTGGAGCTGCTCTACACACAGAAACTAGGCTCATGTCTGAACAGGTACAAACATGTTTCAACCTGCACAGCCTGCTGCTCCGACCAAATTTATCCTGCCAGCATTATCAGAACTTTCTCCCCAAAGGAATAAATTGTACTAATTGTACAGAAAAATTAATACAACATATATATTAATATTAATATATTTTATTATAGTTATATTAATTAATATAATATATTATTATATTTATTATTTTTATAATGTTTTATATTATAATATTGTTATATACTTAATTATATATGTTATTATTTTTTTATCCGGTGATCATGCTAAATGAGGAAAAAATGAACATAGCGTCACAAGTAGGGGTCGCAATCGATAATATATTATCGATAATTTATCGATAAATGAAAGTCAACTATCGCGTAATTATCGATACTTTTTATCGATAATTTAATGTCACTTCCTGAATTTTTAAGTTCACGCTCAATGAACAAATTTTCTTTCGTATTTGCGAATGAAATTTATTATAATAGAAAACGTTTTACTTTTAGTGACCAATTAGATCCCTTTTGACATGTTTGGTTACGTAACGTTACGGTACGATATTTTGGGCAAATCCACCGGCAATGCTGTGATGGGTTGCCAGTCCGCAATTTGTTAAGTACTTGTCAGTTGAACAGTTCCTCGCATAATTGCATTACGGGAGACGAGGTTGTTTCTTTGTTATCATTTATTTCAATTTGTGATCATATAACCCATTTTATAGAAACAAATTTTATATAGCCATCATGCCAAGAAAGTCAAATGTTTGGAGATATTTTACAAAATCTACTAGTGATCAAGCTAAGTGTAATAAATGTGATAAAACATTAAAATGTGCTGGAAGTACAACTGGGATTTTAAAGTTAGATCACCACATACATAACAAAAGGAATTAGGATGATTCAGACAGTTCCGCGGCATTACAAAACATCTATATGAATACAACACTGGTGTAAAATTAACAAGAAGCAATAGACACTAGCTGTTAACACTGTGACATTTACAAGCAGACTGACTTGGAGCTGCTCTACACACAGAAACTAGGCTCATGTCTGAACAGGTACAAACATGTTTCAACCTGCACAGCCTGCTGCTCCGACCAAATTTATCCTGCCAGCATTATCAGAACTTTCTCCCCAAAGGAATAAATTGTACTAATTGTACAGAAAAATTAATACAACATATATATTAATATTAATATATTTTATTATAGTTACGTAACGTTACGGTACGATATTTTGGGCAAATCCACCGGCAATGCTGTGATGGGTTGCCAGTCAGCAATTTGTTAAGTACTTGTCAGTTGAACAGTTCCTCGCATAATTGCATTACGGGAGACGAGGTTGTTTCTTTGTTATCATTTATTTCAATTTGTGATCATATAACCCATTTTATAGAAACAAATTTTATATAGCCATCATGCCAAGAAAGTCAAATGTTTGGAGATATTTTACAAAATCTACTAGTGATCAAGCTAAGTGTAATAAATGTGATAAAACATTAAAATGTGCTGGAAGTACAACAACAGGATTAGCCTTTCATATAAGGAATGTTCACCATATTGATTTAAGTGAAGATGCAGAAGTTGCAGCAAAAAGACAGAAAACTCTTAACTTCTTTAAACGTAAGTTGTCGATGGAGGAAGAGGTCTCAAAAATGGCTAGCGTTGATGGTTTCAGTTTTAAACGCATTGCAAATAGTGACTTTATACAAGAGAGTTTTAAAAAACGCAAGGATGAATATGATATTCCCCCACCAACTTGTCCAAATACTGCCAAAAATATGGTTATTTCATTTTATGAGAAAAAGAAAAAGGAATTAGCTGACTTATTCAAAGAGAAATGTAAAAATGGTCAACGGTTTTCTCTCACTCTAGATGAATATACATCTATTCAAAATAAAAGATTTATGAACATAAATGTCCATGCTGAAAATGAGCATTGGTCATTAGGAATGATATTAATCAGAGGATCATTAAATAGCGCTAAATTCAAGGAGTTGGTCAATGCCAGATTAAATGAATTCGGACTCGACATGAATGAGCACATCGTGGCTTCTACAACCGATGGTGCATCCGTCATGGTCAAATTTGGCCGAGAAATATCACCAGATCACCAACAGTGTTTGGCGCACGGCATTCACCTTGCTGTATTGGACGTTCTTTATAATAAAAATGTCATTGATGAAGAAGAGGAAAATGGAGTAGGTCAAGAAGAGACTTCCGAATGTAATATACATGAAGACAGCGGAGAAGACAATATTCATTCATTGGCTCTTAAAGATGATTATTTTGGTTTGATCAAGAAAGTGCGGAAAGTTTGCAAAATGTTTAGAAAATCCCCGTTAAAGAATGATATTCTTCAAGGATTTGTGAAATCAGAACACGGAAATGAGCTACAATTAATTCTTGATGTCAGAACTCGCTGGAACAGTTTGTTTGATATGTGCGAAAGGTTTTATAAAATGAAATCATGCATTACACAAGCTTTAGAAGTCTGCTGCAATGAAGAATTTTCTGAAAAAGATTGGACTGTACTCAAGAGTCTTTGTCACACTTTAAGACCAGTTGAAATAGTATTAACTTCTTTGTGCTCTGAAGATACAAACTTATTGAAAGCAGACAAATCTATGATGCTCCTTCTTAACAAGTTGGCAAAGCAAGATTGTACATTAGCTCGTCGAATGCATCTTTCTCTCAAACAGCAGTATGAATCAAGAAGAGTTCAAAATACTGTTGCCCTTTTGCGATATCTCCATGATCCTGAAGCTAGAAATGAACAAATGTCTGACACTTTCAAGATGCTTTCTCCAGGTTCCTTAAAGAAATATGCCACTTCTGTATATACACGGCTGTTTCATGAACATGATCCTGAACCTCGTACGGATATAAGCAGCGTCCAAGAAACTCCAGATGAGAGTAACGTAAATGAAGACGACGACGAAGAGGAGGATTTCAGAAAATGCCTCCATCACGAGATGACTAAATTGGAATCAAAAACTTTCGACTACTTAGCTAAGTCCTCTGTTTTCAATGCAGAAAGTGAATTCGCAATATACAAAGCACAGAAAAAGAGAAGCGAAAATCTAGATCGATTGTACGATGCATTAAGGACCATGAAGCCTACAAGCTGTGAAGCAGAGCGAGCATTTTCTGCGCGGGATTTTCATAACGAAGATTCGATCCAGTCTCTCTCCTGCCACTATTAATGCCTTATGTTTCTTGAAATGTTACTTTCTAAATAAGGATAAAATTAATGTCTTATGTTTTTGAAATGTTACTTTCTAAATAAGGATAAATTAATGTCTTATGTTTTTGAAATGTTACTTTCTAAATAAGGATAAAATTAATGTCTTGTGTTTTTGAAATGTTACTTTCTAAATAAGGATAAAATTAATGTCTTATGTTTTTGAAATGTTACTTTCTAAATAAGGATAAAATTAATGTATTGTGTTTTTGAAATGTTACTTTCTAAATAAGGATAAAATTAATGTCTTATGTTTTTGAAATGTTACTTTCTAAATAAGGATAAAATTAATGTCTTATGTTTTGGAAATGTTACTTTCTAAATAAGGATAAAAAACAAAACCCTAAATAAGTATGGCTGTCATAATGTCAAAGGATCTCATTAAAATTTGTTCTTTTAATTTTGTGATTTTCTTTTATTCCTAAGGCAGCTAATTTAACTAGAAACTTATCGATAAATTATCGATAATCCAATTTTTTTTCAAAAATTTATCGATAAAAATATTCTCGATAATTTGCGACCCCTAGTCACAAGTAAACTAAGCCTGATAGAAAAAAATCTGATTTCATATTTAGATTCAGCATGAAAAAGTACACTTAGAACACCCATCAAAACCCTTGTGACAAAATTGTTGTTGACCAGTGTAATTATATCTGATGAAAAAATACTTGTGGGCCAGTGTTATTGCTATTTTTATTATTTTTATTATTATTATTATTATTATTATTAGCGTATTTTATTTAATTTTATTTCATTTTTGGGGTGTCTTGGGGTTGGGGGGCCTGTACTTAGCACATTGAATTATATATTATAGTTCCCCCAATTTGCACGGAATTCATCTCAGGAAGATTCAGGAACGCATCTACCGCGTAAATCGGGGGATCACTGTATTTTGATTTCTGATTATGTACTATGGTTGCGCTGCAGTTTTTGTTCATAGTATCTTTTGTTATTTATAATAACAATGAAAAATTGTGATTACTTTCACTTCGAAACGATGAATTGCATGGATTTACTATGATTTATAAATCAGCTGGTTCCGTGATGAAGGACAGAATTCTCTCTCATATATAATTTCTAATTAATGTTTTTTCTTCCAGCCAAATTTAACGTTGCAAGTTGGAAATTAATGTATTAAAATAATTTTCTGTATTAATATTTAAATTTTGTTATTTAATGATTATTTTTGGGTTTACTCGTGCATTTGGAGCTTTAGATTGATTGCTCACCAGAAATGGGGCTTTTTCAGATTGCCGGTAACATTTCTGTGGCCTTTTGAAGACTCGTGTTGTCCGCTCACCGACTAAGTGTTAAGTTGGTTCATTGTTGCCGTGAGTTGATGATGTGAAGTTTTTGGTTTCCATTTTGGTCTTTTGTATCATATTTGATTGTATCGATGTTAGTAGTATAGCCGCAAAAGGGGAGAGCGCAGGAATGTTGCAAATTATTACGTAATGTTGCAATGTTGCAAAGGGGGTAGGGTGCCAAAAAAGGGGGTGGGGATGCTGCAGGTGCAACAAGGGGTCATGAAACTTGGAGGCGGCGTTATCCCCAAGAGAAAGGAGAAGGAGAGAAAGGGGAGAGGTGTTTCACCTGGCAGGAGCCAAGTGCATATTAAGACTTCAGCCGAGTAGGCGTTGTTTTATAGGCTCCTAATCAGCCAGTTGGCTTAGAAGGCGTAAATGGCTTGAGTTGCCAGATACCACTTTTTAGCGATACCATTGTATACATTATTATAGGCTCCTAATCAGCCAGTTGGCTTAGAGGGAGCCAAGGGGGGAGGGGTACACCTGAAGAGAGAGAGAGAGAGAGAGTAATCGGCCTTTGTTGCCAACCCCAAAATGGGATTGCAAGGGCATGCAACTTGGAGGCGGAGTTCTCCCCCAAGCTAGTCCCCCCAAAGGGGTATACCTAACCTAAGAGGCCTCTAAGGGTGGGAAGGGGTTTTCTCACCACCCAAAGGGCCAGAAAGAGAAAGGACCAGAGATTCTTGCTCGGCTGGGAGCCGAGCTTGTATGTCTCCGTCGTCAGCCTCTCGCTCTTTTATAGACCTCTAATCCGTCATTTGGCTGAGTTGCCAGATAGCGCCATGTATTTAATTCCAATAGAAGGCGGAGTTGCCAGTTTGTGCTATATATTTAATTAATTCATATATTAATTGAAGACTGAGTTGCCAGATAGCAATATTTATTAAATTAAACCATATATTAATCATCCATTTAAATACCACAATATATTTATATGATGGTAGTTAATCAATACAGATGAATCTTAATTCCAACAATTAAAAGAAATTCTGTTTATTAAATAAATAATTTAAACACGTTCTTTACACAATAAATCACTTAATTCCTATTTTTATTATTAATATCACAATTTAAATCACGAATAACAGTGGGAAAGGAAAAGATAACTTACGAAGCTAGGTGAAACAAACGACAATTCAAAACACACGGTCGTCCCACCTCCTCCCTCATTCCCCCCAAACTTCTCACCCCATCTGTGCTTGTATATATATATAATAAACGAATGAACAACTCGTGCACACACACACACACACACACACACACACACACACACACACACACGAGGAAAGGATTCCCGACGCGAACGTACAATCGTCAAAATATTAGTTCAGACGAAATACACACAAATGAAGTGTATGTATTTATTTATTTAGTTGTGTGTATATATTTTTGCTATGTTGATGGTTATATTATTTCTTAGTTTTGATCATTCCAATGTATATTTATTTTCTATATATCTCCATAATTGGGTGTATGTATATATATATATTTAATATATTTCTCCTGTACTGTTATATTGACGGGTATATTTTTTTATTATATGCATATTCCTCGTTCATATTTCTAAACTATTATTATTTTTAATTGATCATTCAAATGTATATTTATTTTCTATATATTTAAATAAACAGAATCATGTAATGTTTGTTTACTTAATTCTTATGGTTGTAAACAATTATATCATGTTACGACTTCTAAACCTACTAGCGGAATTGTAAGCCAACTTTTAAGAATTAATTAAATAAATGGTACATCTGGCTACCTAATAATGTATACCTGAACAGTTAAAATGGTATCTGACAACTCTCCATAATAATGTATACCTGAACAATTAAAATAAAAAGTGGTATCTGACAACTCAACCTGAACAAGCCATTTACGCATAAAAAAGTGACTCCTGCTACTACCTGGGGATATCTCTACTCCTGCTTACTCAGTTGAGAGGTGCAAGCCGTGGATTTCAGATGTGTATTCTCTAGCGTAGAAGAAAAATAGTGTATTGGACACATGTTAAGGTGTACACTGCGTACACGAGATAAGTGTACGCATGGTGTGAATGAACTCTGAGCTATTCTTTTTCATTACACTTTCCACAACATTTTGGAAAGAGCTTCTGTGTTGTCAGGCACAATGAGGGAGGTGTACACTGAGTACACGAGATAAGTGTACGCCATGGTGTGAATGAACTCTGAAGCTTTCTTTTTCATTACACTTTCACAGCAATTTTGGAAAATTCGGGAGGAGTTAATTATTATTATTACTACATAGAAAAATTTGTCTTTTGTGCATATCACCCTATATATATATATATATATATAGTGGTGTGTGTGTGTGTGTGTGTGTGTGGCAAGGTTCGGGGTATCCATTTTCTTGAACGGATCCACAGAGCAGATGTTCACATCTGAAGACTGCATGCTCCACGCGCCACAAATCTTATAGACAATGCAGGTCCTGTATATGAACCTTAATTATCTCGATGAAATGTGAAATAGTGAGCAATCATTCCCTGACGAGAAGTATTTCTGAATCCACGTTAAACTGTAGGTCTAATGAGGGGGACAAATCGGCGAGAAAGAGTTAATTATTATTATTATTACTACATAGAAAAAATCGTGCATTACCATGTTTTGCAGACATACTACCCCCGGATCAATAATAAAATGATCCTGTTATTTTAAATCCGTTCAATAATCAAATGTTCCTGTTATGTTGAAATATGGAAGAGTGAGCAACGACTCCCTGACGAGATGTATTTCTTGAACTGATCCACAGAGCAGATGTTCACATCTTCTGAAGACTGCATGTTCCACATTTTATAATAAAGAAATTATAACTATATCCATTCCTTTAATTATATTTTTAAAAAAGAAAAGAGCGTTCGGTTTCCACGTTAAACTGCGGGTCTAAGGCGGAGTGAAAACCTTAACCGTTGTTACAATTCGGGGAAGAGCTATTTGTTATTATTATTATTACTAAAGAGAAAAATCGTGCATTAGCATGTTTTGCAGCCATACTACCCCCCGGATCAAATGATCCTGTTATTTTAAATCCGGTTCAATAATCAAATGATCCTGTTATGTTGAAATGTGGAAGAGTGAGCAACGATTCCCTGACGAGATGTATTTCTTGAACTGATCCACAGACCAGCTGTTCACATCTTCTGAAGGTTGCACGCGCCACAGATCTTATAGACAATGCAGGTCCTGTATATGAGCTTTATCTCGATGAAATAGTGAGCAATCATTCCCTGACGAGATGTATTTCTGAATCCACGTTAAAACTGTAGGTCTAAGGTCGGAGTGAAAAGCTTAACCATTGTCAAAATGAACAAATCAGCGAGATGATGTGAAAGAGTGAGCAATGATTCCCTGACGAGATGTATTTCTGATTCGGTTTCCATGTTAAACTGTAGGTCTAAGGCCGGAATGAAAAGCTTAACCATTGTCAAAATGAGCAAATCAGCGAGATGATGTGAAAGAGTGAGCAATGATTCCCTGACGAGATGTATTTCTGATTCGGTTTCCACATTAAACTGTAGGTCTAAGGTCGGAGTGAAAAGCTTAATCTTTCCAATTCGGCGAAAAGGAGTTAATTATTATTATTATTACTTCTGTAATTTGTACCACACTATATATATATATATATATATATATATATATATATATATATATATATATATATATAATCCATTCCTTTATTTATTTAAAAAAAAAAAAAAGAATGAACAGAACTCTCTCTCTCTCTCTCTCTCTTTCTTTCTTTCTATATATATATATATATATACACACGAGATAGGTGTACGCCTGGTGTGAATGAATTCTGTATTTAAAATGATTCTATAGTTTCATTGGTACGTTTTTATTTCCCACTAACTGTGTACACGAGATAAGTGTACGCATGGTGTAAATGAACTCTGAAGCTGTTCTTTTTGCACATGTTTATGCAGAAAACATGTAATTACATCATTGAAAACATTAACTAGGAATCGTGAGAGATACGCGTCTGGTAATCGGGAGTCGAACCCACGATCTCATATCTTTCTGCAGACGTTTATACAGAAAATAAGTAATTACATCATTGAAAACATTAATTAGGAATCGTGAGAGATACGCGTCTGGTAATCGGGAGTCGAACCCACGATCTCATATCTTTCTGCAGACGTTTATACAGAAAATAAGTAATTACATCATTGAAAACATTAACTAGGAATCGTGAGAGATACGCGTCTGGTAATCGGGAGTCGAACCCACGATCTCATATCTTTCTGCAGACGTTTATACAGAAAATAAGTAATTACATCATTGAAAACATTAACTAGGAATCGTGAGAAATACGCGTCTGGTAATCGGGAGTCGAACCCACGATCTCATATCTTTCTGCAGACGTTTATGCAGAAAACACTGGATTACATTCAATTGTTAGTACTTTCAGGTTTGCCCCCGACCCACCTCATGCACCCGCATGTTTATTTCTTTTGCTGTTTATTATTTAATATAATTGTGTGTATATCTTTCCAATTAAATAACAGATATGTTATCTAAGAATATGACACCATACAAATTACGTGTAAATAACGGCGTTGATAAAACATTTTTTTATATAAAAGGTATACATTTGCTTCGAGAGAGGAAGTTCGAACCAAATTCCTTCGCGTCCGATCGTACCTTTCAAAAAGGCCTCGGGGTAAACACGTGTGATTCGTTTCTGCTCCACTCACTCGTGAAAGAAAGTAAATAAAACAGCGTTTAATAATTAATTTCTTATATTGTTAATAATTGATTCTCTTAAAAGGAGAAAATTTATTTGCTTTAAATTAATATATTTTTGGCATGATGCCACACAAATTTGCAAGTAAAGAGAAACAATCAACGCATTTAATAAAATATAATTTTATATACATTAAAAGCAAGGGATCAAATTGAAGGAGTCGAGTGAAGGATTCCCGAGACAGAGAGGACAAGTTGACACAGATTCCTTTCAAAAAGGCCTCAGGGTAAACAGGTGTGATTCGAGTTGACCCAGATTCTCGGGAATCCTTCGCTCGACTCCTCGTGAAAGAAAGTAAATAAAACAGCGTTTAATAATTAATTTCTTATATTGTTAATAATTGATTCTCTTAAACGGAGAAAATTTATTTGTTTTAAATTAATATATTTTTGGCATTTTTTAATATTGTTTTAATTCACTTTAAGGTGAAAATCCGTTTATATATATATATATAATATATATATATATATATATATATATATATATCGTAAGGAATGACAAAATTAAATAGACACGGTTATTATGATTCTTTGTGTATATATATATAAGGTAAGGAGAAAGTTGTTCATTTGTGTGTATTTCGTCTGAACTTATATTTTGACGATTGTACGTTCGCGTCCTACCTCAAAAAGGTTTCAGGGTAAACGATTCGAGTCGGGAATCCTTTCCTCGTGTGTGTGTGTGTGTGTATGTTTGTGTGCACGAGTTGTTCATTCGTTTATTATATAATATACAAGCACAGATGGGGTGAGAAGTTTGGGGGGAATGAGGGAGGAGGGGGGACGACCGCGTGTTTTGAGTTGACCCAGATTGTCGGAAATCCTTTCCTCGTGAAAGAAAAAAACAGCGTTTAATGATTAATTTCTTATATTGAATAATTAATTTCTTATAATAATTGATTCTCTTAAAAGGAGAACATTCATTTGTTTTAAATTAATATACGTTTAGCTTCATTTGATTTAAATTAATATACGTTTGGCATTTTTTTCTGATTTTCATTCACATGATATGTACACAGGTGTGTGTGTGTGTGTGTGTGTGTGTGTGTGTGTGGGTGTGTGTGTGTGTGCGCACGAGTTGTTCATTCGTTTATTATATATATATACAAGCACAGATGGGGTGAGGCGTTTGGGGGGAATGAGGGAGGAGGTGGGACGACCGTGTGTTTTGAATTGTCGTTTGTTTCACCTATCTTCGTAAGTTATCTTTTCCTTTCCCACTGTTATTCGTGACTTAAATTGTGATATTAATAATAAAAATAGGAATTAAGTGATTTATTGTGTAAAGAGCGTGTGTTTAAATTATTTATTTAATAAACAGAATTTCCTTTAATTGTTGGAATTAAGAAGATTCATCTGTATTCATTAACTACCATCATATAAATATATTGTGGTATTTAAATGGATGATTAATATATGGTTTCATTTAATAAATATTGCTATCTGGCAACTCAGTCTTCGATTAATATATGAATTAATTAAATATATAGCACAAACTGGCAAGTCCGCCTTCTATTGGAATTAAATACATGGCGCTATCTGGCAACTCAGCCAAATGACGGATTAGAGGTCTATAAAAGAGCGAGAGGCTGACGACGGAGTCATACAAGCTCGGCTCCCAGCCGAGCAAGGATCTCTGGTCCTTTCTCTTTCTGGCCCTTTGGGTGGTGAGAAAACCCCTTCCCACCCTTAGAGGCCTCTTAGGTTAGGTATACCCCTTTGGGGGGGAATAGCTTGGGGGAGAACTCCGCCTCCAAGTTGCATGCCGTTGCAATCCCATTTTGGGGTTGGCAACAAAGGCCGATACTCTCTCTTTCTCTCTCTCTCCCCCTTCAGGTGTACCCCTCCCCCCTTGGCTCCTTATAAGCCAACTGGCTGATTAGGAGCCTATAAAACAACGCCTACTCGGCTGAAGTCTTAATATGCACTTGGCTCCTGCCAGGTGAACACCTCTCCTCCTTTCTCTCCTTCTCCTTTCTCTTGGGGGATAATGCCGCCTCCAAGTTTCATGACCCCTTGTTGCACCTGCAGCATCCCCCACCCCCTTTTTTGCAACACCCTCCCACTTTTGCAACACCCCACCCCTTTTGCAACACCCCACCCCCTTTTGCAACATTACGTAATAATTTGCAACATTCCTGCACTCTTCCCTTTTGCGGCTATACTACTGATGTTATTTTTGAAAATAGTTTCAATAATATAGTAACATTTTTTAAATTATAGATATGGTTACTATGCATGGGCGCATTCATACTTATACACAATGCAGTATTGTTTGATCGTGTTTGTTCAATGATATATATTTTTACTCTCTTTCTCGATGTGAATGTCATAAGTTACCTTATTTATAAATAAGGCGCGATGAAAGTGTTGCGAAAATCTGTAATTTTTGTAATTTTTTCATTAAATTTGGCCGGAGAAAATTATGGTCGCTGTTTCGATTGAAGTGTTGAGAAAATTTTGTGACTTAAAAGTGAAAAGTGATAATCAGTAGAGTACAAACTTTTAGATATTTTTCTTCAAAATTTCAAAAGGCTCGACTTAGGAGCAATTAAGTTGAATCCGGATTCTACTAGTGACATTTAGTTGACCTGAGTAAGGTGATCGATCACCGACGAGCGAGCGAAAGAGAGAGAGAGAGAGAGAGACGGAACCGAATGCGCAGGGAGTTGAGTGCAGAACAGTTTCGAGCGTATTTGGTGTACTGTTATTTTCGGGCAGTCTTAGTCCCCTGTTTCGATGCTTGGCTGAATGTGCGTCTTACCACTCGGTAAGCATACCGCGAGAGTTTAAACGAGTGTTTAAGGCTTTACTGTCCATACGTGCACACAGTAGGTTCGTTGTGAACCCGCCTACGGCCAAGTGATCGTTTGATCAATGCCATATAGGAGCCTTTCAGCTGGACATACCAGAGAAACAGTGCTCACTGAAAAAATTGAGATGAGAGTGGCGAGTTTCTTTGTCAGTTTCTAGAATAGCAAATTCCGCCCAATTCCGGTACGTGGTTCCACTTTCAGTATAGCTCTATTCCCCTGATCCTCTTTGAATTGGATGACATCTTTTTTGGCCATTATTTTGGAGAGAGAGCGGAACCTCAACGCGTGCTGATCTGTTGCGTGGTGATGCAACCCACTGCATTCTTGCGGAGTGAGCAGGAAAGCTGCGATTGAAAATTTAAAAGATCCGTTGTCACCTTTCGACATAACGACATCGAAGTTCTATCTGAACAAAGTTTAGAAATTGATATACAAACATGATATATCATTTTATGAAGTTATAAATGAAAGTACAGGGTGTCCCGTAAGTCTGGACCCATAGGGAAAAATAATAAAATTACAAAATAATCCAAAAATTTATTACATAATCTGTTCAAAGTGTCCGCCGTTGTGTCGCACACATAGTTGAAGACGTAATCTCCACTGCGACAGCACTTTCTGAATCACAGTCGCAGAAATTTCTTGACACGCCTCCACAATGCGTGCTTTAAGGTGGAAAATGTTCTGAAGTTTGACCTCGTACACTTTGGCTTTCAAGTGGCCCCACAAATAAAACTCCAGCGGAGTAAGATCATAATAAAAAAATAATAAAAATAATAATAAAAATAATAAAAAAATATATTATAAATAAATTTTTGGACTATTTTGTAATTTTATTATTTTTCCCTATGGGTCCAGACTTACGGGACACCCTGTACGGTATTCGTTGATTGTCCAAAGTTTTCTTGTTTTCTATGTGCGCTCTTCTCAGTATATTTTATAAACATTTTCTTATTCTTTCTATGGTTGCCCTAATAGTAACTATATAACGATCTAAATAATTTTTCAAATGTAAAGCGATCTTTGGTGAGGAATCGCTGGAATAGACTGTGAACCTGAAATTCGTTGTAACCGACTTTAAGAAAATTATACTTTATGCAAACGTTGTGTAGACTATAACTTTTTTTTCGATTTTTATGAATGATACACAATATCTAATGTGTGGCGGCGTTTGTGATTGAAATGAATTTTTGTCTGTTCTGTCAACTTCTTTAAATTTGTTAAAAAAACGTTTTCCCATTGAAAACTTATTATTTTTCTCCACACAGTGTTATGAAATCATACACTCGTTTTCCTCTTCCATTATAATTATTATTGCAAATGTTAATTAAATAAACAAGTAAAGATAGAGTTAAACTCCCGATCTAAAATCCCCTTATTGGTTCAAAGATGTAACGGCCCGAAGTTTGCGTTGAGTCTAAATAACGATCCGCTACCAAGTTTATAGAATACCGAAATCAGTGTAAATTAAGTATAAAGTGTGAAAATAAAGCAGAGAAAGAAAAGAAAATAATAATTTAAATAAATTTTCAAGACAGGGTAAATTCTTAATTCGATCCATTTCTCTTTACCTGGATGCGTCTTTAGTAAGCTCTTTTATCAAGATAGAAATAATTCATTTAGTATGAATACTGTACGCAGTGAAAAATGTGTGTGTGTGTGTGTGTGTAGGCTGAAGGTCTGGACTCTGGATTGTCTTCGTAGCCTCTAGGGTTGGGGGTTGCCGTAACCTCGCATGCGTCATAAATCTCCTTAGATGAATCATCTTAGCATTAGTCATAAATAGTTTGGACGCAGAGGGCGGTGTCCCATCTAACTACTACCAGACCCAATGTCGCTTTACTCCGTTGATCAACGGGAAGCGGTGTTACGACACTGGCTACGACCTAGTCCTAATTATGTTACACATAGATACAATTAGTCGAGTTATATGGGAAGTTTTGTTAGATGTAATTGTAGTGAGCTGAATAGCGCCCAGTTAGGTTACAATAACATGGGTAGGGTTAGATTATAATTTTGTTTCAAATAAATATTTGGACTCGGCTTGCGACGGACTCTATTACGGCATTCCTCTTTATTTGTAGGATATGACGAAGGAGAGAGTTGTGTTATATCCTTATCCTATTGAGATATATTACTATAGTAACCTACCACACAAAGTAGATCAGGAATTCGGCTTAGAAATTTGTCACGTAGTCTTTAAATGTTAATAAATGAAAATAAAAAACTAAATTATTTCGTTGAGATTCATTCAAAGGGTTCGAAGCTGGCTTGCACATCCTCTCAGGAGAAAGCAAAGTGGATTGGACCAGAATCGTTAAACACTGCCATCAGCAGGGTTTCTCAACCCAACGGCCCGGAGAAAGGACAAACGAAGCTACAAGTGAAAAACTTGGTGTAGTTGTTGCTAAGGAAGAAATGGCACCGTGGTTGTACATGAGGATTGCCATGAAAACTGAGATGCCTTGACTTACTGCATGGGTAAGCACGTGATGTTTTGGGGGTTGTTTAACCCCCTTCGTAGCGGCGGTGACCTACAGCTTTCAAGTGGGACCGAACCATCTAATGATCACATCATCTGGACGCAGAGAACGCTCACCTATTCAACTACTACCCAGACCCACTATCTCTTATCTTCGCTGATCTGCGGCATGGGTAAACATAATGTGGCTATACTTAAGTTTCCACGTTTGAAGGGGATTAAAATTCAATTAATTAATAGCCTTTCGAGTCCTGTGTCAATATACCAATAAAAGAAATTTATTGAGTTATAAAAGCATTTTGTATAACTCACTAAATCAAATATAGAATAATAATAATAATAATATTTCAAGGCCTAATACAGTGTAGCTGAATGAACTTTATATATAATTTAAAAGTTGGCTAAAAGTCTCGGGATTTGCTGATTTAGGAATCTAAATATTTCTTCTGGGGTCTTCCATAACCTTCTAAAGTCTTCCAGATCCTTCCAGAACTTTCCAGAACCGACTCGTAAGGACCTTAGGGACGAGAAAAAGTAAGGCGATTAGAAAAAGTTTTAACTTGTCCTAATGACAGAAATCTTTGAAGTTTGGTCACCATTTATTGATTCGCTTTCTTAACATTTATTTTATTTGATTTTTACATCTACATCTTCATACATTATTACTTTGAACAATATATATATATATATATATATATATATATATATATATATATATATATATATATATATATATACGCAAGGACTTAGACATATAAAACAATCTAAAACGACCACCTAACTTAGTGTAATATATATATATATATATATATATATACACACACACACGTGTGTGTGTGTGTGTATAGCTGTTAATCCTGGTGACAAAACAACTTCTAATTTCTTCCCTTTATTATTTTAACACACAAACACACACACACACACACACACACACACACACACACACATATATAGTATGTATATATATCCGAACAACCTCGATCGGTTATCCGGATTATTCGTGATAAATTTCCGTCTTATACAAATATTTATTAATCGAGAAATGTTTAAAGATTCTTTTAAAATAATGTAAGTTAATAAGGCAATATAAATTTATATGAAATTAATTAAACCCCTTTCTCGTAAAGGATAAAACATCTGATTTTTTATGTTAAAAAATTACTAAAAAATTTTTCGGAACGAATCAAATTCCTTTTCTTTGCAGTTGTTCTCAATCCTTTCTTGCCTTGTTATTCGATGCGTACGTCTCATATTTTCTTTAAAGACGTGGACTTATACTACCCCCGTCGTACCCCCATCCTTTTTTTCTTTGCCCTGCAGGCCACCCCCCCCTCTCTAAAAAAAATGGACAGAATGGGAAAAAAGGGTCTTGCAATTTCTGTTGCAAAGGCGTACAAACAATTTTGCCGAATTTATTACCGTTCAGTTGTTTTCCGTCTCTTACAGTAAACGTATTTGCTGTTTTACATGTGTGTGTGTGTGTGTGTAGACGGTATTCTCCCAATACGTTTTTTCTTTGCTTGTTTTTTGCAAGAGCTTTATGGTAACTATAGAGAAGGAAGCTGCATAATATATATACGAACAAACTTCAATTTTTTTAGCTTCTTTCTAAAAATTATTATACTTAGAGTAAAGGGTTATATCTCCTTGCATTTAACAATGCGCATATATCGCCGACTTCCATTGTTAGTAAGACGGTTTCAATTGCCTAATATGTATGTCTGCAAGAGCCGTGTTTGTCCTGTCTCTCGTCTGCACTCTACCCATTATTTGAATAAACGAATATTATATATATTGGTTATAAATTAAGTGTGTGTGTCTGTGTGTATGTGTGTTTTTTTTATTCCTTCCAGTCGGAATCAAATTTTCTCGGATGGCTTATTTATTATTACTATTATATATCTCGCAATAATTGTATTAATAACAGTGCGTAGAGGAATAATTGATGACGTCAGAAGATTTCTTTATCTTCATGTGCGCTAGATAGAAAATAATATATATGTAGATTTTATTTAAATATTGTGCATATATAAAGCAATGGGACCCTCATACACACACACACACACACACACACATATATATATATATATATATGTAAAGAACGACGCTTGTATAGGAGATAATCCGCGCAAGATGAGAGAGAGAGAACGAAACAAATGAAAAAATGAGGTAACCACCCGGGAATCGAACCCGGGATCTTCCGATTGCCGGTCAGATATGATAACCACTACACCATGGGCCTCACTCCTTCAAATGCCGTAATTCCTCTACATACGCGCAGAAACCAATGCCCCAAGGGGGCACCTCCCGCATGCCTCCCGCAATCGGAAGATCCCGGGTTCGATTCCCGGGTGATTACCTCATTTTTTCATTTGTTTCGTTCTCTCTCTCTCTCATCTTGCGCGGAATATCTCCTATACAAGCGTCGTTCTTTACATTAATTATACTGCGTGTTTGCAGTTAAATGTGTGTATATATATATATAAACATGAAAATATGATAAGCTATGTTATGTATACAATATATTATATGACGCAAATTAAAATGGCCTCCTTTAGCATTTCTTGACATTTAATACTCCGAGTAAGAAGATTTGGCCGAGGAACTTTCAAATTACGAGATGTCAGACTTGGCAAGACTTCCGGAATAGAAATTATTAGGGAACATGCTCAAAGGAGTTCAAATCGCATTATATTAAAAGTTTATTGGAATATACCTGACTCGCGGTTCCCGGTTCTTTTGCCCTTATACGCTAGTTATACGCCGGTTATATCCCCTCTCTCGCTGTATAAGTCATTCGATAAAGGTTTGTGCATTTAAGGGGAAAGTTTTTAATCGGTTTGTTTTTATTTTTTTGGTGGGGGGAGAGGGGTTACTAATTTATGAGGAAACGAAGAGAGTTTCTTCTTGCATAAGTCATTGATTCGGATGTCGTATAAATGTTAGTAGAGACTAATGTAGGTAATACAAGTCACACACGAGTAGAAACTATACACATCATATACATAGCGTGAGTTTTCTTTTTTAGTCTAACACATTAAACATGCGTTAACATTGTATTCATTAAACTTATCATGGTGAAATTTTGCATGAACTATGCCCCCACCATGTATAACACACCTGGATCACACAACAGGGACTGGAAATGATAATTGTTGTTTGTAGCCACGGGTGAAGTTGGCGCTGTGTGTTATTGAAAGTTCGCCGTAATCCATCCAAATGAATGTATCCGAATGTTGTTTGTGATGTGGCGTAGCTCTTCAAGGTGTGAAGATTATTGCTGCAAAGAGTTGGCTTTTTTGCCATATTTGATGAATTCTTGAACCATTTGGACGACAATGAACTCAAATAAAGCAACTTACAACTAGTGATGCACCGGAGCTCCGGCTCTGGCTCCGGCCGAGCAGGAATTCCGGCCATTTTAGAAAACCTCCTGCTCCAGCCGGAGGTCTCACTAATCTCCGGCCTCTGGCCGGAGGTGCCAGGTACACCAAACTCAATTCTGACAACTTTTAGTTTTAATTCTATAAAACTATAAAACCTCATTTCTGCACCTATCCGAATAGTTCAGTTCTCAGATGACTGTAATAATAATTTATTTTATGAGTGATCAGTGATTGTATTAATAGTCCAGTTCTCAGTGACTGTAATAATAATTTATTTTATGAGTGATCAGTGATTGTATTAATATTTCAGTTCTCAGTGACTGTAATAATAATTTATTTTATGAGTGATCAGTGATTGTGATTGATTTGATATAGCTACTTTACTCAGCATTCAGCAAGACATCATAAGTTTCATAACCTGAGGATATTCTGTTCAATGGGAATTTTTAGAGAAATTAGCACACACTAAGCATAGAAAGTCGACTTTTATAAAGTTTAAGTTATTAAAGACTTAATAATTTAAAACAGCAGGACTATAATATATAAACCCTAAATAGATGAGACTATGGACCACACACACACACACACACACACACACACATATATATAAATACTGAAATAAATCAATTGGCCGGAGGAAAAAACACTAAGCCGGAGGTTCCGGCCCTCCGGCCTCCGGCCAAAATCTGCCTCTGGTGCATCACTACTTACAACAAGACAGTGCAAGATCATAGAGGAGAATGACTCAGTATCCAATCTTTCTCCGGTGACCGAATCATTTCGAAAAATCTCTCAATTTGTCAACATCAGATTTCTTTATTTGGGGACATTTGAAGGAAAGATTTTGCCGCAACAATTCTTCACACAACGAAGAGATTCACTTCAACATAACGAACAACATTCGAATTATTGATGTGGACTTATTGCGGCGAGCTTTGGACACGCAGTACCGCGTTCGTTTGTGACTACAAAACAACGGAGAGGGGGATAAATTTTAGCAACCCCTGCCTGGGTCACTGGGTCAGGCAGGTGGTAGCTGATTGGAACTCATTTACAGTATGTCTTTCATATAAAATAACGCTATTTAATATTATTTAATTTATTTTAACTTTAGAATTAAACTCTTACGTCACTATAACCTGATGCATAGATACTAAAATTATAAAAGTCCGTGGATAGATTCCATTAAGTTAGATTACTGTAGTTTTTAATAATCTAAATTGGAATAAATTATCACCAAACATTTAAATAAATTAAATACACTTAGCGTTTAATGAGGAGGAGAAGAAAAAGAAATGATGAATGTGCGATAGATACAGAAACAGATAAATCACATCGTGGATTGATGAAACGAGGTTTCATTCACTGCCACTCTTTTCGGATGAATGGAAATGATTTCGAGTTTGAACATACTCTTGATAGCTGCGAGAATTTGTTTAAAAATTTTTTATCAGACGATATAATACACACACACTGAGAGAGAGAGAGAGAGAGAGAGAGAGAGAGAGAGAGAGAGAGAGAGAGCAATTTAAAACAGCAAATTGACCTAACTCTCCGAACTTTAATATTATAGGGATTTGTCTTTCATCAGACTTATTTTAGGATTTGTTTATTACACTTCTTAATATATAAAGAAACTTCTAAATCAAGGTTGTAGTGAAGTTACAAGCTATACATATTTTTATTTATTTATTTATTTAGCTCTTAATAATCATAAACAACGATCCTTCAAGTTAGAAAATATTCACATTCAAAGAATGTGTATCTGACACTAAATAGAAAATTCGCGCACGATCGCATGTGAATCTTCGCCATGTTTTATCTCTTGCCACTTTTTCAACGTCCTTTGGGGACTCTAATTTGGAGGACTGTATGAAGATATACCCACCCCACGCACCTAAAATTTAATTTAATTTAACCATTTTAAGCCCAAGGGTTCTCTATAGAACTGAATTTAAACTCGTCTGGCATTAGTCAGAACCAAAAAATAAAGTGTCACACTGGGCCATCAGTTAAGGGTTAATTTAACCCTTTCTCTAAAGACCACTAATGACTAACATAGGAATCAAATGCAGAGTGGCGCTCATAAGTATTCGTACAGAGAAATATTTCAGTTATATTCGTCCTTATCTTTTGTACCAAGCATAGGATAGTTATGAAAAGTTTACCGTTCGTTTGGAAAAACTTAACAACAAAAAAATTAGTTTAACCCCAACATAAAATGTAAAACGCCAGAGAATTTGAGGAAAATCAAAAAGTTAAAATGCCAAAGTTTTCGTACACTTATTTAAAAAATTATTTAATACTTTGTGTTTCCACTTTAGGCTTGAAGAATTTAAAGATTTTATCAGGAGTTGGATGTTTATTAACTAGAGACTGTTGGCAATTCTGAATTCTAAAATTTTCTCTGTGAATTTTCATGGAAGACAGATGACTGTACAAGCCATTAGTAAGCAATGGGTCGTCCTGGTAAAGAGCTGTCTATAGATTTTAAGAGATCCGTTATTGCTGCACACGAGTCTGGAAAGAGTTATAGAAAGATGGGAGAAAAACTTCGAATTCTATTTACGACGGTTGCTGCAGTTATAAAGAAATGGAAAGTCTTTGGAACAACAAAACTCCACCAAGGTGCGGACGACCTTGCAAGATTTCAGGACGTACAGCTAGATGGACTGGAAGAATGGCTACTGCGAGTCTACAAGTGACTACAGGTGATATTTGCCAAACATTAAGACTAAGATCGATGTCCATCCCTCTACTGTACGTCGTACATTAAGAAAGAATGGTCTGCATGGAAGAGTTGCATGAAGAAAACCTCTGCTAGGAGAAGGTCACAAAGAAGCTCGTTTAAGGTACACCAAGGATCATCAAAATAATGAATTTGCATTCTGGAAGAAAGTTCTCTGGAGAGACGAGACCAAAACTGAATTATTCGGAAACAACGAGCAACAGTATGTTTGCGAAAAACAAATACTGCATTTTCTATTTGTTAAATTTTTCCAGACGAATGGTAAACTTTTCATAGCTGTCCTATGCCTGGTAAAAAGATAAGGACGAATATAACTGAGCGCCACTTGCGCAGTTGCGATAAAGAGTACTTAGAATTAAAAAATCTAAAGTACCCTAAAAATTTGCTAATTGGATTTTTTTTTAAATTCTTTACAAAAATAGCTTTTTCCCCGACCGTCCTATTACTAAGCTTTAATTTTTGATAGACTCTTCAGAAATTTATTTTAACCAACTTTTATCCGTTACTGTATCATACCGAAAAGAGCACAAAAACTTATTTTGGAAATTTTCCAAATTACTTTTTTTTCCACTCATACAAAATGGGACATACTCGTTCAAACAGTAATGGAAAGATTAAATTATGTACTGTGTCCTTTAACTTTGTCTTTCGAATCCTCTTTCGATAATTGAAAATATCACCATAAACAGCTCGATTTAACTCGCTGGAAAAACATAAATGAAACCCAGTTTCGCTTGTACGAAATAGACAACGGAATGAAACAACGCCTTCCTATTCAAGTGATAGATTTCTCATCCTGACAGTCCATTTAGAAAGCTAATGGCCCCATTATGAACATTGTGGTCCGTATTAGCAGAAATTAAAAAAAAAAATCGGCTTCTATTTTAACAGTACTCACAAAATGAATTAATAAATACGAGAGATCACTTTCAAATTCAATCTTATTTGGGAAACCTCGAAAACTACATAAAAATTAAAGGATTGGTATAAAGTACTAAGCTTCCTGCGGCAATAAAAAAAAAAATTTGGGTCTCCCTTTGGAAACATTAAAACATAGTGAAAAAAATTGTTTTGTTTCGGGTAATTTTTACAAATTATCGATTTTCCTCCAAGAAAAGGAATTTTCCCTTGTCTCTTTATCTTTCCCATTAGACTTTATCCTCCCTCATTTGCCGCTTCATTTGGAAAATATATATATATATATATATAAAGGGGCAGAAAAAATCTTCCGAAATCAAGGGAAATTCGACCCCTCTGTTTAAATTCGTTCAATTTCAATATCTCCAGGCTATACGTCTGTATTTTTTTCGTATTTTGTAGCCTGGGGAGGGAGGGGAAGTCAAACCCTATTTTATGTATTTATTTAATTATTTTTACTCCTAACGTGGTTCTATTTAGGATAAGAACATATTTCTGGACGTTTCATCCTTTATACGAAGAGTTTACTGTATCACAACTACAACTATATATATATAATATATATATATATATAAAATTGAAAAATTTTTCCAGGAAACTTTAAACGTATAATAAAGAGGAAGACCAAGGACGCAACATACAGTATGACTTCAATATAAACCCGACGTTTTGAGGGATACAACCCTTATCTTCAGAGTAAATTGTTTAAAATCTTAATATTATCTGGTGAAAAGGGAGTCACATCTAACGTAATATTCACGTAAGTAGTATGATGGCATATGGTTAAAGGAATTTGGGTTGCTTTGAAACTTGCCCCTGGAGACCCTCGCCTCCGTTATGAGGGGGGCCCCCTTCCTTAAGTTCTTCACCCCATTTATGGGGCCTCACAGGTCTTAATGAAGGGAACTTGCCGTTTGATGGGGGCCCCTCCTCCGTGTGTGTAGGGGGGAATAAAAAATAAAATAAATTTTAAAAATTTTAAAAATTAAAAAGGATTCATCCTCGCCTTCCTTCACGAGGAAAAAGCCTCTGTGGGGTTCTTTCACGGTCTTTCATGAGACAAACACAAACAAACAAACCTCGAAACATACAATGACTTATATTGTATTCTCAAAGCATACTATTACATTCTAATACCACATTGCCTCTTCAAATTTAAGCCCATTTTAATATGTTAAATTGTGAACGTCACAAAAAACAAAATCAGGTTAAACACCTTTTAAATCAAAAACATTTTTCTTTGTTTAATATCTGTATTATGAAAAATAGAATAAAGATTTATTATTTTAATTTAAATAAGTTAATTTCTCTCTTTTCTTAAGGGAAACTGATTTAGATAGATAGATAGATAGATAGATAGATAGAATAACCTTTATTAATAATAATAAAATAAATATATTTTTTCAATTCACAATGACATGAATAATTGTGAAGCTCGAATATTTATTTTATTTAATTTGGCCCTTAAGCTTTAGGCTTCAAGTATGTGAACTAACAATTTTACTGCACATCAAATTTCGTTATAAAATTGCGTCTATAACGGCTATTCTATTCCATGCATGAAAATACATTTTCAATAACTCAGCCTAGTCATGCATATTCAGATATATTCAAATACTGAATCATCAATTCCGTCTCTAATCATCCACTTAAGCATTATTATCATTATCATTATTATTATTTATGTACAAGGTCATTTAAATTAAACATTTGATATCTACAAATCAGAGGTCAAATCAATCTTTTAATGCTCCTATTTCATTTCCTATACTCCTATTAAGTTTATATATATATATATATATAACCAGGTAAGGTGGTTTGTCCCGAAAATCAACTTTCTTAATATTTCCCATTAATAGAAAACGAGTAGTAAGTTTTACAGGGCATAACTTTGGAATTTAACCTCGTAGCAAATATTATTGACTAAAAAATAGTCCTAAATCCATGTATTCTCTGTGATATATATATATAATAGTAACAGTAGTTTAAAACTTATCTTCATTTCTACACGTCTGTCTAGGTAAGCATTCACAACATCGAAGTTGGTATGTAACATATTTGAAACACAAAATGTATCCAAAGGTTGTCTGATGGATGAGCGTGCAAACATGATTACTCTTTAATAAACACCAAAGTAGCTCGTACAACGTGTACAGATATGCAGATATTAATCAACAACCATATTACCATCATTACGACTAAATTACACTGAAACAATTAGTGTATCGAATGAAAATTTTCACTTAAAACATTATTAACTATCATCCAATAACCTCATTTCATATATCTACCTGACCATCGATAAACAGTTAGAAAAGTAAGCACCCAGATGTTATAACTATTTAGGGTATGAATCTGATTAATCAGTTAATAACTGTTTCGAATTTAATCATTAATTATTCAAAATATATTTTTAGAAAATGATGGGAAATGATTAAATTTCCTCATAATTTCAGTATCATTCAACCTTAAATTTTGTAATATATCATTTGAATTTGGCACCTTTTTGCATGTATAATTTGTCTAATCCGCCCATACTTGATTTCTTGAACTATAAAACAAACTGAATGTTTGATTAAAATGTTTTCTTCGGTCTTATCGTACGCAGCAGAAACAATAGAGCTCTTTCTTACTCTTTTCAGAAGCATTTAATATTTACTCATATTTAATCAGTTAATCATTGATTAATTAGAAAATTTCATTATTCTTCACTATTTTCCTAAAAATGATTAATTTTCCATGCCCTACTATAGATACAAACAAATTGGAATGCTGAGTCGTTAAAAATTCAGATTTCAGAAATGAAAAATCTGATCATGTGAGGTCTGCGAGTTCAGAATTCTGTGAACCTACATCATATATATATATATATATATATATTAGACCTGAAGATGATTAACTTTAATTGGCAGCTCTTTATCTTTCACATAAGTATTACTTGGTGTTAAATTTCTGGTTATGGAGGAACGAACACATTACAAATTTATCTTTCCTCGTCTTTGTCTCTCATCTTGTACTTTTCCTTCCTGCTGGAAGTTCGCGTTCATTCAGTCTGTCTCAAAGAAGGAGACCGTTCTCAACCCTCCAACGAATGACCAAATGCTTTGGTTTCTTGCGCTTCCAAGTTTTTAATCTATCGTTAATAGGAAGATTCTTAAACATCTCTCTTCACACAATCTTCTTCCAGATCGTCAGTACGGTTTCCACAAGGGACGCACTACTGGTGATCTTCTTGCATATCTCTGACTGTTGGTCATCCTCCTTTCGGGGTCTCGGAGAAACTTTCGCTATTGCGTTAGACATATAAAAATTCTCCTACATACGTATGTAGGAGAATTACGACTTCAGACTGATCGAGGACCTTGGTGTAGTGGTTAGCATGTCCGACCGGCAATTGGATGATCCCGAGTTCGATCCCTGGGAGGTGCCCCGTTTTTCATTTGTTCGTTCTTTCTCATCATCTTGTGCGGACGCTCTTCTATACAAGCGTCGTTCTTTACATTAATTATACTGTATGTTGTTTGCAGTTAATATATATATATATATATATATATATATATATATATATATATAAAATATAGGTTCACAGAATCCTGAACTCGCAGACCTCGCGTGATGATCAGATTTTTCATTTCTGAAATCTGAATTTTTAACGACTCAGCATTCCAATTTGTTTGTATCTACAGTATAGTAGGGCATGGAAAATTAATCATTTTTAAGAAAAAAGTGATGAATAATGAACTTTTCTAATTAATTAATGATTAACTGATTAAATATGAGTAAAAATTAAATGCTTCTGAAAAGAGTAAGAAAGAACTTTATTATTTCTGCTGCGTACGATAAGACTGAAGAAAACATTTTAATCAAACATTTAGTTTGTTTTATAGTTCAAGAAATCAGGTATGGTCGGAGTAGACAAATTATACATGCAAAAAGGTGCCAAATTCAAATGATATATTACAAAATTTAAGGTTGAATGATACTGAAATTATGAGGAAATTTAATCATTTCCCATCATTTTCTAAAAATATATTTTGAATAATTAATGATTAAATTCGAAACAGTTATTAACTGATTAATCAGATTCATACCCTAAATAGTTATAACATCTGGGTGCTTACTTATCTAACAGGTTATCGATAGTCAGGTAAATATATGAAATGAGGTTATTGGATGATAGTTAATAATATGTTTTAAGTTTCTTTCGCAATGCCTCGGCTTCTTTTAGTGCAGCATTTCTTTCATCTCTTTTCCGTTTTCGCATTTGCTTAGCGACCAGTTTGTTATCAATATCAGTCATGTAACCTCGCCTCCCTTTTTCTCTTTGAGCATGTAGGAATGATCTATCTTCCTCATTTGACATCATTTGTAAAGCATTTGTGTGAGCTATATCAAAAAGGTTATCTAAACTATCTTGGAATTCAGTTTCTTTTTTAATTTGATTTTGATTACGGTTTGATTCTGATTTTTGAAGTGATCTGAAGTTCTCATACATTTTCTGAATTTTCGTTAGTACATGCTGTTTGGCTCTGGTGGGTATTTTCGCCTTCTCCCAAATCTCAAAAATTTCAGCATAAACTGTGTTGGATGTTTCTTTCAATGTTTTCTTACTGTTTGTGAGACAGAAAATCCGACGTAGTACATCTCCATTGGATGGAAGCTTCTTACTGCCAATTGTGTCAATTGGCTGTCCAATCAGCCATATTTCAGTTTTTCTTCTTGTTACAATTGAATCGGACATGGTGAATGATAAAATCTGCAAATATTAAGAGAAAACACTTGCACATCAATCTCTCAATGTGTCTTAAGCAATACTGACGTGAAGACGTGTTTCTACTCAACAGTGTAGCATGTGTAACAGTGTAACATGTGGAGCACAATCCACAAGATTGTGAATAGGCATGGTTTGCACGCAATATTTGTACTATGAATTACGGGATTTCTTAAAGTAATTTTACCAGCAATTAATATTTTCGCAATAAAAGAAAAATACAAGAGGCTGTCGGCACTACCGAAAGTGCATAGATATTGTTGAAATTTAGTGTGCGAGTATAGTATGAGGGTGGTAACAATTTTAGGGGGTGAGACTTTCATTTCCCAAAATAAGTTTTTTTGGGCCAGTCTAATATATATATATATATATATATATATATTATATATATATATATATATATATTTGTGTGTGTGTGTGTGTGTGTATAATATATATATATATATATATATATATTTATATATATTACATATTGCTAATGGTGTGATGATGTTGATAAACTTAATAGGATTATAGGAAACGAAATAGGAGCATTAAACAGTATAATGTACACGTGGTGCTACGTTAAAAGATTGATTTGCCATCTGATTTGTAGAAATCAAATGCTTAATCTAAATGACCTTGTACATAAATAATAATAATGATAATAATGTGGTACTTACGTATTATCGGGACTACCAAACTGTTTATTATGTACCCTTTCAGTGCCATACTGGAAACAATTAAGGAATATTGGCCACCTGAAATTGATTATTGAGTGTTTATCATACTTATCTTATGTATATCATATCATATATTATATTATATCATATTATATTATATTATCCATAATGAATAAAATCGCTTAAAACGGAAAATGTGTTTTTCGTAGGTAGTCCCGATAATATTAGATGAAGACAAAGCACTGGATGTTTTTATCAATTACGGCGTTATTCTCTCATCCTTAACTTGCCCGAAATGTGACAGTGAGTGCCTAATACGAAAAGATCAGAAGATATTTAGGTGAAATAACCAATATTCACCTGTTAGGTTAATTGAATGCCCGGTTAGGTCAACTGAATACCCAGTTAGGTCAACTGAATGCCTCGTTAGGTCAACTAAATGCCCGGTTAGGTCAACTGTACGCTCTTGATGATTGGTTAGGTTAAGTTGTGATATTTTCGTTAGTTTAAACGAAAATGACGAGAGCAAAAATAAATAATAAACAGTTTGGTAGTCCCAATAATACGTAAGTACCAATAATGTTTAAGTGGATGATTAGAGACGGAATTGAAGATTCAGTGTTTGAATCTATCCGAATATGCATGACTAGGCTGAGTTATTGAAAATGTATTTTCATGCATGGAACAGAACAGCCATTATAGGCTAACTGGATATATATATATATATATATATATATATATATAAAGAAAGGTATCGATATTTGAATTTATGAAATATAAAATCCATGTATTCGCATTGACCCTAGTCTTTTTAAAAGGATATATATATATATATATATATATATATATATATATATATATATATATATATATAGGGGACCATTCTGAGTTCATTCCCATATATATATATATATATATATATATATATAATTAGTTACGATAATATTTGCTGTTCATGATGAATGTTGCCTTAAAGAAAAACTACTTTTAGCATACGCAATTTTATAACGAAATTTGATGTGCAGTAAAATTGTTAGTGCACATACCTGAAGATATTTATATATCGATGTAAATAACAGAAAACTACATATTTAAAAGTAAATAAACAATTAAACATGTGTTATGAATGTATAAAAAGTTCTTGCGTTTGAGCTTTAGAGCGCATGGAAATAAGTCAGTTTCGCTTAAGAAAAGAGAGAAATTAACTTATTTAAATTAAAATAATAAATCTTTATTCTGTTTTTCATAATACAGAAATTAAACAAAGAAAAATGTTTTTGATTTAAAACGTGTTTAACCTGATTTTGTTTTTTGTGACGTTCACAATTTGTTAACATATCAAAATTTAATTAAATTTGAAGAGGCAATGTGGTATTAGAATGTAATAATATGCTTTGAGAATACAATACAAGTCAGTGTGTGTTTTGAGGTTTGTTTGTTTGTGTTTGTCTCATGAAAGACCGGGAAAGAACCCCACAGGAGGCCTTTTTTTCTCGTGAAGGAAGGCGAGGATGAATCTTTTTTAATTTTTAAAATTTATTTTATTTTTTTATTTCCCCGCACACACAAGGAGGAGGAGCCTTTCCTCAAGGGGGCAAATTCTCTTCATTAAGACCTGTGGCCCGATAAATGGGGTGAAGAACTTAAGGAAGGGGGATCCCCTCATAACGGAGGTGAAGGCCTCCAGGGGCAAGTTTCAAAGCACCCCAAATTCCTCTAACGAAATGCCGTCATACTACTCACGTACTATGGATTCCATTGCGTTATTAATGGGTCGACTGGTGCGAGACGGACCTACCCAAATGCTGGTCAATGTGGGAATTGACTAGCATATATTTGATTTAACTTTTCATGTTCTAATGCTGTCCGCAACAGAGAGGATGCTTTCAGAAGGTGCCGTCGCCATCCAACTCCTGACTCTTTCTCAACTTATATTTTTGTCCGGAATCGTGCAAAATCTGTTTTTCGACTTCCTCATCAGACAAAAATCTGAAAACCTATCCAATTATAATTTTTCTCGCTTTTTCTGGCACCTAGGCAAGAACCTCTCCAACAATTTTGCTTCTTCTTTCCCACATCTTTTCCATTCCGACGGCTCAGTTGCCTTTTTTTTCTGATAAAGCTGAACTCTGCTCAAACTTTCGTTTCCAACTCAACCCTGGACGATTCCGGTGCTGTTCTTTTATCTCCTCCTCCCTCGACTTAATTATGTCTGAAATTTGAATCTACTTCAAAGATGTTTTTTCTACACCATCTGTGCTCAACTGTAGGTACGGTCCTGATGGTGTTCCTCCTGTTGTTCTTAAGAACTGTGCTTCTGTGCTGACACCATACCTAGGCAAACTCTTTCGTCTTTGTCTCTCATCTGGTACTTTTCCTTCCTGCTGGAAGTTCGCTTTCATTCACCCTGTCCCAAAGAAGGGTGACCTCTCTCAACCCTCCAACTATCGTCCAATAGCTTTGATTTCTTACCTTTCGAAAGTTTTTTAATTTATCCTTAATAGAACGATTCTTGAACACCTCTCTTCTCACAATCTTCTTTCAGATCGATAGTATGGGTTCCGCAAGGAACGCTCTACTGACGATCTTCTTGCCTATCTCTCTGACTCTTTGTCATACTCCTTTCGGGATTTCGGTGAAACTTTTGCTATTGAGCTAGAAATATCAAAGGCTTTTGATAGAATCTGGCACAAATCTTTAATTTCCAAATTGTCCACCTTTGGTTTCTATCCTTCTATCTGTGCTTTCCTCTCTGATTTCCTTTGTGGCCGACCTATAGCTGCAGTTGTAGATGGCCACTGTTGTTCTTCTAAAACTATTAATGGTGGTGTTTCTTAGGGCTCTGTCCTGTCACCCACTTTTTTTTTATTTATCAATGATCTATTAAGTCACACTTCCTGTACTATCTACTTCTGTGCCCAAGATTCCCCTCTTCGTTTCACCCGCTTCACAAAGTGTCCCTTTCAAGAAACACTTAATACTTCGCGTGGGGCAGATTATGGTACGCCTGACCTCTGATCTTTCTGCCATCTCTGACTGGGGCAGAGGAAACCTTTTGGCTTTCAGTGCCTCAAAAACTCAGTTTTTTCATCTGTCTCCTCGTTACAATCTTCCACACTACTATCCCCTTACCTTAAAAAATACCCAACTCAATCCTTCCTCGTTACTTAACATTCTTGGGGCTTCCTTTTCTCGTGATCTTTCCTGGAAAGGTGACATACACATACGTTGTTTCGAAAATAGTTTCTAAGGGGTTAGGTGTGCTGTCCCGGCTCTGCATTTTCTTCACTCCCATTCATTTGCTGTCTAGGTACCGTCTCTGTACTGTCTCTATTACCGTCCTCCCCTGTGGAGTACGCCTTTCATGTGTTGGGTAGCTCAACCCACACAGCTATACTTAACAGGTTGTAATTAAAGGCGTTTCGTCTCAGATTCCCCGCCTCTTACTGACTGTTTTCAATTTTTCTCTCCTCACCGCAATGTTGCTTCACTCTCTCTTTGCTCGCTATTATAACGGACATTGCTCTTCTGAGCTCTCTAACTGCATGCCTCCTTCTTTAAGGAGAACACGCATTACCCAACATTCGACACATTCTCATTCTTTTTCTGTCCAACTCTCTAACGCAAGGGTTAATCGGTATCTTCAATCTTTCATCTATTCAACCGGTCAACTCTGGAACAATCTTCCTGAAACAATCTTCTAACTCTGGAACAATCTTCCTTTCCTCCATCTTTCCCAATCTCTATGACCTTCAATCTTTCAAAGACAGTCTCCAGGCATCTCAAAAACCTTGGACTTTGATTTTGGCTCTCTTCTTCCTCTATTGGAGGAGTGTTTTTGCGAGCATTTGCCCTTGGCCTTTCCTTCCTGCATAAAAAAAAATACAGGGTGTCCCAAAAGCCACTCAACTCAACCCAAAACAGGAAGGTGATACTTTCTTCATTAAATAACAGTGTAGCTTGACAATTTTAATTGTATCTCAATTTAGAATAGGCTAAATCCTAGGCTGTCCTCATGAATAGGCTATGCTAACTAGGAATAGGCCTAAGCTTGAAATTAAACTAGGCAAGTAGTTCATTTTCACTTTTAATAAGTCTGTATTTTGTCACAAAATTCTTCAAATAGTGCCAATCAGACCTCAATTCTGGAATCATCGGTTGATCTGCTATGTTTTAGTTAAGGGACTTGTTTATTTTATTTATTTACATTTTAGTTTTAATGCTTTTATATTTTCCTAGCTACTTTTTATAATTTTAACTTTGTTATTTTAAATTGTTATTAAGCAATTTACAATTACAATTTGTATTTTGTATGTGATTTGGCCTTTTATCGGTTTAGCCCTGAAGATGGAATTAGTGCATTCCGAAACATTGGTATTGATTAAACTTTGAAGGATGTTTATTTTTCGCTGGTGTTCCTGTTTATTATTAAATTGCGTTTTCCACGCCATCTATCAATAGCCGATATATATATATATATAATATATATATTATATATATATATATATATATATAATATATATATATATATAATATACAGGATGTTTCAATTCAAGAATTTGTAGTTTGTCATAGTAATTCTGTAACTAATATGAAGTGTTTCTTTTCCACATTTCTACGGTCGACCTGAAACACCCTGTGTATATATATATATATATTAGGGGTGGTCGAAGTTGGCACCAGAGAGCGAATAAACATCCAGTAGTTGTCGTTTCATCTATGAAATGTGAAAATCACAAAGAAATGCATTTTGATAAAAGATCACAATGCGAATTTAGCTTTTAAGTTTTTAATTTTTTCTGTTGTCGCTTCATGCGTAAAATCCCGTATGCGGCATACGTGCAACCAAAACAAAGCAAACCCAAAATTATTAACTTGTTTCTATAAGCATAAATATCAACCTTTTGCTTGTATTTTTATATAATTATTAATTATGCATCTTTATTAAAAAATAATGGTAAAATATTATATTTCCTGTGACCGTTCACGCTTATTTCTTACATATTGCTATTCGCATTAACACTTTTCATTATGTTTCAGATTTTCCGGTGTAAATAATGCCGAAAGCGAAAACAAGACACCTGACCCGAAAGAAAAGTGAAGAAAAGTATGGAGATGGTCCTTGTGAATTATTAATGACCGAACCAAGCACTTACAGGCAGTTGATTCAATACTATTATGACCTTAATCATGATAACCCTGGCGCAGAGTTTTGGGTTTTAGTGCAGCAAGTTAGCAAGGATTTAAAATCCATTTGGTCTTCAGTGAATCCAAGGCTGCCTTTGATTAATGATAAATCCATTGACAGAAAGGTTAAAGACCTACTCACTCTTGTGAAAGACATTAATCGCAAGCATGCTAAGGCAAGTGTGAAGCGAAATCTGGATGCTAACTTGAACAAACTTTTTGATATTTCTGCCTGTTCCTGTTCTTTGGATATTTTGCCTTGCAGTGATTCAAGAGTATACTCTAAGAAGGACAAGTGTACACAAGAACACACAGGTGCATACCAGCTGTCTTCAGTGGACACAGCTGCTGCCAAAAGAGACAGGAAGGCCAAACAAGGACAGCAACATGTACTACCTCAGGAGGAAGTTGAGCTAGTAGGATCTTTCATACAGCCTACAGAGTTGCCTGGACTTACAAGCAGTTCATCTGGTGGCGAAGTTAGTTTCCTTTTATTTATATTAATTATATATAATTATAAATAAATAAATAAATAAATAAATAAATAAACAGAAAACGCATTAATATTTTCCACTTATTTTCAGGAAGGAGAAGATGAATGGCAGCCTAGAAAGAGGCCTTCAGGAGACTACAGCCTTTTAAAGTTTCCCAGATATGCTATGGAACTTGTCAGAGGTGAATGTTCATCAAATCTGGGCGCAGCTCTTGGGAATGCTTTGCTCCATGACATCAAACACCTACTGAGACCTGAAGTTGACATCAATCACATCATGATTGACAAGTGCAAATCAGACAGGGCCAAAGCCCAAATTAGGGTAGTTAGTGAGGGTGTGGAATCAGAGAAAAAGACACAGCTCATTTGTGTTGGTGTGGATGGGAAGGATGACGAGAATACCATGACTTACGAAGAAATAGAGACACCTGAAGGGAAAACTGTTCTCAGAAAGTGTGTTGACGTAGAACATCACCTCACCTTCACCTATGAAGATGGAAAATCTCCTGGGGCCTACTTGACCCACAGAACAATTCCTGTTATAGGCGCCACTGGTGAGGTCCTTGCTCAGGAGACATTCAGTGTTCTTGAAGAATATAATAGCCTTGAAAGTATCCGAGCCATTCTTCTTGATAATACTGCAACCAACACTGGCTGGAAGAGTGGTTTAGTGGTAAAACTTGAAGAAACTCTGGGGAGGAAACTGCACACTATCGGTTGCGCACTGCATCAGAATGAACTCCCACTAAAAGCTCTTTTCAAAAAAATGGATGGAGTGACAACTGGCCCAAGAAGTTTCAGCGGGCCCCTTGGGCAAAGGTGCGCAGAAGATATCCAGGATGAACCTCAGGTACAGTTTGAAGCTGTGGAAACTCCAATCATTGAAGGGTACATTCCAGAGGAAGTACTGAAAGACCTCAGTCATGATCAAAGGCTTCTGTATGAGTATTGCAGAGGGATCGGATCAGGAAGAGTAGATGACAGATGGGCTGCTTGGAAGATTGGTTCATTTAACCATGCAACATGGTTAACTCTTGCCATACGACTTCTTTGTTTGTACACAAGGGACAACAGACCAAACCTGAATTTGAAAAAGTTGGTCCATTACATTGTTCGAGTTTATGCTCCTGCATGGTTTAAGATAAAGGCATCCTCTAAGCTGCATGATTCTCCTCGCATCCTCTTCTCTGCTATCAGCCGACTGAAGCTGATTCCATTTGATGATGTGAAACGCATTGTAAAGCAGAACATCCAGGGTAATGTTTTCTGCCTCCGACCTGAGAACATCCTCTATGCCATGGTGAAAGATGATGAAGACAGAATCAGGAATCTTGGGCTTCAGACTATACTCACTCTCAGACACAGGTAAATTTTGCGCTTCTTGTAATTATTATTATTATTTTTTTTCCAAAGCTGAGTTATTCTCCAAAAAATATGGAAAAAATATTATAATTGTCACTTTAAGTGGGTAATTTGTTTATATTATTGAAACGGCAATATTTGAGTACTATTTTTCATTTATATTTATATTTTTATTTATATTTATATTTTCATTTTCATTTTTCATTTATAGAATGGAGAGCAACCAGGAAGCAGGGAAGAAAATTCCCCAGGTGAATTGGAATGCAAATCACTGGCTTGAGCTCATCGACCTCACTGACCCTGATGTCATGGAACCACCTACCACACAGCACCTATCTGATGAAGAAATCCAGTCATTTATGGACACTAACACTAAGCCATACATTCCAGACTTGCCTTCTCACTCTCAGAGTGTTGAGAGGAGTGTGAAATTAGTGACAGAGGCTTCCCATACCGTGTACGGGTTCGAAACTCGTCACAGATGTATCCTTACTAAAGTATTGAGCAGGACGATGCGTCCTGCATTTATGTCAAACGGACATTATTCTCAATCTTATGATGATTTATATGAATAGCTTTTCTTTTTACATGAGAACATGTGAGTTTTTTGGATTTATCACCTTTTGAAAGTATTTTTTCAAGTTTTGTAGCCAAAATATGTGAATAAATTAGCAAAAATGCATGTTTTTTCAACGAAATTTTATCATTTTACACTTAAAACACATGATATACATTAGGCATTGTCTCCTCTTGGGATAGAAAATGATACTGAGTTGCTACATCTATAATTAGTTAATATTATGTCTTCAAAAATGACGAGTTTACCTATCGCGTATGACGAAAATTGGGTCAAAAACCATAACAAACTTTAATTGCAAATCCGCAAGCAGGCCCTTATCCGTTTGCTCTAAAAATATTTTGGGGTTCATTTCTCAACCAAACCTAACTACTGGGCACTTATTCACCTTGCGATTTCATAACATGTGGAAAATCGACCCGCCCTAATATATATGTATATACACACACACAGAGTTTTACACATTTTACACATTTCACTCATTTCACTCAAACATCATTTAACTTGAAGAGGTTTCATAGAATTGCTGGCGCGGCGCGGAATGTCGAGTTTCGTCCGTCTCATTTCATTTCAAAATGGCCTTTAATTTGTACACACTTACAAAGCATGAGTTTATTTTACGGCTTTTAGTCTTAATTTATTCAACGACGAATTTCCAGAATCCAAACCCAGTAATACACTATATATTAATACGTTAGGCTCGGTTAGGGTAGGATAGGTTTGGTTTAGTTTGGTGGGGTTTGTTTAGGTTAGGTTACGTTAGATTGATTAGGTTAGGTTTGTAATTATGGATTCTGTCTCCAAAATGCGTCTGGATTCCTGAATTTTACCTTATTCAACTTATATTAGTATTAATAAATAGAAAACACTGCGTTTTACTTTGTGTGTGTGTGTGTGTGTGTGTGTGTGTGTGTTTTGTGTGTAAAGAAACATTTAAGATCTGATATTTATACACTGTTTATTAATCTTATCGCGTCATACTTCGTATACTAGAATTTGAATTTCTGTTATTTAAATGTCAGTGGTAACAGGCAAACAGTAACATCTGGAACTTCTATTTCCCAACAGGGCGGGGGATAGGGCGTGAACTCGCAAAAGGGTCACGGTCACGTGAGCCCAGGCAATTACAGATTAGGTGGCCGCTTAACGCCAACTGCGCCGACAGTGAGAATTGAACCCGGACCTTCGCAGCTTGAGTCCAGTCTCGAACCAATTTTCCGGAAAAATTATGATCGACTTAAAAGCTGAATTTCAATTTTCAACTGTAAGTGTTTATCAAACGGGAACTGAATGACAGATGCTAATAACTGAGAATATTTTCGGAAAAATGTTTGCGAAACTCCTCCCCTCCTTTCCCCCCATCCGAGAAAAGAAAAAATCAGTAACCAAGAATGATTAGGTTTTCTTTTTGAAATGTTATTATTGTCACCAAAAACAATAAAATAGTGAAAAAAAAACCAGATTATTACCAATTAGTAATTTTTTTGTTTGTTTTAGAAATGTTATGGTTTTAGGTGAGGGTTTTTTTTTTCCGAAACTGTACTTCTGAATGAAGTTAAAATGATAGTAATGTTACGATTAAAGTTTACAAATTTCCATCATTTAGCGAGTGAAAATGCTAAGTTAATACTGTAATTAACAAAACAATTATGGAAACGAGTTCATTTCATGTTATTTTTTATTCCTAATGAATAAAGATAAAAAATGAGAGTATTATTATGAGTTCCCAGTGATACATAATAGGATCAAGAAGGATCGCATTACGGAAAGGGAGGAAATCAGTTTACGCTTAATATGATGGTGATTATGAGGAAGGTAGAGAGACGCGGTTGAGATCGGAGGAGCATCAACGAGCAAGCCCCGTCAGCCGGAGTGATATGACGGGTCATGGGGGTGGGAGGTTCTCTCTTTTCTAATTTTTTCTTCTTGTCTTTTTTCATTCATTATGGGAAAATACAAAAATAATGTTCCAAATTAGTTTGGATTTTAGATTAATATAGTACTACGTTAAAAAAAGGTCGTTCAAAAAGCTTTACAATTCATATTCTTTGACTGTGCCAATCACGAGTTCATATGTGTCATCGATAGCTGTATATATACTTATAATAATTATAATAATAATAATAATAATAGTAATAATAATAATAATAATAAAGCCCAGTAAAGCCTAAAGCTTAAGGGCCAAATTAAATTAAATAAATAGTCGAACTTCACAATTATTCATGTCATTGTAAATTGAAAAAATGTATTTATTTTATTATTATTAATAAAGGTTAATTAATAATGAAAAAAAATTAATAATTCATCCGTAATTTCTTGTTCGCATTGCCATGTGTGGACTGTTGTTGCCTGAAGCCATTTGCAAAAGACGAGGGAGGATGTTGATACGTGGAGTTCGTTACTGCATAAAAATGTACCAGTTCACAAGGACAGAGTCGCAAGGGGCTACAGTCGTCAGTGTGGGTTCGAACAGTTGAATCAACCACCCTACATCTCAGACTTAGCCACGAATGACTATTATTCGTTCCGACATCCGAGATCTGCGCTGCGTGGTCACACGGTTTCAATACGATAGTCCTTTGAAGTTCGTTCTTAACGAGCAGTTAAATACGCATTCAGGAGCGTTCCATTATCAGGGCATCGCTAGTTTTAAAAACAAGTGGGGTAAGTGCATAAAGGGGGTAATGTGAGGGGAATTACAATGAGAAATAAAGTTGGGAAATTGCTGCTATTTTGTTTCTATATACCTCAGTTGCAAAACTTTTTGAACGTACAGTTCCCGCATAAGTAATGTTCCTCGCCTCATAGGCGACTCCGTACATGGAGCAACGCCGTAGTGATGGTCAAGGTACCCCAACTGGGGGAAGGTGTTGGTGGAGGGGGAACAACCTAGTCCAACAACATATAACACAGACATATATATCTAAAGGACAATTGAAATTTGAATGCGCAGTCATTGACATACAAGTAATTACATTGTAATGTCTTTGTTCATAACGATAAAAAATTAATATTATCGTGAACAGCGTTGAACTACATGTAGTTTACTAGTCTTATACAGTAACTAGCAGAGCGACCCGGCGTTGCCGGGTGGAAGTTGAACGCTATATATATATATATATATATATATATATATATATATATAATATTATATATATATCAACGTAAAGAACGACGCTTGTATAGAAGACATTCCGCGCAAGATGAGGAGAGAGAACGAACAAATGAAAAAATGAGGGTGGTTACCTCATTTTTTCATTTGTTCGTTCTCTCTCCTCATCTATACAAGCGTCGTTCTTTACGTTAATTATACTGCGTGTTCTTTGCAGTTGAAAATGTATATATATATATATATATATATATATATATATATATATATATTGAGAACACTAGGAGTAAGCAAAATGTTGATGGCTCTCACAAATGAGTTTATGCTGACACAGGAGATAACAGAACATACCAGAAAAAATAATTGCCTAGATCTGGTATTCGCGAATAACACGAACTTGATTGCTGATATAAAAATAACCCCAACCATTATCTCAGACCACAACTTAATCGAGATATCAACAAATATGACGACAACATTAAAAGACAATACACATATTGAGGACAGAAGCAAATTTGGGGCCTTTAACTCAAACTCCAAGACTATAAATTAGGAAGCAATCAGATCGCACATGGCCCAAATAGAGTAGAGAACAGTTTTAAAGAATAAAACAACTGAAAAAATGCTAACAACCTTGGAAGAAAAAAACGCTGAGAATTTTAGAAAAATATGCTCCGAAATCACAGCCAAAAGGAAAGAGGAGCTGGCTAGAGAGGCAGAAGAGAAGAGTATTCTGCAAAAGAAAGAGAGTGGAGGCGAAGTTAGCCAACTGCGGAGATAATGCCAGGAAAGTAATACAAGAAAAACTGGGGGGTATCGATAGGGAAATACAAGCCCTGATTAAGGACCATACAGAGGGGGAAGAGGAAAAGGCGGTAGAAGCAATAAAGGAAACTCCAAAATACTTCTATAGCTATGCGAAAAGGAAAACAAAAACGCGCGCCGCAATTGGGCCCTTAAGGAAGAGAAATAATGAATTAACCGATGATCCAAAAGAAATATCTGAAACATTGAGAGCCCAGTATGAATCAGTTTTCAGTACCCCAAAAAGTGACAAAACGATACCTGACATAGATGCATTCTTTGAAGAGAAATTGCAAGGAGAGCGTATAACAGACTTTGATTTTACCCCAGAAGATGTAATGAGAGGTACAGGACAAATGAAACCACATTCAGCTGCAGGTCCGGACAATTGAAACGCATTATTGATTAAAAACTAAAAATGAGATAACTACACCTTTATACTGGATATTGAGAAGATCCCTAGATACGGGAAATACCGAGCATCTTGAGAAGAGCAAATATTGTCCCTATATATAAAGGAGGGGACAGATCTCAGACTATAGACCAGTGTCATTGACGTCCCACCTCACCAAAGTATTTGAAAGAATAGTTAGAGAGAAAATTTATGATTTCTTGGAGACACTGGAAAGATTCAATGAAAATCAGCAAGGATTCCGATCAGGTAGATCATGCCTATCACAACTAATAGAACACTACAACAATATCCTACATGCACTGGACGGCAATGACAACTACGATGTCATATACACAGATTATGCTAAAGCTTTCGCCAAATGTGATCATGGTATAATAGCACACAAAATGAAATATATGGGAATAACAGGCAAAGTGGGAAAATGGATCTACAACTTCCTCAGAGAACGTCTACAGATCGTCAAAATTCAAGGTATATCATCATGAGAATCGGAAGTACGCAGCTCAGTACCACAAGGAACAGTACTGGCCCCACTCCTGTTCATTATCATGCTAACAGACACAGACAGCGGAGTAAACAGCAACAGTATAGTTGAGGAACTTAAACAGACTGCATATTATGCTCCAGATAGATAGGAAATTCAGAGAAGCACGAAAGCGATCGATCTGGGGGTAATAATGACCGATGATGCGAAATTCGAAACACAAAATCAGATAGCGATAAATAAAGCAAAAAGAGTCGCTGGACAGGTATTAAGAACGTTCAAAAGAAGATACAGGACAGTAATGATTCCCCCTGCTAAAAACACTGATTTTCCCAAAACTTGAATACTGCTCAGTTTTGACGTCCCCATATAAAAAGGAAGAAACTAATAAACTAGAAGAAACTCAAAGACATTTCACAGCAGAGATTGATGGCAGCAAAGAACTGAACTACTGGGAAAGACTACGTAAACTAAATCTGTACTCCCTGGAAAGAAGAGAGAGGTACACCCAGAGATGGGCACAAAATACTTTAAATGTAATTAAATACTAAGTACATTACTTCCTTAAAAAAGTATTTAAATACCAAATACATTACATATTTTCAAAATGTATTTAAATACTAATTACATTACATCAAAAGTGTATTTAAATACATTTCAAATACATTTTTAAATACTTATCGACTATATCATGCCAGAATTTTTTCTAAAACCTATCTCTTGGTAACATTAGTATATTGATATTATCATCTATTAGACTTTATAAACATATAAACATAACTCATAAGTAGGGCAATTTTTTATTGACCTAAAAACAAAAACAAAATTGACTTTATTGACCTAATAAATATGTACCATTAAATTGTCTAATTTGACTTATTGTAAAGCAATTTTCGTGATTACAAACTATTAGTTGTGTAATTTTAGTGATAAATTGTATAATCTATTTATAGAATGATACATAAAACTAATATATTATACAACACTCCACATGCAGTCAGTTAACATCTTTAAATACAATTATTCCACATCTGCATTATACAACACCGCAATATAGGTTTTAACATTTTCGGATTTGAAGTTTCTGTCTTTTGATATAATTTTTTATATTATCATAATCTCCAAAATATATGGTATTGACCGCTTCGTATGCTTCTTTGATAGTAAAATCTGTGCTCTCCATTTTTTTCTAAAAGAGAACATAATGAAGAGTACTGTTCTTGCAACTGTAATAGCTGAAAACCTAACCCATCTGATTTGATGCCAGCTTTCGCTCTTTTAACGAGGATCCCGTTGCCCTCGAATCCTTCCACAATCTGTCTTACTTTTGGAAGATGCCTTGCGTAATAAAACGCTGCATTCAACCAACTGGCCCATCTAGTAACGATTGGATCAGGTGGCTTACTTAAATGATTAGAAAGATTTTGTATTTTGTTTCAGGGCGCAAATTGTTATGACAGTTGAGGCTAAGAAATGTATTTGCGAAATGTATTTAAAAATATGTATTTTCAAATAACAAATACTCTTTCAAAGTATTTAAATATGTATTTAAATACACACCGAAAAAAGTATTTATAAATACAAGTATTACAATACAAATGTATTTAAGTACATATTTAAATACATATGTATTTAAATACTGTCCACCTCTGGGTACACCATAATCTACGTATGGAAAATGATCGAAAAACTGGTACCAAACCTAAAACTAATCCCAATTACCATTCAAACAACACTGGAAAATAGGAAAGGCAGAATGTGTAGTGTTCCCAAATTAAAGGCGCAACAAGGGATCTCCTCAACACTGAAGGAAAATAGCTTGGTTGTCAGGGGGCCAAGACTTTTTAATCAGCTTCCAAAGGACCTCAGAAACGTTACAGGGGTCAAAGTTGAAGTCTTCAAGAGAAGACTAGATGCCTGGCTCAGGACGGTACCAGATGAGCCTGGTGTACTTGGCTATTAGGGTAGGTTGATTTTGGAACTGTGATCTTGGACTAGATAGAAAGGTATTAATGTATAAAAAACGATGCACCAACTCATATTTGTGAAAATGATTGTATTTTTTGAGGATTGTTAATTATTTTTAAGTTGTAAAATTGCCGAATTTTACGCGTAAAATCGCGCGCGCGGCATTCGCGCAATGTAAACAAACAAAATATCGGACCTTATTTCATCAAAATAATCAATTAAAATTCGGCTTTTTTAACAAAACGATGCTTGAAACTTATTGTAAATGCATTATAGATGTTTATTAGTGTATTATTTTGTATTTTTTAATGATATTTACCTATAAAATGTGTATTAAATTAAGTTATTTTATGATGTGTTCATTTAATTGTTTATTTTCAGATATTTCATAAAAATGGGTAAAAAACGGAAGTCTGCAGTGTTAACTCGAAGTGATAGTACCAAAAAATTCAGTGGATAAAACAGAGCCTCCTTCCCTCCGCCAAGTTATTCAGTACAGTTATTTCCTCCAAAACAGCCACCCGGACTTGAAAGACTATGATATTGCTAAAATGATAGCAAAGAAGCCAAGGAGGCACCCAAGTGGAGGTTACAGCTTTTTGAAAACCCCCAGATATGCCATGGAACTGATCAGGGGTGATGTTTCTTCCAATCTTGGGGCAAGTCTTGCTAATGCCTTCCTCCTGGACTTACAAGCTATGGACCTGCTTAAGCTTGGCCTTGATGTGAAACAGATAATAGTTGATAAATCGAAAATGGACAGGGAAAAAGCTAGAATGAAAGTGAAAAGTGATGAAAAGCACAATGAGGGTCTGGAAAAGTTAGGCTGTATTGGGGTTGATGGGAAAGTTGACAAGGACACTTTGCTGTACAGAGAAGTTAAGGATGAAAATGGGGAGACTAAGCTGAAGAAAGGAAAGGGACAAGAGCACCATTTGACTTTCACAAAGGAGCCAGGAACTGAAAGTGGAACATATCTTACTCACAGAGTCATCCCAATTAAAGGGTGCGACTGGAGTTCTTCTTGGTGAAGAAGTTGCTAGTGTCTTGGAGGAGTTTAACAGTGTTCATACCCTGAAAGCTGTCCTCCTTGACAACACAAATACAAACACTGGCTGGGAGGGAGGCCTTGTAACAGCTCTGAAAAATAAAATTGAGCGGAAATTGCACACCATTGGCTGTTCACTCCATCAGAATGAGCTTCCTTTCAGAGCTGTTTTCAAGCATCTTGATGGCAGTACCAAAAGTCCCACTGCTTTCACTGGTCCGCTGGGAAAACTCTGTGAAATTGACTACCAAGATCTGCCACAAGTGGAATTCACCAAACTCAGTGGCCCCCTGGATGACATGGAATTTGTTGAGGAGACACTGAATGATCTCAGTGGGTGCCGTAAAAAAGCCCCCGGAGGAAAAAATCCCCCGGCGGAAAATAACCACCCAGGAAAAAACCCACCCGGAAAAAAAACACCGTGGAAAAAATCCCTCAGAGCACAAAGTAAAATCAATTCATTATAAAATAAATTAAATAAAATCAAAATTGATTCATTTAAGTTTAATTTGCCTAAGTGGCAACATTTGTTCGTTGGTTAAAAGGAAACCTAAAAGATATTTTAGTTTCAGTTACGCTTGGCCCATCATGGAGTTCATACAGTCAAATAAAGGTGGATTTAAATTGTGTTTTGAAGGCTATGTCTACGTTAAGCAAAAAGACTTAGCAAATGATGTAACATCGTACGAGTGTGTACATCGTCGTGCCAATTCGCAGTGCAAAGCGCGGGTAAAAGTGAAAGATAGTGAAATTGTTGAAAGACTAAATGCATATACACATGGAGCGGATCCAAGTAATGTTCAAACTCTTAGTGCTTTACAAAAAATGAAAGCTAAAGCGAAAACCACGCACGACACTCCTCAGCAAATAATTGCACAAGAAATTGAAGGAATTGATAACGAAGCGGCAGCGAAACTCCCAACTATCAAGCACTTAAAAAGAAACCTCAGGCAGTGTAGACAAAGAAGTCAGAATTCTATCCCTTTGCCACTAACTACCGAAGATCTCGTAATTCCAGACGAATTCAAGGTTACTAAAGATAATGAAAATTTTCTTTTGTATGACTCTGGTCCGATAGGTCAAAGACTTTTGATATTTGGTACTTATAAGAATCTATCGTATCTTGAATCTCATAAAGATTGGTTTATGGATGGAACATTCAGTGTAACTCCATCTCTGTTTACACAAGTATATACTATACATACTTTTATTAATGGACGTGGAACACCTTGTATTTACTCCCTTTTACCTAATAAAACCGAAGTCACTTACACGCTACTGCTTGAAAAAATTAAAAATCTCAATGGAAATTTAAAGCAATTAGCGTTATGGTAGATTTTGAAAAGACCATGCATAAAAGTATAAAATCAGTATTTCCCGAAACAGAAATTAAAGGTTGTTTCTTTCACCTATGTCAAAACATCTATAGAAAAATTCAGGATGCAGGACTTTCACAATTATATGCTATCAGTCCGGATTTTTCTCTAAAAATGCGCATGATTTCTGCTTTAGCCTTTTGCCCGCCAGATTATGTATTTGAAGCATTTGAAACACTTGCTGATGATTTCCCTAAAGATGCAAATTGCATCCTGGATTATTTCGAGGATACCTACGTTGGGAGACCAAACAGAAGGAACAGGAGACATCCAGTATTTGATATCAATATATGGAATATGTATACGAGAGCTAAAAGTAACCTCCCAAAGAAGGTTGGCATAGAAGTTTTCAAGCAAGTATTGGATGCTCCCATCCGAATATTTGGGTCTTTTTAAAAAGCATTCAAAAAGAGCAGGCATTGCAAGAAGTTTATATGGTACGGGCTTGCGCTGGTCATCTTCCAACAACGCAGAAGAAGAAGTACAAAGATGCAGCAACTCGCATTAGACACATTGTTAGCAGCTTTGAAGATCGCTCTCTTTTAGACTTTTTACGGGGCATTGCTTATAACCTAAGCTTTTAACTTATTAAATGTTTGTTTAAATGACAATTTTAAGCTTCTTTACTTGGTTTTACTTGGTTGGATTCCTTGATTTCTAACTTATTAAATGTTTGTTTAAATGACAATTTTAAGCTTCTTTAATGTCGTCCAATAAATCATTTTTATCATTACTGTTATTTTCCCTTCGGTGGATTTTTTCCACGGTGGTTTTTTTCCGGGTGGGTTTTTTCCTGGGTGGTTATTTTCCGCCGGGGGATTTTTTCCTCCGGGGAAGTTCATTGTGGAAGTGTATGCAGTCAGTTGGTTTGGGATCAAAAGGGACAGCAAGTTCCACAATCAGCAGCTGTACATCTTCAACATGATCCAGAGGATCAAGCAGCAGTCTGAAGAAATACAGGGTGTTGCTTTCAAGAACCTGAAGTATAATGCTTTTGCCTTGCTGCCCGAGAATGTGCTGTACTCCATGATGAAGTCTGATGACTTGGAAGTGAGAGAAGCTGCTCTCAAGAAAATTCTGTCCATCAGATAAGCATTTATTAATTTAAAAAAATGTGAAAAAAAAATTTGATTATGGGGATTTATTTAATAAAAAAGGCCCGAGTTCTATAAATCCCCATAATCGAATTTTTTTTCACATTTTCTTACCCCAATTCCCCCCCTCCCCTCTGATAATGGAAATAATCATCTTACCTTCTTTCTGAAAAAAAATTCGATTATGGGGATTTATAGAACTCGGGTTTTTTGTTTTTTTTAATTTAAGTTTAATTTAACTCAGCAATTCTGAGACTAATAGGGATTAAATCTTAAACTGGAATAAAAAATAAATTAATTATTATTCTTTCAGAAGTGGGAAGCCAGCCAAGAAGAGGCTGAAGAAGATCACAGCCATCAACATTGAAGCTACCCACTGGTCAGAACTAATCAACTTTTCTCAAAGTGGCATCTGTGAACCTGCTCTCACAGAAGACTTTTCTGACCAAGAGCTTCAAGAAGCATTGCTGAATGGCACCAAGCTGGAGCTGCCTGATCTGCCTTCACATTCTCAGAGTGTTGAAAGGGCCGTGAAGCTGACATCTGAAGCTTCCCATACTGTTTAGGGTGGCCCACTTTTCAATTTTTTTTTGAAAAGTATAGGTGATCGTGTTTTTTCCCATTATTTGGCACTATACTAGCACATTGGTACCATTTTTACAAAAATTGATCAATATTTAGGGGTCTCGCATCGACCTTGAAATTACGAGTTTTTTTTTTAAAATGCGTACTTTTTAACTTTTTACTGAATCAAGATAAATCATTAAGTAGGGATGTTTTCTGAATCCTCTTAATGAGAGAAGTCGTTTGGTGTGCCTGCCAATGTCATACGACTAACGGTTTAAAGGTTGTGCCTGTATACAGGTAGTACCAATGTGCTAGTATAGTGCCAAATAATGGGAAAAACCACGATCACCTATACTTTTCAAAAAAATGAGTCACCATACCCGGGCGGAATGTATAATGTATATAGGTAATTAGAAAATGCACTATGCCTGTGCCAGGTACCTAACCTATTTCTTTTTTTGCAGATCATAACATTTTGAAATTCTGTCTGAGTTCCTCATCCTTTGTCATAGACAAATCGATGGCAACCATAACTGAAAGAACTCTTGAAGCTACAAATAGAGAGTCATCAAAAGGAAAGGCGAAAATAACATCGCTACCTTCTCTAAGATCGGCCTCGGAAATTTTTTTAGTTGGCCAACCGTCGTCCTCCATCAGAGGTAGCAAATTGCCAACAACACGGCAGGTTTTGCAATACGTCTTCAGTGTTATCCAGTACACTGCTAACAGGAAAGACGCATTCAAATAAACCGTGAACAACGTCTTAAAGTTTTGGAACATGGCCCGCATTAAAACAATCACAAAGCTCAACTGCGAACGGAAGCTAGAGGCATTGTGGAAAGAGTGGCACTTACTCCAAAAGAGCAGAAAACGAGAAACTGACGCCGGAGGAAAACGGCAGAAGTTTTCGGACAGTGTGGACAAGCTGTGGACAAGCTGTGGGTGCAGGGTGCAGTTGTCCGGCTGGAAAACATGCTCGGGCGACCGCTACTCCAGCTGGGATGCCGTCATCACGTCCTAGAGCTTATCGTGGGGGCAGTAGCCGTCACCCTGCTCGGAAGGACTACAGCACCAACTGATCCTTTGTTTCAGCAGTTGAAGAGAAGGTTAGTTCATTTTTTGTGCAAGGTAAAGTTAGGACACACATGATATTCCACTAGTTTATAAAACAGCAAGCCAAACCGGAACTTCAGAGTTTTCTCACACAATTTTCTTGTTTATTATTTTTGAAGATGGGACGAGCTCGATCTCTCGACCTACTGCAAGCTGCAGGTCGAGAATCTGGCGGAGAGTACGTGGCTAATAGAACTCCGGGACGCGGCGGTCAGCTTCCTGAGCACAGCTTCTGGTTTCGTCAGAGACGATTACCGGGAAGTGGCAGAGATCACGCTCCTGGTACTCGGGACACAACCACGCCGTGGCATTCACCTCATGCGCCCAGGAGCCTACCACCACGCAAGATGGATGGCTAAAGTTAGTATTTTCAAACAAAAATAATCTAGAGATAAGTTTAAATGTTATTCAAAGATAAACATTTCATTATAACGCAAAGAAAGTAATTGGTAACAATAAACCTGTCTTACTTACAATGGTGCCTATTCTGTTTCAGGTCATCTACTACACAAAACTGCTGATGTTCAGTAGGCAGCTGGAGCTCGACGCCGAGCTGGTCGACAAACTGCACAGGATCGTGGTGTTCATCGCTCTTCTGTACGTACCAGCTTGGTTGGCGGCCCCTGTAGCAGCTGATGCGCCGTTGAATGACCTGGTACTATACCAGCGTTTTCTGAGGTATAGGGCAGTGGACCGCGAGGTGGCAGAAGCGTCACTGGCAGTGATGAGGCGGCACTTCTGGTATATAAGGCCTCAGACCGTCATCTTCGCTCAATGCAGCAACAAGGTGGATGGCACTGTGAAGCAACAGATGGCAGAGAAGCTGTCCCACCTCCTTGTACCCAAAGACTTCACATACGAGAACGTCTCAGTCGACGAGATGACGCTACTCCCCGACCTGATCGACGAGTCCTCCTGGTTCTTATTTGCAGGTCTGAAGATGTATGGGTCTTCGTGGCTCACCCTGCCAACTGATAAGTGGGACGAGAACGAGGACTTTTGTCGTCTGAAGGATGTGATCTCTAATCTCCAGGTCACCAATGACGTCGCTGAAAGAGGAGTCCAACTGATACAAGACTATGCGAACACGGTCACAAAGGACGAGGCACAGCTGCAGGATCTTCTGCAAGTGATGGAAAAGAACCGGAAAGAGCTCGGCGACTTCAAGAAGTCATCACTCGCCACGATGACATAGCACAGAGGGACAACGTTGCAGCCAGTGACGTGTGATAGTGGTCAATACAATGCAAAAGTGATTGTTTAAGTTATTGTTTCTTTCTTCCTTATTTGTCTGCTATTTGCTGATTTTTTTGAAAAGTATAGGTGATCGTGGTTTTTCCCATTATTTGGCACTATACTAGCACATTGGTATTACCTGTATACAGGCACAACTTTTAAACCGTTAGTCGTATGACATTGGAAGGCACACCAAACGACTTCTCTCATTAAGAGGATTCAGAAAACATCCCTACTTAATGATTTATTTTGATTCAGTAAAAGGTTAAAAAGTACACATTTAAAAAAAAAAAACTCGTGATTTCAAGGTCGATGCGAGACCCCTAAATATTGATCAATTTTTGTAAAAATGGTACCAATGTGCTAGTATAGTGCCAAATAATGGGAAAAACTACGATAACCTATACTTTTAAAAAAAAAATTGAAAAGTGGGCCACCCTACTGTTTATGGACTCGAATCAAGGCACAAACACATTCTGGCCAAAGCCCTAAGCCGCCAGATGAGGCCTTCCTTTGCTTCTAAGGGCTCTTACAGTGAAAATTATGATGATCTTGGGATCTAAATGTGTCTATTTGACTCTGTACATTTTTTTTTTACTTTTTTTCAATAAAATTGTAACTTTTTTTCAGGATTTTTTTATGAAAATAGCATGATTTTTTCGGCCGAAAATTGCGAAAATGCGGTATTTTTCGGTACGATTTTTTGACGATTTTTGAAACGGTTTCCTCAAAAAACAGTTAAAGCTAGGGATCTGAAATGTTTTGTCAGTTATTATCATATTAAGCCCTGACTATCTCGACTAGTCCAAAGTCGATATCTAAAAAAATGCGGAAAATCAACCTACCTTACTGGCTATGTACGGTGGAGAGCGCAAGAAAGCAACTCACTCCTCCATCAAGCCAGACCTAGAGGCGGGGCCACCAGCTTGACCTTCGTGTGAAGAGAGACCAACGCACGGAACAGCAACGAGGTTAACGAGGTGTATATATATGATGAAGTTGAACGATATACTGTATATATATACATATACACACGAGGAGTGATCAAAAAGTATCGATAATTTTATTGCTACGGACAAATGAATGCAAATAAGAAATAACCGTTTACATATGTGAGTCTTCCTGCCCTCTGGCATCTGCAGTCTGAAGGAAAATCTGCTACCATGAGTTAGTAGTTGGTTGGAGCGCTTAAAAGGAGGGTGTGTTTTTGCAGCACTTATAAATCTCTGAAATGGTGAGGGAAGCTATATTTTTGGGGCCTCTTTGCGAGTAACCCGTTGCCCACGTCGAGCTAACATCATGAAAAATAAAAAACTATAGTGTTTGTCATTTACGATTACTTATTCGGACTATACTGTAGTGGATTTGATTTTCCCAGAAGAGTTCCTTGTTCTATGCATGGTATTGGTCTGTGTGTATCATATATATATATATTCAAAGCTACACCTCGTCAGGGAATGAAGTGTAGCTTTGAATACACGAAAGGCCTTGGAATCGTTTTTCTTTTTCCTTGTGGATTTGCAGCATTTATTCATTTCACGTGTTTTATTGTGAAATTCATCCCATATATATATATGTAGACGGCAGAAATAGAAATAGACATTTCTTGTAGAAATAGACAGAGGAATTCCTTCTCCCTCGCCGTTTGCAGACATTTTAGAATCATTAGGAAGCGAAAAACACACGTGGTGTTCAAAGAAACGGAAACAAAAGGACGCTTGTGTCTTCCCAAAAAGGCCCGCGAAAAGTTAGCGTCTTACGAGCCTATATAAGGCAGAGTTCACTGGAATTCGCCCTCACTCCGCTTGTACTTTGTTCTCGTGAATCTACTCTCTCCAAGCAGCGCCATCACGACCTCAGCTGGCCTCAGTACCAAGTCACACTTCAACCATATACAAGAACGAAGCAACACTTGAGGCGACTCTACATTTCCTTCCGGCAAGAAAGAAATATCACTGCTGTAGGCGTTCCGTTAGCCTCTTACCAGTTCTCTACCGGCTGTCAACTTTCATCCTCTCGCCGGCAAAGTCAAACTGACTACAGAAGCACCTTTCGAGGCCCAGGTCCGTAAACTTCATATTAAACTTCAAGCCACAAACCTATTTCGCTTCACTCATCCTCCACCACAATTCGATCGGCGCCCGTTCAACAAGTATTTCAACAGGACCCATACTGTCTTCAAGGTCATCTTCGACGGGCGAAACGCAATACGGTCAACCCATCAAGTAGGTCTTCAATCTCCAGAGTATTCATCATTTGCGGTAAGCTTCTTTGCCTTCGTCTTAATCAATCCACACGAAGCCTACACAGTGTAATCGTGCGTCGCGTTTAGGCTATATCCAAGTGTACGCAAGCTACCGGAAACTAACTCTCTCGTCGAGACCGCAGTAGGCCTATTTCAAATGTCGTACCAATATCGTAGTTTTGTATCATTCTCTCATTGTGGTCACTCGTATAATTTACTTATCGTGCATCCTATTTTTATGTGCTCTGTTATGCATTTCATTCTTGACGTCCTAATCCATTTACTGTACCAACCGTACGTGCATTATTTCATTTGTCAATAAGCTTTCATTATTTATTCTGTGTTCCCTTTTGCATATCTCATTAGCCTATATAAATTAATGTATTACATAACAGTTAGTCTGTATAACCATTCCTTATTGCTAATACTCAGTCATCTTTAGCATAATAATATAAATGCCGTTATATAATTGTTAATCATTATAAATACCTTTATTGAACTGTTAATCGCTGTGAACAAATAATTGATTTATTTTCATAATTAAATACAAAACAAGAAAGTAATTTCTCTCTCCTATTTAAATATTGTTTATTTGGGCGGTAGGCCCAAATTGGTGACCCTAATTTCATATAATTTTTATTAAGTAATTATAGTAAGCCTACTTTCTTAGCCACATCAAAACGGTGATCCGTAGGCCACTATAAATTGGTGACCCTGGAGTGAGTATAAATTGGTGACTCCAGCCTTGTCATTAACAATCAATCATTACACCAGTACACATTTGAAAACTTGTCGATCGATTTTTACAAACTAATTGGTGATTCTATATAATTTGAGTGCGCTGATCTAAAAAATATAGTTAGTTTTTCCCTATCACGTATGGTTTTCTTACTACAGGGTGTGTCATAAATCCCCCATTTATCCCCAAATGTGAACCATCTTATCGAGACCAACATTGGATTGCACATGCTAAACCATAAATTTTGTTGTTATAGACTACAGTAACGCTTACATAATAATGTAGGGTAAATATATATAACAACCACTTCCGTTCCCAGCAAAATACTCTCTCCCCTCCCATCAATGGGTGGTTAACATTTGGGGACAGATGAGGTATTACAACACCCCTTGTAGCACGAAATCTTTAGGTGATAGAGTAAAACCTAATTAAAGCAGAATTAAATAGCTCCTAGCTCTTGGACAATCATATTGCTTGTTTATGAAAAAATAAAAAAATAACTGAAAGAAACAAAATATATTTACCTTCTTTACTTGCAAACATTTCAGGACTTATTCCAAAGACTTAAGACTACGAAGGTAGATCTGACTAATGAAGACTAAACCGGTGCTTCTTTGATGTATTCTTATGCTGTGCGTTAGGCTGATCTCGTTGCAGACACCAGCAGTAATCCGCCATCATATTTGTATGCCATCTTCCTTGATATCTTCTTTCCATGGTTTTGATGTCCTGGTGAAATCGTTCCCCTTGCTCCTCACTGAATCGAGATTTTCGGGAAAACGGTGAAGATGCGAAAATAAGAAGTGAACTTTCAGGCTCATGTTGCGGCCTAAGGCGCAAAACTTTTTAAGCATATTTTTCACCAGTCTTTCATAATTTTGGCTTTTGTAGTTTCCCAAAAAGTTTTCAACAACATCTTTGAAACCAAGCCATGCTTCGTTTTCTTTATTGGTCATTGTGTTCAGGAAATGATCGTCTGTCAATAACTTTCTAATCTGAGGACCTATAAAAACACCTTCCTTTATTTTCTCGTAGCTAATCTTTGGATATTTTGAACAAATGTACTTAAAACACTCACCTTCTCTATTCAATGCTTTGACATACTGCTTCATCAAGCCTAACTTAATGTGCAAGGGTGGTAGGAGGATTTTATTTGGTTCAACTAGATGTTCATGTAAAATGTTCTTTGATCCTGGGGTAAGATTCTCTCTAGGAGGCCAAGTTTTCTTCTTCTAGTGCTGGTCACGTGCTCGACTATCCCATTCGCAGATGAAACATGGCATCTTAGTGTATCCTGATTGCTGCCCAAGTAACATGCAAAGGACTTTGAGATCCCCACACAATATCCATCTATGATTTGATACTGAATTTTTTCCAGAAGCAGTTTCATGTTATCATAGGTCTCTTTTAAATGAGTAGAATGGGCCACTGGGATTTATGCATATTTGTTACCGTTGTGCAGTAACACTCCTTTTAGACTGGTTTTAGAGGAATCTATAAACAACCTCCAGTCACTGGTTTGATATTCGATGCCTAGCTTGCACACTAATCCTGTGATGTCCTTGTAAAATATCAAGGGACCATCTTCGAAAAAAGGCACGAAGTCTTTCTCACGATTTCTGTACCAAGCGAAGTATGTGTCGGGTGCCAATAAATTGTTCTCCTGCAATCTAGACCCCAAAAGTTCTGCAGAGTCCTTAGGCAGATTCAAATCCCTGACTAAGTCATTTAGTTCGGCTTGGGTTAATGGTTTAGGAGGATCTCGGTCAGCTGTTGGCTGTTCATAAACATCATCATTGTCTGGATTTGGAGCTGAATCAGAATCTGAATTGTATTGATCCAGACTCTCGGGTGGGCGGGGAATAGGAACGTCTGGACCATGGGGTACCAGCCTTATTGCAGATGGAAGACTTGGGTATTGAAGGCTGTCTTTATTCTTTGCATTATAACCTTTAACATTGCAAGAACAGAAGTAGCAGTCGTCGGTATGGTTTCTAGGCTCGCGCCATACCATAGGGATCCCAAATGGCAAACTTTTCTTTTTACCTTTGCTCCAATTCCTTAGTGCCGCAACACACGTAAGACAACCCTTGTGTGGAGCCCAACTTTTGTCTTGATCTCCTAATTTAATTCCAAAATAAGCATGATAAGCTCTCTTAATGAAGGTCGTTACATTTGTCCTTTGTTTTACAACAACATACCGACCACAAATATAACAAAATATGTCTGGACTATGGGTACATCCTCTAGAAGCCATTATTAAAATTTTAAAGACGTAATGTTAGAATTATCTATCTGAAAAATATGAAAAAACGAAATTAATTAAAGATAAAAAAGGTAAAAAATTACAAAACGCCCCAAAATTGTTTTGCTAATAACTTTAAAACTGTGTGTGTGTGCACAGGTGAAAGAACAGCAACGTGATTCATGCTACTACCTGGAGATTCCCTGCGTGGAGCTTGATAACGACGTCAGAACGACATTGTGTAAAGGCATGCGAAACTTTCACTTTAACTCATTACAAGATTGGAAATAGAGGATGGAGTCGTGTTAGTTAGCTCTCTGTGCCTTGACCAATTCCTAAGTGGTGAACATGATATCTGACGTTCCAAACGTGTTTGAAGCACACAAGTTGATAAATATATCGCTCGGTAAAATTGCATCCAGACGTTCCAGAAGAGCTGGTGCATCTTTGCATAAATCATTATTAGTTGCCACTGTGTTACATAAAGCCCGTTTTGTTTACTTAGAAGCAGCACATAATTAACTCCACACAATATTTTCCCCGCCACAAGGGCAACCTGAGGAGATTGTCCCCAGCCCACCTCATGCGCCCGCACCATTACCTGAAGTGTCCGTTACCCCAGTGAGCCCTCTCGATTGTGGTGTCAATAATATCAACCAAGATGATTATTCACCCATTGAATGCTTTAGTGAAGAGTGTAAATCTAGATTAGAAGACAACGACTGTGAAGTAAACTCGAGCAGTGAATATGGTTGCAACGAAACCTTGCACCATACCAGAAAAAGGCGGAGAGTTTCTGATCAGGAAACAAATGCAGCAGTTTACTCAATTTTACCAAAACGAATCAAAGATAATTTAGAACATGAACAATGCTCAGGCTGTTATTTTAGCGACTAAAATTTTGTGTTGATGTGGATTCGATCTTACCTCTTGTCGGTGTTCTGAGCAGACAGGCAAACGACGAGATTTTGCAGCATGGAAGATGACTACATAACTTCTCTCGTGATCAACTTGGAATCCTTGAATTTCTATCAGTCCAGACGGTCTTCGTCTCGAATCTAATTTAAAACCGGTATTAATTCGTGAACATAGGCTAAAAGTATTTAATAGAATGCTTTCTTTAAAGTATTAGGTTACTGTTGTTTGTGATCACCAAATCTATGCATTTGTTTTTTCTTGTGTTTTCTGTTATTTCTTGTGTTAACATAATTTCAATTGTTAACTTATTTATCACGTGTTTTTAAATATATATGTCTTGAATATAATCATTGATGTGTCTATTGTTAACTCGTACACTTCGGTTGAAAATGTAAATGTCGTCATCATGGACAATCTTAAGTATTTTTTTCACTATATTAATGTATATCATGATGAGGCTCGTAGTGAGGTTGTGGCTAGTGCCCTGCGTGAGTTTTTAGCAGATTTTAGAGACGAGTATCGTTTGCTGGGCAGAAAGGAAAAATACGAGCATATGTTCCTCTCAAATAGTGCGCCGGAGTGTGAAGATGTTTAGTAAAACATTATAAAATGTGCCTAGTTCGTGAAAATTATCCTAAGGGAAACTGTCTGGTGCGTAGTCTGGTAGTGATAAAACCGAAATTAATTCTTGTACCGGAAAAACACCTACCCAATATGTACAACAATTCGCCGCACACGTTGATTATGGTTCGACTCGCTGATCATACGAGTTCGAACAAGCCCATTCACGTATCATCGAGTCAGCCGCCCATCGAACCGTTCCTGCCTACCTGCGTGCCTCACACGGCTCATAGTTATCTCAGAGCTTGAACCGAGTGGACGCGCGCTCCTCGAATACGATGGAACTTCCTTTGAGCAGCATTCTCAACGCCTCGTACGATGTGTCCGTGACGAAATCGTTGCGCGTGTTCAGGCGTAAATCCGGTACCGTTAGCTATGTACTGGAAACGGAATGTAGACAAACAAACAAACGGGTTTATTTAAGTGTCGAGGAGATGAATAGAATCTTCGTGATAGTTGAGAAGTGGAGTGAAGATCGTTATAAAATACCTGCTAACGTAGGTACAAAAGAGAGCAGATTAGTGACGCACCCTCATACGCCGTTGTATGTACGTTGTGTATAAATAACGATCGGCCATGCATTGATATACGGCTGATGTGGAAGAATGCTTCTGATAATAACGCTCTTGTTCCTACGCGAAACCGTTTCATCCTCGACAGAATGTTTGAAATCGTCGGATTCCGCAAGCTGAAACCTATATTAGACGCGCGTGTTACGGATATGCTTTATTTTGATACAGTACTTGAATACGCATACACCGCTCTGCTCGATGTGTTTACCGAGTGTAGGGCTGAACAAGGTGAGAATGGTCTAGAGCTGGACGTTTATTTAAAAAGTTTAGACTCTTTAAAATACCATGAACTTTGGTACAAAGCAATTGATCGGTACAAGGCTGAGCTCACCTACACCGTTCACCCTGAAGAACTATTTCTTTATATAACGAGCAGTTGTCGTAACGATTTAGAAGATTATTTCAATTGCCGCTATGTTGAGTGAAGACGAGTTCACGATTGAAAAGCTCGGGTCGGTAGAAATAAACCCTCGATTGGAAAAGCGTGTTTATAAACTTGTGTTTAATAATGTAGCTAACGATGAACTCTTTGTGCGTGCTTTTGATTGTATTTTAGACGTATTTAAAGATGACTTAACAACCGGTTGTAAAGTGGGAACAAAAATAGTACTGAACGATATGAAAGCCCTTCATATCGAGAACAGGTTTCCCTATACTTAAAGCGGTGAAATATTATTAAACCGCATATACTGCGTAATGCAGAGCAATAATGATGTAATTGTAGACTCGATTAAGTGCGAGTTTAGTATTTTGAAAAAAAAAGTGAAATGTATTTATATATTTAACATATTTGTGTGATATTTCTCCTGTACTGTTATATTGAAGGATATATGATTATATGCATATTCCTCGTTCATATTTCTATTATTATTGATCATTCAAATGTATATTTATTTTCTATATATTTATAATAAACAGAATGATGCAATGTTGTTTTACTTAATTCTTTTGGTTAATTATATCATGTTACGAGTTCTAAACCTACTAGCGGAATTCTAAACCAACTTTTAAGAAAATAAATGGTACAATCTGGCAACTGTATACCTGAACAATGGTACCTGGCACCTCTCCATAATAATATATACAATTAAAACGGTATCTGGCAACTCTCCATAATAATGTATACAATAAAAAGTGGTATCTGGCAACTCAACCTGAACAAGCCATTTACGCCTTCTAAGCCAACTGGCCAATAATCAAATGTTCCTGTTATGTTGAAATTATGATGTGGAAGAGTGAGCAACGACTCCCTGACGATGTATTTCTTGAACTGATCCACAGAGCAGATGTTCACATCTTCTGAAGACTGCATGTTCCACATTTTATAATAAAAAAATTATAAATATATCCATTCCTTTAATTATATTTTTAAAAAAGAAAAGAGCATTCGGTTTCCACGTTAAACTGTGGGTCTAAGGCGGAGTGAAAACCTTAACCGTTGTTACAATTCGGGGAAAAGCTAGTTATTATTATTAATAAAGAGAAAAATCGTGCATTAGCATGTTTTGCAGCCATACTACTCGCCCCCCCCCCCCGGATCAAATGATCCAGTTATTTTAAATCCGGTTCAATAATCAAATGTTCCTGTTATGTTGAAATTATGATGAGCAACGACTCCCTGACGAGATGTATTTCTTGAACTGATCCACAGAACAGCTGTTCACATCTTCTGAAGACTGCATGTTCCACATTTTATAATAAAGAAATTATAAATATATCCATTCCTTTAATTATATTTTTAAAAAAGAAAAGAGCATTCGGTTTCCACGTTAAACTGTGGGTCTAAGGCGGAGTGAAAACCTTAACCGTTGTTACAATTCGGGGAAGAGCTAGTTGTTATTATTACTAAAGAGAAAAATCGTGCATTAGCATGTTTTGCGGTCATACTACCCCCGGATCAAATGATCCTGTTATTTTAAATCCGGTTCAATAATCAAATGTTCCTGCTATGTTGAAATTATGATGACCAACGTCTCCCTGACGGGATGTGTTTCTTGAACTGATCCACAGAAGAGCTAGTTGTTATTATTACTAAAGAGAAAAATCGTGCATTAACATGTTTTGCGGTCATACTACCCCCAGATCAACAATCAAATGTTCCTGTTATGTTGAAATTATGATGAGCAACGACTCCCTGACGAGATGTATTTCTTGAACTGATCCACAGAACAGATGTTCACAGCTTCTGAAGGCTGCACGCGCCACAGATCTTATAGACAATGCAGGTCCTGTATATGAGCTTTAATTATCTCGATGAAATAGTAAGCAATCATTCCCTGACGAGATGTATTTCTGAATCCACGTTAAACTGTGGGTCTAAGGCGGAGTGAAAAGCTTTCCAATTCGGCGAGAAAGAGTTAATTATTATTACTGCTGTAATTTGTACCACCCTATATATATATATCCATTCCTTTATTTATGTGGAAAAGTGTTTCGACGAGAAAATAAATTTATGTTAAAATTTAAAGATTTATCATTCTGTATAAATTAATATATTAATCATTTAAAAGATATTATTCTGTTCATCTAAATTAAAATATGATTCCGTTACATTCTTAATTTTGTATAAAGTGTCTCATTGCCAGTGGAAAGCTTGGCGCCCTTTTTCTTAAGCCTAACGAAAACAGTGCTGCCACGTCTAATTTTAAACAGAGATTTCCAAATTGTAAATGTTCTTTTCAATTATTATAAATCACATGAAACAGTTAAGTGTAAAACTACAATTGTATAAATTCTTTTGCTAATATCCAATTATACCAATTCTCTTGTTAATATAATTATTAGAGTAAGATTTTGCAAGTTTAATAGTCTTCTGTAACACGTGGCACCACAGGGTTTCTCAAGGAGGAAATGAGCGCGCCTTGAGGGAGTCATGCCTCAGCTTCGAGAGGTAGGGAGTGAAAGTCTCGCCTCGGCCTCGAGTGGGTGTGAGTGTTCCGCCCTTGGGCCGGGCCGTTTCGGCTGGTCCCCTTAGCTTTTTGATGTAAGCGTTTGCTCGTTAATAACTTCTCTCTATCAAGTGTTGTGTAAAGGATTTCATTTCTAATATTCTGAGTTAAATAAAGAAGGACAAAAGTGTGATGCGTCATTTTATAGCCTTCCAAGAAGGAGCATTCCCTTCTCTCAACGGGCCGAGAGAGAGAGGGTACGCCATCAACCGAAGGTATAAATTGTTGTCTTCGAAATTCGCAGTTAGAACAAATTAATTAAACGGTATAAACTTCCTTGTTGGTGCGAGGAAGCGACATACCGAGAACACCTGTGAAACGTCCTTGGGGACCGAGAAATTTAACATCATCATCCTTTCGCCGACACTGTCGACCGATGCCAGGATTAGAAAAACAAACAGCATCCCATTTTCCACCCCCCTCAACGGACGGAGGGAGGGGACGAGAAACGTTTCTTCAAGACGAGGAGCCAGGATTTGAAAACCTTTGTTCGGGCGGAACCCCGCTACAAGGACGTCAACACTTGTTTAGAAGAGACGACAGCACTTGTTTAGCAGAAAGGACCGTATGAAAATCGGACGTCATACGCGACGCATAGCATTGGCGTAAATTTCTACAACGAAGAGTAGAAGAATTTTCGAAATTTGGAGAAGATTTTCAGACTTTGATCGTCAACGAAAAACGGACGAACTGCATTGGAACTGATTACGAAAATTGGACGTCTATGCGACGCATAGCATTGGCGTAAATTTCTTCAACGAAGAGTAGAAAATTTTTCGAAAATTGGAGAAGATTTTCAAAGACTTTGAGTGTCAACGAAAAACGGACGAACCGCATTGGAATTGATTATGAAAATTGGACGTCTATGCGACGCATAGCATTGGCGTAAATTTCTACAACGAAGAGTGGAGGACTCAGAAACGAAGACAGAAGTTAGGCGTGTTCGATTCGGTGTGCGCATCTCGTTGGGAAAACGGCTTCGCCTTCATGGATCGCAGAGAGTCGAACGCATTTGACTCTGTCTCCGCAACGAATAGAGGAAAGAAAACGAAAGAAAACGGAAACAGACGTTCTCTCAAGACGAGACGGAGAAAACCGAAAACAAACGTGTTTTTAAGACGGAATAAAAGGAAATCAGGTTGCTTTTGACAAGTAAGGTTAACACTTGTATCAAGAAATAAATTAAGTACGTGGAAAAAAAAAAAAAAAAGTGTATCCCAGTGTTAATGTATCGGGTTGAAAATTTGTTTTTCATTATTATTCTTCTTTGTGTTGTTAGAAGATTTTGTGGGTTTTGCATGCAGTGTTTTACAAATAAATAAATTACAGTATGTTTATCGGTTGTAAACAGTTCACTGTTCGTTTGAGTTAAAAACGATTTTTTTTTTTGTTTGTCGGTGTTTACAATCAATTGAATCAAATTTTTCTTTCTTTTTTTTGGGTTGTGGTAAGAAGGAAAAATTTAAAGGTTTGTTTTTTGTAAGCAGACATTGGGTATTTAAATATATAACGATTATATATTTCATTGTTGGTAACGAAAACGATTTCTGCAAAGTATCCGGTAAATTTATGGAATTTGAGAAAAAAAAAATTTAAAGTGAATATTTAATTTTTTTTGTTAATTGGAATTGTCCCACCTTTTTGGGTTAAGAAAACGGAATTTTGGAGTTGAGTTTCATGTTTTGATTCTGAAATTAATTTTACCTAATTTGTGTATATATAGTCGTGCGTGTGTTTGTGTTTTGGCTCGTTTCACGCGCGCGCGGATTGGCGCGTTTCGGCCATTTAGTTATAGTAAAAAGGATTTTCTTTCCTTTTTCTCTTGCTTTTCGCGTCGGTGCGCGAACTTTTCATTTTTGTTTTTAAGTGGAATTTTGCGTTGGAGCGCAAATAGTTGTTTGTTTTTGTGCTTTTTTTGGGTTTAAATTAGAATGAATTAGTACATTTTGAGTAATGTATCGAAATCGACAGGCAAGTTTTTCACCTTCGTTGGGATGATTTTATTGTTTGTTTAAACCAAAAATAGCTAATCTCAAGCTTAAGTTTTTCCGCTTAAATTCTGTTGTACATACGATATTAGGGATAAGTTTTCTCTCTTTTTTTTTTGTTTCGCTTTGCTTTCCTCGTTTGGAAGTCCATTTTTTCTTTTATCGTTTTCGAAGAAAAATGGATAGATGTAATTATCGGACGAGTAATATCCCTACGGTTCCAATTTTTACGTGGACGAATGCGGTAACGTGGTACCCCCATACGTGGACGAATGGTTGGACACATTAGAGGGATATTATGTTCATTATAACGTTCGCGGTGATATCGCGAAGAATCAGATGGTTACTCCTTACACGATGAAGACGGAAGCGCCCTATGAAGAGACTGTCCCAGACATCACGAGGGAAGTTCTCGATGAGGGAAATTTTCCGGGGGAAGTGGTCTGTGACGAGATCGTCCCAGATGAAGTCCGGTCTCTGACGAGATCGTCCCAGATGAAGTCCCTAATCACTGTAAATTTACGTGAGGTCACGGAGAACTCGCCTATGTTCCTCGGACATGATGCAAGCTCGGTTTATGACCTCGACGAACTCGAAAGAAAATTGCCACTCTTTTTCGTCCTATCAAAGGGAGTGATGCATCTCTGCATCGCTCTATAGGACAACGTTCATTCGGTTCTGTTCTTTCTAATCAGAAGGTTTGGAAATCGAAACTGGAGCCATCGGCCACTTTGATTTGGCTGCAAAAGGACCAACTACATGAAACGAAGAACAGTAATCATAACGTCGGTTTATCCCATTTACAAATTGTTTATTACCCTATTTCCAGTTCAAGTGCTACCACACGTACCCCCTATACCCGTTTAGGCTATACCCGTGCATTCATGCACTACGTGCTAAATTATTGAAAGACGCTCGAGACGTGGTATGATTGATGTCGGAGGCAATTAGCCACCAACGCGTACATCCAGAAACTTGAGCAATGTCCACATGTAACCTTTGAAATTTCATACTTTCCAAGTTATAGGGTTTAGTCAATTCCAAAGTTCTAAAAAAGTTCTCAAAACGACAATATAACCTTGCAGAATTCGTATCAATTTCACTTAGGTACTTTTTCCAATAGCTCATTGAAATCCATTTCTCTAAAATTTTGTTCTTAACGTTCGATAAGACAATCGCGTATGATTTAAAAGTGTATGCACACGGTGAACTTAGACCAGTGTAAAAAAAGTGGACCTAAAGAAATCAGACTCCAAGTGCTCAAAGGACACACAGGTGACAGTTCATTATAAGTGGTCATTAGTGCATAAGTCTCAAGGACACGCAAGTGACCGTTAATTATAAGTGTTCATTAGTGCATAAGTATTAATTTTAATGTAAAATTTAACTGATGAGTAGAGTGGATTAACTACTCAGTAAATGTATTTTGTTAACTATTTCTTTTGTCTTTATGTAACAGTATCTCCAACTACTTCTTTAAATAATATATTTGCCTTTATAAAGCCCTATATCCAACTGCTTTTGTTTGAGAGGATTTTTCAAACTAACCCCCGAGTACCAACTCTGGGAGGGGAGCCATGTGGAAAAGTGTTTCCACGAGAAAATAAATTTATGTTAAAATTTAAAGATTTATCATTCTGTTTGTATAAATTAACATATTAATCCTTTAAAAGATATTATTCTGTTCATCTAAATTAAAATATGATTCCGTTACATTCTTAATTTTGTATAAAGTGTCTCATTGCCAGTGGAAAGCTTGGCGCCCTTTTTCTTAAGCCTAACGAAAACAGTGCTGCCACGTCTAATTTTAAACAGAGATTTCCAAATTGTAAATGTTCTTTTCAATTATTATAAATCACATGAAACAGTTAAGTGTAAAACTACAATTGTATAAATTCTTTTGCTAATATCCAATTATACCAATTCTCTTGTTAATATAATTATTAGAGTAAGATTTTGCAAGTTTAATAGTCTTCTGTAACACGTGGCACCACAGGGTTTCTCAAGGAGGAAATGAGCGCGCCTTGAGGGAGTCATGCCTCAGCTTCGAGAGGTAGGGAGTGAAAGTCTCGCCTCGGCCTCGAGTGGGTGTGAGTGTTCCGCCCTTGGGCCGGGCCGTTTCGGCTGGTCCCCTTAGCTTTTTGATGTAAGCGTTTGCTCGTTAATAACTTCTCTCTATCAAGTGTTGTGTAAAGGATTTCATTTCTAATATTCTGAGTTAAATAAAGAAGGACAAAAGTGTGATGCGTCATTTTATAGCCTTCCAAGAAGGAGCATTCCCTTCTCTCAACGGGCCGAGAGAGAGAGGGTACGCCATCAACCGAAGGTATAAATTGTTGTCTTCGAAATTCGCAGTTAGAACAAATTAATTAAACGGTATAAACTTCCTTGTTGGTGCGAGGAAGCGACATACCGAGAACACCTGTGAAACGTCCTTGGGGACCGAGAAATTTAACATCATCATCCTTTCGCCGACACTGTCGACCGATGCCAGGATTAGAAAAACAAACAGCATCCCATTTTCCACCCCCCTCAACGGACGGAGGGAGGGGACGAGAAACGTTTCTTCAAGACGAGGAGCCAGGATTTGAAAACCTTTGTTCGGGCGGAACCCCGCTACAAGGACGTCAACACTTGTTTAGAAGAGACGACAGCACTTGTTTAGCAGAAAGGACCGTATGAAAATCGGACGTCATACGCGACGCATAGCATTGGCGTAAATTTCTACAACGAAGAGTAGAAGAATTTTCGAAATTTGGAGAAGATTTTCAGACTTTGATCGTCAAAGAAAAAAGGACGAACTGCATTGGAACTGATTACGAAAATTGGACGTCTATGCGACGCATAGCATTGGCGTAAATTTCTTCAACGAAGAGTAGAAAATTTTTCGAAAATTGGAGAAGATTTTCAAAGACTTTGAGTGTCAACGAAAAACGGACGAACCGCATTGGAATTGATTATGAAAATTGGACGTCTATGCGACGCATAGCATTGGCGTAAATTTCTACAACGAAGAGTGGAGGACTCAGAAACGAAGACAGAAGTTAGGCGTGTTCGATTCGGTGTGCGCATCTCGTTGGGAAAACGGCTTCGCCTTCATGGATCGCAGAGAGTCGAACGCATTTGACTCTGTCTCCGCAACGAATAGAGGAAAGAAAACGAAAGAAAACGGAAACAGACGTTCTCTCAAGACGAGACGGAGAAAACCGAAAACAAACGTGTTTTTAAGACGGAATAAAAGGAAATCAGGTTGCTTTTGACAAGTAAGGTTAACACTTGTATCAAGAAATAAATTAAGTACGTGGAAAAAAAAAAAAAAAAAGTGTATCCCAGTGTTAATGTATCGGGTTGAAAATTTGTTTTTCATTATTATTCTTCTTTGTGTTGTTAGAAGATTTTGTGGGTTTTGCATGCAGTGTTTTACAAATAAATAAATTACAGTATGTTTATCGGTTGTAAACAGTTCACTGTTCGTTTGAGTTAAAAACGATTTTTTTTTTTGTTTGTCGGTGTTTACAATCAATTGAATCAAATTTTTCTTTCTTTTTTTTGGGTTGTGGTAAGAAGGAAAAATTTAAAGGTTTGTTTTTTGTAAGCAGACATTGGGTATTTAAATATATAACGATTATATATTTCATTGTTGGTAACGAAAACGATTTCTGCAAAGTATCCGGTAAATTTATGGAATTTGAGAAAAAAAAAATTTAAAGTGAATATTTAATTTTTTTTGTTAATTGGAATTGTCCCACCTTTTTGGGTTAAGAAAACGGAATTTTGGAGTTGAGTTTCATGTTTTGATTCTGAAATTAATTTTACCTAATTTGTGTATATATAGTCGTGCGTGTGTTTGTGTTTTGGCTCGTTTCACGCGCGCGCGGATTGGCGCGTTTCGGCCATTTAGTTATAGTAAAAAGGATTTTCTTTCCTTTTTCTCTTGCTTTTCGCGTCGGTGCGCGAACTTTTCATTTTTGTTTTTAAGTGGAATTTTGCGTTGGAGCGCAAATAGTTGTTTGTTTTTGTGCTTTTTTTGGGTTTAAATTAGAATGAATTAGTACATTTTGAGTAATGTATCGAAATCGACAGGCAAGTTTTTCACCTTCGTTGGGATGATTTTATTGTTTGTTTAAACCAAAAATAGCTAATCTCAAGCTTAAGTTTTTCCGCTTAAATTCTGTTGTACATACGATATTAGGGATAAGTTTTCTCTCTTTTTTTTTTGTTTCGCTTTGCTTTCCTCGTTTGGAAGTCCATTTTTTCTTTTATCGTTTTCGAAGAAAAATGGATAGATGTAATTATCGGACGAGTAATATCCCTACGGTTCCAATTTTTACGTGGACGAATGCGGTAACGTGGTACCCCCATACGTGGACGAATGGTTGGACACATTAGAGGGATATTATGTTCATTATAACGTTCGCGGTGATATCGCGAAGAATCAGATGGTTACTCCTTACACGATGAAGACGGAAGCGCCCTATGAAGAGACTGTCCCAGACATCACGAGGGAAGTTCTCGATGAGGGAAATTTTCCGGGGGAAGTGGTCTGTGACGAGATCGTCCCAGATGAAGTCCGGTCTCTGACGAGATCGTCCCAGATGAAGTCCCTAATCACTGTAAATTTACGTGAGGTCACGGAGAACTCGCCTATGTTCCTCGGACATGATGCAAGCTCGGTTTATGACCTCGACGAACTCGAAAGAAAATTGCCACTCTTTTTCGTCCTATCAAAGGGAGTGATGCATCTCTGCATCGCTCTATAGGACAACGTTCATTCGGTTCTGTTCTTTCTAATCAGAAGGTTTGGAAATCGAAACTGGAGCCATCGGCCACTTTGATTTGGCTGCAAAAGGACCAACTACATGAAACGAAGAACAGTAATCATAACGTCGGTTTATCCCATTTACAAATTGTTTATTACCCTATTTCCAGTTCAAGTGCTACCACACGTACCCCCTATACCCGTTTAGGCTATACCCGTGCATTCATGCACTACGTGCTAAATTATTGAAAGACGCTCGAGACGTGGTATGATTGATGTCGGAGGCAATTAGCCACCAACGCGTACATCCAGAAACTTGAGCAATGTCCACATGTAACCTTTGAAATTTCATACTTTCCAAGTTATAGGGTTTAGTCAATTCCAAAGTTCTAAAAAAGTTCTCAAAACGACAATATAACCTTGCAGAATTCGTATCAATTTCACTTAGGTACTTTTTCCAATAGCTCATTGAAATCCATTTCTCTAAAATTTTGTTCTTAACGTTCGATAAGACAATCGCGTATGATTTAAAAGTGTATGCACACGGTGAACTTAGACCAGTGTAAAAAAAGTGGACCTAAAGAAATCAGACTCCAAGTGCTCAAAGGACACACAGGTGACAGTTCATTATAAGTGGTCATTAGTGCATAAGTCTCAAGGACACGCAAGTGACCGTTAATTATAAGTGTTCATTAGTGCATAAGTATTAATTTTAATGTAAAATTTAACTGATGAGTAGAGTGGATTAACTACTCAGTAAATGTATTTTGTTAACTATTTCTTTTGTCTTTATGTAACAGTATCTCCAACTACTTCTTTAAATAATATATTTGCCTTTATAAAGCCCTATATCCAACTGCTTTTGTTTGAGAGGATTTTTCAAACTAACCCCCGAGTACCAACTCTGGGAGGGGAGCCATGTGGAAAAGTGTTTCCACGAGAAAATAAATTTATGTTAAAATTTAAAGATTTATCATTCTGTTTGTATAAATTAACATATTAATCCTTTAAAAGATATTATTCTGTTCATCTAAATTAAAATATGATTCCGTTACATTCTTAATTTTGTATAAAGTGTCTCATTGCCAGTGGAAAGCTTGGCGCCCTTTTTCTTAAGCCTAACGAAAACAGTGCTGCCACGTCTAATTTTAAACAGAGATTTCCAAATTGTAAATGTTCTTTTCAATTATTATAAATCACATGAAACAGTTAAGTGTAAAACTACAATTGTATAAATTCTTTTGCTAATATCCAATTATACCAATTCTCTTGTTAATATAATTATTAGAGTAAGATTTTGCAAGTTTAATAGTCTTCTGTAACACGTGGCACCACAGGGTTTCTCAAGGAGGAAATGAGCGCGCCTTGAGGGAGTCATGCCTCAGCTTCGAGAGGTAGGGAGTGAAAGTCTCGCCTCGGCCTCGAGTGGGTGTGAGTGTTCCGCCCTTGGGCCGGGCCGTTTCGGCTGGTCCCCTTAGCTTTTTGATGTAAGCGTTTGCTCGTTAATAACTTCTCTCTATCAAGTGTTGTGTAAAGGATTTCATTTCTAATATTCTGAGTTAAATAAAGAAGGACAAAAGTGTGATGCGTCATTTTATAGCCTTCCAAGAAGGAGCATTCCCTTCTCTCAACGGGCCGAGAGAGAGAGGGTACGCCATCAACCGAAGGTATAAATTGTTGTCTTCGAAATTCGCAGTTAGAACAAATTAATTAAACGGTATAAACTTCCTTGTTGGTGCGAGGAAGCGACATACCGAGAACACCTGTGAAACGTCCTTGGGGACCGAGAAATTTAACATCATCATCCTTTCGCCGACATTTATTTTAAAAGAATGAACAAAACTCTCTCTCTCTTTCTATATATATATATATATATATATATATATATATATATATATACACACACGAGATAGGTGTACGCCTAGTGTGAATGAATTCAAAATGAATCTACAGGTTCAATAATCAAATGTTCCTGTTATGTTGAAATGTGGAAGAGTGAGCAACGACTCCCTGACGAGATGTATTTCTTGAACTGATCCACAGAAGAGCTAGTTGTTATTATTACTAAAGAGAAAAATCGTGCATTAACATGTTTTGCGGTCATACTACCCCCGGATCAATAATCAAATGTTCCTGTTATGTTGAAATTATGATGAGCAACGACTCCCTGACGAGATGTATTTCTTGAACTGATCCACAGAACAGATGTTCACAGCTTCTGAAGGCTGCACGCGCCACAGATCTTATAGACAATGCAGGTCCTGTATATGAGCTTTAATTATCTCGATGAAATAGTGAGCAATCACTCCCTGACGAAATGTATTTCTGAATCCACGTTAAAGTGTGGGTCTAAGGCGGAGTGAAAAGCTTTCCAATTCGGCGAGAAAGAGTTAATTATTATTACTACTGTAATTTGTACCATCCTATATATATATACCATTCCTTTATTTATTTTAAAAGAATGAACAAAACTTCTCTCTCTTTCTTTCTATTATATATATATATATATATATATATTATATATATATACACACACGAGATAGGTGTACGCCTGGTGTGAATGAATTCAAAATGAATCTATAGTTTCATTGGTACGTTTTTATTTCCCACTAACTGTGTACACGAGATAAGTGTACGCATGGTGTAAATGAACTCTGAAGCTGTTCTTTTTGCAGACGTTTATACAGAAAACACGTAATTACATTCAATTGTTAGTATTTTCAGGTTTTCCCACCTCATGCACCTTATTTCTTTCGCTGATTATTATTTAATATAATTGTGTGTGTATCTTTCAATAACAGAGATGTTATCTAAGAATATGACACCATACAAATTACGCGTAAATAAAAATATAAAACATTTTCTTCGCTTCGAGAATGTGTTTCATTGTACAGTGCCCGCGAAAAGTATCCGATCACTCAAGAAAATACAATATTTTCCCTTGATATTCAGAGACACGTAATTCACTTTCTATTTGTTCTAGCGACATCTGGTAACTTTGAGGTTGCTCGCTGATATGAGAGCTATCCAACGCATTCTCAAATTAGTGTTCTGGTAGCCTTCGTTGCGGGTGGCTGTGTCTCAAATTTGTCAGATTTCACTGTTTGTGTAAATTTCTTGATATTTTTTTTTTTTTTTACAGAAAGTGGTGTAAATAAAATTTATATATAATGTGTGCTAAAAAACAACTTAAGAGTGATTGTCGAGGTGCTATTGTTGCTTTGCATGCATGTGGGAAATCACAGAGACAGATAGCTAAGGAATTAAACATATCCCAAAGTACCGTTAATTTATGGGTTTCACGGGCTAAGAACAATGGTGGCCTAACCACGCCAGTCCCTAAAAAACGATCTGGCAGACCGAGAAAAACAAATTCGCGAACAGACAAACTTATGAAACGTTTAGTATTGAAAAACCCAACAATAACTGCGAAAGAAATAAAATTTAATATGAATAATTTGTTATCTGGTGTTTCTGAACGAACTATCCAGGAGCGGCTCCAAAAAGAACTCGGACTACCATCTCGCCATGCTGCTAAGAAACCGTTCATTAATGAAAAAATGCGTAAAAAACGTGTCGCATTTTGTAAAAAATACATTCATTGGACTGTTGATGACTGGAAGGAGGTTTTATTTAGCGATGAGTCGACATTTTTGACATTCAGAAGTTGTCCAAAAAAGGTTCGCCGGCCTATTGGCTCAAATAGGATGGACCCTAAATACAATGAAACACCCTCCAAGTGTGATGGTTTGGGGTTGTTTCGGTTACTATGGGCGTGGAAACTTATATTTTCTTCCGAAGAACACAACTATGAATGGTGCACGGTATTTAGCAATGCTACAGGATAAACTTCCAATGGCAATGGCAATCCAAAGGACAAAAACATACATGCATGATGGTGCACCATGTCACAGGGCCAAAATAGTGACAAAATGGATTACTGACAATAAATTTGATATTTTGGATTGGCCTGGTAATAGTCCAGATCTCAATCCGATAGAAAATCTGTGGCTAATAATAAAAAATAAGGATGAATGCCACGACACTGGCTCAGTCGAAAAATTACAAGAGGCCATCAAAAAGGTATGGTGCAAGGAAATATCAGTGGAAGTTTGTCAAAACTTGATTAAATCCATGCCAAAACGTCTAGAACAAGTCATCCAAACCAAAGGACAGATGACAAAATACTAATATAAGGTTAGTATACATTTAAACATTGTTTTTTATGTAAAAAATACAAATTTCAAGGGTGATCGGATACTTTTCGCGGGCACTGTAGAAGTAATAACAACAGCAAAATTAAGATTTGGAGTGAAGCGGGGTTTATACCGAGTAGACTGGAAGAAAGGGCAACTCGGGGTCATTTTGTTCCTTCAAAAAAGGCCTCTGGGCAAACAGGTGTGATTCGAGTCGGGAATCCTTTCCTCGTGTGTGTGTGTGTGTGTGCGTGTGTGTGTGTGTGTGTGTGTGCACTATTTGTTCATTCGTTTATTATATATATATACAAGCACAGATGGGGTGAGAAGTTTGGGGGGAATGAGGGAGGAGGGGGGACGATCGTGTGTTTCGAGTTGACCAGATTCTCGGAAATCCTTTCCTCGTGAAAGGAAAAAAACAGCGTTTAATGATTAATTTCTTATATTGAATAATTAATTTCTTATAATAATTGATTCTCTTAAAAGGAGAAAATTCATTTGTTTTACATTAATAGACGTTTAGCTTCATTTGATTTAAATTAATATACGTTTGGCATTTTTGTCTGATTTTCATTCACATGATATGTACAGAGGCGCGCGTGTGTTTGTTTGTGTGTGTGTTTGTGTGCACGAGTTGTTCATTCGTTTATTATATATACAAGCACAGATGGGGTGAGAAGTTTAGGGGGAATGAGGGAGGAGGGGGACGATCCTGTGTTTTGAATTGTCGTTTATTTCACCTATCTTCGTAAGGTTTCTTTTCTTTTAATTGTTTAGTGATTTTTTAATGTTTTAATTTACTTTAAGGTGAAAATCCATTTATATATATATATATATATATATATATATATATATATATATATATATATAGAATGACAAAATTAAATAGACACGTTTATTATGATTCTTTCTTTCTATATATATATATATATATATATATATATATATATAAGGTAACAAGCAAAGATGGGGTGAGAAGTTTGGGGGGAATGAGGGAGGAGGGGGACGATTGTGTGTTTTGAATTGTCGTTTATTTCACCTATCTTCGTAAGTTTTCTTTCCCACTGTTATTCGTGACAACAGCGATTAACTACCATCATATAAATATATTGTGGTATTTTGATTAATATATGGTTTAATTTAATAAATATTGCTATCTGGCAACTCAGTCTTCGATTAGAATTAATTAAATATATAGCACAAACTGGCAACTCAGCCTTCTATTGGAATTAAATACATGGCGCTATCTGGCAACTCAACCGGATTAGAGGTCTATAAAAGAGCGAGAGGCTGACGACGGAGTCATACAAGCTCGGCTCCCAGCCGAGCAAGGATCTCTGGTCCTTTCTCTTTCTGGCCCTTTGGGAAAACCCCTTAGAGGCCTCTTAGGTATATCCCTTTGGGGAAAATAGCTTGGGGGAGAACTCCGCCTCCAAGTTGCATGCCCTTGCAATCGGCAACAAAGGCCGATACTCTCTCTTTCTCTCTCTCCCCCTTCAGGTGTACCCCTCCCCCCTTGGCTCCTTCTAAGCCAACTGGCTGATTAGGAGCCTTGCAATCCCATTTTGGGCAACAAAGGCCGATACTCTTTCTTTCTCTCTCTCTCCCCCTTCAGGTGTACCCCTCCCCCCTTGGCTCCTTCTAAGCCAACTGGCTGATTAGGAGCCTATAAGACAACGCTTACTCGGCTGAAGTCTTAATATGCACTTGGCTCCTGCCAGGTGAACACCTCTCCTCCTTTCTCTCCTTTCTCTTGGGGGATAACGCCGCCTCCAAGTTTCCTTGTTGCACCTGCAGCATCCACCATCTCCCCTTTGCTTTTTTTGCAACACCACACCCCCTTAGCAACAACCCACCCCCTTTGCAACATGTTGCATAACCAACTTGCAACATGGTGCATAACCCACCAATTTGCAACATTGCAACATTGCGTAATAAATTGCAACATTCCTGCACTCTATCCTTTTGTAGCTATGCTACTGGCATCAACTCTAGACGACCAGCTCAACGTAGACTATTAGCAACAATAGACATTAGTAAATCATTTGATGCTATCCCACGCTTCCCTCTCATAAACAAAATACTCAACACAAACATGCACAATAACACCAAAAGGTAGCTGAGCAACTATCTTTCAGGAAGATACATGTCACATTTAATGGCAAGTCATCCAAATACAAGCTTTTTCGGAACGGGGTCCCTCAAGGCTCTGTTCTCTCACCAACACTCTTCAATTTATACATGCATGACATTCCAACACCCATAGATAACAAGCTTACCTTATCATCATATGCAGATGACATCACTCTAACATCCACCCACAACAACATCGACACCGCTACAAATAACCTACAAGCATACATAAACAGTATAAAAGACTGGCTCACACACAATAGACTCAAAGTAGCGCCCACAAAATCAACCATCACCTTGCTCACAAGCAACACAAAAGAACACCAGATAACTCCACAGCTTACACTAAACAACACCAACATTCCACACACTCACAGGACCAAAATACTTGGGGTCACATACAACACATCATTATCTTTTGCAAACCACATTCAAGACATTAAAAACAAATGTACGTCAAGACTTAACACGCTTAGGGTACTAACAAGTACAAACTTTGGACGGACACCAACAGGAAACAACATCACTCATATACAAACAATATATTCGCTCAGTTATGGATTATGCTAGCCCATGCTGGGCACCCATTATCTCAAACACACACATAAACACCTTACAGACAATACAAAACAACGCACTTCGTATCATTACAGGATGCACTCAAACAACACCAATAGAACACCTGCCCACAGAAACAAAAATACTGAAAGTTAGGGAACATTTAGACATGAGGGGAACACAATTCATGGCAGCAGCGACAACTAACCCACGACACCCTTGCCACTACATGTACAATCATGCACCAACACCTCGCACCATTAAGGTAACACCAGAGAGACATTATAACCAAATACTCCATTCCATACCACGCCCCACAGACATCACACAGTACAGAAAACACATACACACACACCTAACCCACAAAGCACTGACACGACTCGGTCCGAATGCGGTCCAAGGTGCGAAGCCGCCACCCATTAACAGGTCAGAGATCAGCCTGAGCAGATCGGATCGAGTTAACTTAGCACGATTCCGATGTGGACATCACCCGAACTTACGGACATATAAACACAGACTAGACAACTCCATAGACGACACCTGCCACCTGTGCCAGGACACACCACAAACAATTGAACACATTATGAGAGACTGTACCGCTCTAGCACAACAACGAACACAACACAACATCACTAGTGCGCTGAACCTCTGGTCCACTCCGGAGAGGGCGATCGGTTACCTGCGTGCCGCCGGCTTGCTCGATCAGGGTGGGCTGATCGGCTAAACAACAACAACAACCTTCGCAGACTTTTATATGTCAAACTTAGAAAATAAAATAATGAAAGAAAACAACTTCTACAACCCAAAACTGTACATGAGATATGTCGACGATACCTTGATACTATTTAAAAAAAATAACCACATTCCTTTATTTATTCGAAGACTTCATGAACTAAGTAAATTAAAATTCACATTTGAACCTTCCTTGAATAATACACTCTCTTTTCTCGACATTAATATATTCATTGGTCAAAATGGATGTTTAACGACTGGTGTACATGTTAAACCAACAGAGAAAGGAACGTATTTAAATTATAATTCATACTCACCAGAAAAATATAAACTATCAATAATTAAAACACTCGCGCACAGCGCTTTCAATATATGCTCAAGTTGGCAACTATTTCATCAAGAAATTGAGAGAATAGAGCAAAATCTAATAAACAGTGATTTTCCGCTATTTTTAATCGATAATATCATAAACCGAACTCTAACAAATTTATATAACAAAAATAAGGACGAGGATGAAAATAAAAATAAAAATACAGGTATAAAATTTTACTTCGAAATAATAAACCCAACTAGACTAAAACATGAAGAAAAATGTCTAAACAATATATTAAAGAGGCATATAAAACCAATGGATAAAGAAAAAACTATCAATGTTAACATATACTATAAAAACAAAAAGTTATCAAGCCATTTTTCGACACGTAACAAAAACCCTGATAAGCAACATCATGTGGTGTACAAATTTACGTGTCCTGTAGTTAACTGAACGTCGACTTACATTGGTTACACCACAAACCACAGTAAAGAGAGAGCATACCAACATAAATATCGTCCAAGTAAAATTAACGAACATTACAGAGTAGATCATAAAATATTAAATTTAAAAAATATCTCACAAAACTTTCAAATCTTATACTCATCACATAACGTACAAAAACTAAAAATTGCCGAAGCCTTTTACATTGAAATGAAAAAACCGAAAATTAATATAAAATTTAATGAACTTTCGAATATTCTTAAATTAATTTGAAATTTTATCAAATTTACAATTAAAAAATATATATATAACCCATTTTACTTTAAAATTATGTATAAAGCTCTGAAGATGTTCAAAGTATATGAACGAAACGCGTCAGCAGAAAAAATGAAGACAGTATTCTTAGCCTACTGCAAATTCTTATCTAGAATTATTATTAAGAAACTCAATACTGAAAATAAAAAACTATTCAGAATATTGGAAATTAAATGTAAATCCTTTATTATTATTATTATTATTATCTATATACTCGTACATAATAGGCTAATGCTGTTTGTCTGTCTGTCTGTCCCACCCTAAAACACGGAAACGGAATCGAAACCTATGAGAAAATTATAATCTATATATAGAAAGCCGAAGCTCATCCCACGAAATATTATGAAAAAAAAAAAATTACCACTGTTGATTATTTAAACGTGGTATTTTTACTACGGGCGTCTGCTAGGTTAGGTTAGGTTAGATTAGTCTATATATCGGGTGGCCCATAAAAAACGTCCCAAGATTTAAAGTGCAATAACTTCCAAAATATACACTGTACAATCACAAATTTGAAATCCTTATAAATTCAGTCTATTGACAAGCTGCCATAAAATTTTCAGAATTCTACGTGCAATACTTTTTCGAAAATGAAGGAAACAATAAGGTACACTCCAATAAACAAATATCATGAAACAAAAAATTTCTTATTCATATCTTATTTAGTGACAGAGAGAGATGGTCAATATGTCCGCCGTCTTGCTCACAAATAAATCTTAACCTTTTCTTCCACGAAATGATACACTTTCTAACTTCAGTTAAATTTATTTTGTCCCAAAAATTAAGTATCTTTTCTTTTAATTGCAGCTCAGTAAATTTTTCTATTTCACCTTCATAAACCTCTTCTGCGAGAGAGTTCCATATGCAATAGTCCATTGGATTGCAGTCTGGTGACTGAGGTGGCCAATCATTTTTCCCAATGAAATTGGCCACATTCTTTTGGAGATAGTCCTGGGTGTACTTGCTCGTATGAGCGGTAGCGCCATCTTGCTGGAATATGAAATCATTATCAGGATACAGACTGGCAAATCTGGCAAAAGATTTTGTTCCAGATGATTAACATAAGTTTCTGAGTTCACGTTTTTGTTATTTCATCAATGAAATGAATATTAGTCTTTCCGTTCCATGATACACCAGCGAAAACCATTTTTTTTTAAAACCCACATGTCTGATGGTAAAGCCTCGACGGAGGAATATCTCTTTTACGCACACCATAAACAACATAATTTTGGTGGTTTCGCGCAATTTCATTCGTAAAGTCATTTTCATCTGTAAAAATTTTTTTTTAACATCATGGCTGAAAATTTGTCTAGCAACTTTCTACAGCGAGTTTTCCTTTTTTGGTTTCAGGAAATTCCTTCACAATTCTTGTCCCAGTCCATCCTTTCTCTATAAAACACCTTTCAATTAGCGCCTTGTCACCTTTGCTTAAAACCATAATTAGATGGGTTGAAAACTATTCAAGATTAACAGTAGCCTAAGCATCATTTAACATTTCTGCATAAATAGGCTGACCATATTTCCTTGAGACAAAAACGGGACATTGGGATGGCAAAAAAGGGACGGGGGTTATGTAATATTCTGTATTCATGAAAAAGTAAGTACATAAACATATTGAGCTTACAATTATTCTTCAGTGACAGAACCCATACAGAACCCATAAAAAAAACGGATGCATAAACTATGTACCTTAGCTTAGCATAACTCCTCCCCAACTTTCGCGATAAGAATAGTTGCTAACTACTACATACTTTATAAATTTCATGTTTCATGATATTTGTTTATTTGAGGAAGAATTCTGCAGAATTCTGAAAATAATATGGCAGCTTGTCAATAGACTGAATTTATACAGATTTTAAATTTGTGATTGTACAGTGTATATTTTGGAAGTTATTGCTCTTTAAATTTCTGGGACGTTTTGTTTGGGCCACCTGATATATAAAGCTGAAATCGGATAAAGTTTGTTTGTGTGTGTGCTCCTTCCTGGAAATATTATTTAAAAAATAAAATTGCCCCTGTTTATTGTTTAAGCGTGGTATTTTTAGCACAGACTTCTGCTAGCGATATATAATTGTTTGAAAAAATATGCTAAGAACATGCAGTGAATGCAAGTACTGTAAAATTTGCAGCTGTGCGAAAATTACTGAATTGTTTTTCAAAATATGTTTTCATTGTCTACCATATTTTTAGAATTTGAATTTAAAGTTTCAAAATTTCAAATACAATAATTTAAAATGGAAGTAATGTTAATTAGTAAATATATATACCGGGTGTCCCATTCGAAATGAAACAATTTTGAAAGTTTATAATTTTTTATTGAATGATGCAAACAATGTAATATTCACACAGTAAATAGTCAATGTCACAAAGTTTCATATGATATATGTGAATTATAACATTTAGATACCTTAGATACATTAGATACATCGTGCATAGCATAATGTTTCCTTTTGTTAAGATCTTCACATGTTATATGCTGAACAATTTGAAACTTATATGGATAGAGCTGCAGCCGCTTGCGCACGACTCTATGCACAGTTGAACGAGGAATCTGCAGTTCGACACTGCCACGACGGATGGACTTTCTCGGGCTACTAACAAAGGCGCCGCGTATTCGTTCAACATCTTCTTCCGATCTTGTTCGCCCTCCAGAGTGTTCCTTTAGAACACTGCCAGTCTCCTCAAATTTCTTGGTCCATGCAAATAAGTCTCTTCTGGTGGGTGGTTCCTCGTGAAAAGTTGTACGGAATCGCCATTGCACTCAGCCATCCATAACACACATTTCGCTTTTTCTTGTGGAGTAAACATAATTCAATCTGAAACAGACAAAAAAATGTTGACAAAAACTTATGTATATGATGTAGTAACTGGCAAAGTTTCAACATTCTCACATTAATACTTTAAAAATTACAGAGTTTCAAAGTTGTTTCATTTCGAATGGGACACCTGGTATAATGCATATATTATTTTTAATGTACCGCCAAAAGTGAGGAACCTCCCTCCAGCACACCGACCTGAATAATTTCAAGAACCAGCGGAACAGGTTTTTGTGCAAAGTCCCATGCGTGGCTTGCTACTAAGGCAGGAGGAAATCGGAAAGCAATTCCTTCCTTCACGAAATCCTGCAAATGAGGCGGGATGCTGCAGAGGGGTCGACTGCAGGTTCCGCACAAGATGAGGAGGGAGAACGAACAAATGAAACGCTCTTCTACACAAGCGTCGTTCTTTACATTAATTATACTGTGTGTTGTTTGCAGTTAAAATGTATATAGTACGGCATGCGAAGGTGCCCCCTCAGGGCATTTGATTCCGCTCGTATGTAGGCGAATTACGACTTCTGATTGATCAAGGTCCTTGGTGTAGTGGATAGCATATCTGACCGGCAATTGGCTGATCCCGGGTTCGATTCCTGGGAGGTACCTCAGTTTTCATTTGCTCGTTCTCCCTCCTCATCTTGTGCGGAACGCTCTTCTACACAAGCGTCGTTCTTTACATTATATATATATATATAATATATATATATATATATGTATATCGTAAAGAACGATTGTATAGGGTGGCGCAAAAGTCGCGCATCATAGGAATTTTCAGTTTTGATAATAATCTATTATTTTTTTCTTTTAGGTAGGGGATGGCTGCGAAATTAACAATAGACGAGAGGGTGAGACTGGTTTTAATGCATGGAATACGGGGTACTACAAATCGATGAACCGGTACAGAATTTAAATTCTGTACCGATTCCTGGATTTGTTGTACCTGGTATTCCATACATTAAAACCAAGCTCATTCCCTCGTCTATTGCTAATTTCGCAGTCATCCCTACCTAAAAAAAATAATCTATTATAGTCAACACTGAAAATTCCTATGATGCGCGACTTTTACGCCACCCTGTATATATATATGTATATATTGTATATGTAGGTATTGTGTATATATTGTATTGTATATGTTAACCCCTCCGTCTATGGCCTTGAGTGGTTCGAGGTTGACTCGGGTTCTCGTTAGGTGGCAGCAATGGATTTGTTATTCTGGAGTAGCGGGTACTGTGTAGGGAATTGCCGTAGTTTCTCTTATACTACTCTCCGATTTCTTCTTGTATGAGATCGGAGGATTCTGGGAAGCTTACTAAATTCTCTAAGGGTTCCCCGATTCTTCTTGTAGCGTATCGGGAAATTACTTTTCTTTATTTTAAGACTAAGTTCTCTGAAGAAAGCAAGGCTCGAAGGAGAAGACAAAGATATTCTCTAACTGTAGTTTACTGCTAAAATGTTACAGGTAATGCTGTCTCTAAGTCAGATCAGACAGAATCAGAATAATCACTGGAGAAATTCTATACGTTTATATACCTAAGTTTTAGTGACATCATTATTATTTCATGTTGACCTGTTTTGTTTTTTATTCTCAATAGGCTGAATTATTTTTCAAAATATTTAAAGATAACGTAAATATTTTAGCTGTAGCAATGTCTAGACAGATAAGCAAGATATTTGAAGATGAAGCTATATTTCTATTTTAAACCGCATATTGACAGATCTGATGTTAGCATGATCTGCCGAGTTAACTAAAAATGGGAATTGAAATATGCATTTTATTATGGATTAAAATTAAACATACATATGAGCCAAAATTATATGCTTAAAATTTAAAATTAAGTGTTAAGCAAGACATGACTTCATCTTTCATAAGGAAGAGAGAATGTTTAAAGAAAATAAACATTGCAGAATTTAACATGATTACATTATTAAGCTAAATTTTAAAAAATGATTAAGTAATTTAAACAGAAATAATTCATCAATTATTCAGCAAAAATAAAATAGAAAGAAAATGAAAAATTTATTCGAACTTGCGTTTCATGTACAGACAGCGTTATGCGAGTTTGGACTCTATATGCAAAAATAAATATAAGAATATATGAATATAAGAATTATTCAGTGTTCATTTTTACATATATATTGTGTATATATATATAATATATACAAAATCTGCCATGGATATTAATTACGCGGTTTATACCGTACTTTGCAAAATTTATCCCTTACCAAGATTCGAACCCGTCCCCACTGACTCGGAAACACGGGCGTTGACTATTCGGTTACGATAGGATCTAAGTTAATAACATCCCGGTGACATTTCATCTCCCGAGGGAAACGCCTAGCGCCTTCGCGTCCAGGGGTATTTTAACGTTATTAACCCCGATGCATTCGAGCCAAAGAGCAACATTTGACCCTTTAACGCCGGGAGTCTTTGCAGGGTTAAATTTGAATGCGTGTATTTGAAACAGTATTGATTCGATCCAGTCTTCCATAAAAGCGGGTGGGTTGAGCATTTTCAGGGCAAATACTGAAATTTTCATGGCAGATTTGCTTGTCATTTAGAAATATTGTAGCAAAATTTTAGCTCATTTTTGTAAATTGTAATGTTTTTTATATCAAAAAGGCTTTAATATATGTTACTCATACTCTAACCTTTGTGTTATTTTATGCTACCCATAGTGCTTATGCAGAAATCAGGGCACCCTGAAAAATTTAGGGCAGATTTTTTCCGCCCTTCCCCCCAGTAAAGTGCCATCCCATACGCCTACGTATCTGGCCAAACACAAAGGTGGAAATATATAGATGGAAATATACTGTATTGTCAACGACTTTATCTCCAAGCCAGAGGACCCGTGTTCGAATCCTGGTGAGGAATAAATTTTGCATATATATATATATATATAAAGAAAAGAGAGACAGAGAGAGAGCGTATATATATATATATATACAGGATTTTTTTAACGCATATAATATATATATATACAGGGCGTCCCAAAAAAATGTATACACACTTTAAATAATTATAAAGGCAGTGTTTATTAAAATACATTTCATTTTCAAAATGTAATAGAATCTACAGACATTATTTAATTGTTTTGTCAACGCCTGTTTTCAAACTGACGTCCGTTCTGGTCCAGGCACTGCTGATAACGCGAAGCAATGGAATCGCAAACATCACGAAACATTTCGTTTGGTATTTGTGTGCATTCTCGTTCAATGGCTGCTCTCAATTCAGCGACTGTTGAAGGTTTTATAGCGTAGACTTTGTCTTTTAAGTATCCCCATAAAAAAAAGTCTAGTGGTGTGAGGTCTGGTGAACGCGGAGGGTATTCTACGAAACTCCTTCGTCCAATCCACATCCACATCGTGCCAAGTACCACTCGCAATACTCCACTCTTCGGTCCGGATCATCTTCATTAATAGCATGGACTAATCTTGGAATGTAACTTTTCCATTGACAGCGCTTCAAAATGCGTTGGACAGACGATTCTGAAATTCCTACCTCACGACTCGCTTGCCGCACAGATTTTCTTGGACTTTGGTGATACGTTTCCAGTACTCTTTCTTGCTTTGTGGGACTTGTCGATGTCCGTGGTCTTCCGGAACGCTTCTTGTGGACATTCTGAACAGTTCCATCGGCTTCAAACTTATCTCTAATTCGAGTGATGGTAAGTCGCGTTGGTGGATCTGTTTGAAACTCCCTCCTAAACTGTCTTTGCACTTCAACTGCGTTTTCACACTTCCAGTAGCATTTTAGAATGAATTTCCTTTGTTCAAAGCTTAGTCTGACTGCCATTATTAATTCTAATGGGTTTAACTTGGAAAGAAAGAAACATCAATTGAGCTATCAGCTGTTAAAGTGTGTATACATTTTTTTGGGACGCCCTGTATATATATATATATATATATATATATATATATATATATGGGAATGAACTCAGATGGTCCCCTGAGTTTTTTATGATACACACAGACAGTGCATGGAACAAGGAACTCTTCTGGGAAAATTAAATCCACTATAGTCCGAATAAGTAATGGTAAATGACAAATACCATAGTTTTTCTTTTCATGATGCTAGCCCGACGTGGGCAACGGGTCACTCGCACGTCGGGCTAGCATCATGAAAAAGAAAAACTATGGTATTTGTCATTTACCATTACTTATTCGGACTATAGTGGATTTAATTTTCCCAGAAGAGTTCCTTGTTCCATGCACTGTCTGTGTGTATCATATATATATATATATATATATATATATATATAATCAATAGATGTCCCTACTTCACATCATATATTGATTAAATATTGAAAATGAAAACAAAAATTAAAAGGAAAAAGAGGACTGAAAAAAGCTTGCACAAAAAAAAAATAGTGTTTCAATATCCCGATGTTAATCTGTGCCAAGGTGGAAAACTGACAAGTTCTTTCATAACTTAAAAAAAAAGGGAAAAATCTTAGAAATTTTCATATTAAAAACTGAGGCAAGCAATTACTTGTGTTGAAAGAGTGTACGATATATATATATATATATATATATATATATATATATATATATATATATATATATATATATATACAGGGTGGGCCGTAAGTTTCCATACATAGGAAAAATAAACATTTTTTTATGGACAACCATTTTTATTTATATAATATGCTCTACATGGTTGCCATTGTTTTGAAAACACATTTCAATACGTGTTCCCCACTGTTGATGAACACGCATTAGCACAGTTGACGTTATGCTTGTAATGGCGTTGGTGATACGTTCCTTTAGATGATTTATGTCTCGTATCTTTTCCTGATACACCATGGCCTTCAAGTGCCCCCAAAGATAGAAATCAAGGGGGGTGAGATCTGGGGATCTGGGAGGCCACTCCACAGGACCACGCCGACCAATCCAAGCATCCGGAAACTGCTGCTGATCCAAATACCGACGCACGTGAAGACCATAATGAGGTGGAGCTCCATCTTGCTGGAAGTAAACTGGGAAGTTACCTTCCTCGTTTAGCAGGGATGGGAAAATCTCTTCTTGCAACATGTTAAGATACCTTTCGGCATTAAGATTTCCACTGACAAAAATTGGTCCAATAATTCTGTCACCCCATATCCCGGCCCACACCATCACTTTACCGGCACCTTGCATCTTCGTCGGACTCAGCCAGTTAGGGTTAGCATTACTCCAATAACGTATGTTTTGCCGATTAACCTCTCCATTGACGTAAAAATTTGCTTCATCAGTAAACAAGATCTTACGTCAAACGCATATTCTTAGGGTATCTGAAACATAAAAACAAACGTTTAATTTTTCCTATGTATGGAAACTTACGGCCCACCCGTGTATATATATATATATATATATATATATATATATATATATTAGGGTGGTTCACAAGCATAGGGAAAATTTAGCATCTGAGATTTCACTTTTGGGTCATTGTTGCTTTTGTTCCTACAATTAGTGTGAATAACTGTGTGAAGTATGGTTGGTCTAGGGTGTCGTTAAGAGGTCGCTTAATCATGCATGACGTTTCTCACTAATGACTGATTACTATAGTATGACTAAATTTGGCTTCTTCTTTTGTAGGAATGTGTAGAAATGCCGCCGAAGCAATCAAAAACACGGTCTAGCAGTGAGGTGTGGTTACTAGGGAAGGCGGAGGAGAAGTTAACTAGGGCAGGACTCCCTACCAAGCTTCAAGTCCTCCGGAAATTCATGTTCCACCATCTGGAGGAGAGGAAGACAGAATATAACAGTGCGGTGATGACCATTGAGGCTTTGATCCCGTTTTTTGTCCAATGACGGATACCAGATACGCTGAGAAGAAGCTCCTGAAACTGCACGAGCAATACAAGGGGCTGAAGAAGAACCGCACAAAGAATTTCCCATCCTACAGAATGAAGGAGGACATATTTCGCGGATACCTTGTCGATGTATTCGATCTTTCACGTCATGACGCCCTCGAGACCATGATGAATGAGGAGGACAAGAACTTCCTTGTCGCTCAGCTCGATAATCCCACTTCCTCCAGCTTTGGCCCGATTGACAAGAAAATGGCTGACCAACAAACGAGGAAGAGGATTCGGTGTGAGGCGGAGATGAACCGAGAGGAGAAGGCCAAGCGCGAGGCGGATGCGAGATGGTCCCAGGGAGAACTGGAGGCTTCTAGTTCAAGCACATCTGAATCATCAGATTCAGATACTGTAGATTTTAAGGAGTCAGCACGAAAACGTTCCACTCCTAAGCGATTGAAGTCTGTGATCACGCCTGACATTTCCTTAGCCTTGGATCGCCACAACATCAGTGACAGGAAAGGAATGGCAGTGGTCGCAGCAACTATTAAATCGTTGGGGCACAACTTGGACGAAGTGTCAATCTCACGCAGCACCATTCGTCGCGTGAGACAATGTACACGTGAAGCGGTGTGCCGCGAAGATCAGGCCACTTTCAAGACCCATGAGCCCCTTCTCTTTCACTGGGATAGTAAGCTGCTTACAGATATCTCCCATGGGTTAGAGGTGGTGGACCGTGTGGCTGTGCTTGTAACCGGTAACGGGGAAGAGAAACTCCTTGGAGTTCCAATGGTAGCTGCTGCAACTGGAGCATCTCAGTCTCAGGCGTGCCTGAAGCTCGTGGACGACTGGTCTTTGAGGGGCAACGTTCGAGGTCTTGTTTTTGATACAACTGCGTCCAACACGGGACTTCATGCTGGAGCTTGTACTCTCATTGAAAAGGAGTTGGGTATTGATCTGGTGTGGATCGCTTGCCGACACCACGTGGTAGAAGTCGTCCTTGCTGCGGCCTTCGGTGCTTGTTTCGGAACATCCAGTGGACCTGAAATTGGCCTATTCAAGCGCTTCAAGCAGCACTGGGTTTTCATTGATCGCAGCAAGTTCGAGAGTGCACCCGACAGCCTGTTCATTGAAACATCAGAGCAGAGGAAGGAAATGGTCTCCTCCTACAAGGAGGCTGTCAAGAAGAAGAGCCAGCGGGACGACTATGATAAACTGATGCTTCTCTGCCTCCTTTTCTTGGGAGGGAAGCTTGACGGTCCTGTAAGAATTCGAAGCCCTGGAGCCATGCACCATGCGCGACAGATGGCCAAGGCCATTTACACGCTCAAGGTGTTCCTATTCAGGGATCAATTCACCTTGCTTCAGACCGAGAAACGGAACATCGAGGAACTAAGCCTGTTTATCACGCTCCTTTACGGCCGCTACTGGAACGAGGCCAGTGTTGCATACATGGCTCCATTGAATGACCTCACTTTCTTGCGCCAGCTCAAAGCTCACCCAGGAAAGACGAACGACGCGGCATTTGCCGCGATGAAGCGCCATTTGTGGTTCATTTCTGAGCACTTAATCCCCTTGGCACTCTTTGATCCTCGAGTTCACGCGTCCACGAAGGAGAGGATTGCTCACAACATCGTAGCTGTTCCCGAAAAAAGAAAAGGACTCAAGCGCGTGGACGGAAAAACGTTCTCCTCGAGCAATCCCTTGGAATTCTATGCCACCAAACGTTCAGCAATCTCCTTCAACCTCGTCATGCAGCACGGAAGTGAACAGGCGCAATCATTCCTGTCAAAGGCACCAAATGATTGGAACACAGATCCAGCTTACCAAGGAATGAAGGAACGTGTAGAGAAGATGGCAGTGGTTAACGATTGCGCAGAAAGAGGAGTTGCGCTCATTAAGGCTTTCAACAGCACAATCACGAAGGATGAAGCGCAAAAGCAGTACCTTCTCCGCGCAATCGCTCAGCACCGCAAGGAATTCAAAGAACCGACTAAAACTGGTCTCAAGAAGACCTAAAGATCTTCAACTGTGTGCATTATTTGTTCCGCTGTTATAATTTCATAATATATTAATATAATATATATATATATATATATATATATATATATATAATATAGTCATAAATTGTCAAATCTTTATTCAAATTGTTTCATTTTGAGCGAGTGCATAAAAAGGTCCTAGAGCAAAGATAATTGGTATGTTTATTCTTGTGGGGGAATAGAATAAGGGCAGATGTGACCGAATTTAAAATTCCAAAAAACGCTGTTGTGGACCACCCTAATATATATATATATATATATATATATATATATATAATATATATATATATATATATATAGTAGTATAGCCGCAAAAGGGGAGAGTGCAAGAATGTTGCAGGTTATTATGTAATGTTGCAAAGGGGGGTGGGGGTTGTTGCAAAGGGGGGAGGGGGTGGGGTGTTGCAAAAAAAATAAAAAAAGGAAAAAAGAAGAAAAAAGAAAGAAAAAAGAAAAAATTCCCCCAAAGGGGGGATGCTGCAGGTGCAACAAGGGGGGGTCATGAAACTTGGAGGCGGCGTTATCCCCCAAGAGAAAGAAGGAGGAGGAGAGAAAGGAGGAGGAAAAGTGTTCACCTGGCAGGAGCCAAGTGCACACTAAGACTTCAGCCGAGTTGGCGTTGTTTTATAGGCTCCTAATCAGCCAGAATCAGCCAGTTGGCTGAGCCAAGGTGAGAGAGACGCCTGAAGGAGAGAGAGAGACAGCTAAAGGAGAGAGAGACCTGAAGAAGAGAGAGACGCCTGTAGGAGGGAGAGACGCCTGAAGGAGAGAGGAGAGGTGCACATGCAGGAGGTACACATGCAGGAGGTACACACACATACGCACACATGCAGGAGGTACACATGCAGGAGGTACACACACATACGCACACATGCAGGAGGTACACATGCAGTAGTTACACATGCAGGAGAGAGAGAGAGCTGAAGGAGGGAGAGAGACGCCTGTAGGAGAGAGAGAGAGAGAGCTGAAGGAAGGAGAGAGACGCCTGTAGGAGAGAGAGAGAGAGAGCTGAAGGAGGGAGAGAGACGCCTGTAGGAGAGAGAGAGAGAGCTGAAGGAGGGAGAGAGACGCCTGTAGGAGAGAGAGAGAGAGACGCCTGAAGGAGAGAGAGAGAGAGAGTAGTTGCCTTTAAGGCATATTATTTTCGTTTTCCTAACCTAAGAGGCCACTAAGGGGTTTACCAAAGGGCCAAAAAGAGAAGGACCAGAGGTCCTTGCTCGGCTGGAGCCGAGCTGGGAATGAGTCTTCACCAGCTTCTCGATCTTTTATAAGCCTCTATTCTGGCTGAGTTGCCAGATAGCGCAATGTGTTCCAGATAGCGCCATGTGTCCCATTAATCATCCATTGTGCAACGCAATATGACGATAGTTATTCCAATTAAATTCTGTTTAAATACACCTTTATTAATTGCATACCTTTCCAGTTTTTTTTTTGCAATGATCGGATTGCTAGATATATATTATTATGCTATATATATATATATATTCTTTTCTTATGTTAGGTAAATATATATATATATATATTATTTATTTTATAACATTTAATTTTAGTTTAGAAGCAAATTTAACATTAACTTCATTGAACTTTTCGAAGCAAATAACATAGTTACCTTCGAAAACTTAATAATAGAAAACTTCATTTTTACGGTAAACTATGTTATTTCGTTTACTATAATTATACAGTCTTTTAAACAGCTTATGATATATATATATATATATATATATATATATATATATATATATATATATATATATATATAGTGTAGATGAAGCCAATTAAATTCTACTTATTAATAAATAACTTTTTACACACAAACTACATCTTAACTGCAAACACCTTGCACATCAATTCTTATTATCATTATTATTATTATTATTATTATTATTTCTACAATGAAACGGGGTCGGGTCGAAGAACGGGTGAGAGATCTTCCCCAAACCCATATATATATATATATATATATATATATATATATATATTATATATAATAAACGAATAAACAACTCACACACACACACACACACACACACACACACACACGCACACACGCACACGAGGAAAAGACGACTCTGTGGCATTTAGAATCGTGTCCCTAGAGACCTTTTCGGCCGAGGGATTAATCCTTTCGTCCAAGATATTCGATCAAAACCTCACCTCACTCCGACTCTTAGATATACACACAATTATAATAAATATAAACGAAAGAAACAAGGTGGGGAAACCTGAAAATACTAATATATATATATATATATATATATATATATATATATATATATATATAAAGAAAGAGCGAGAGTTTTGTTCAAATAAGATACCCACAATTATAATAAATAATAATCGAAAATGGCAGAGTTTGTTTCTAGTGAGAAAGGAGCCTATGTTCTTAGTGAATGGGTTTTATATGTAAGAGATCAGCAAAGCCCAGCTGTTCATCATTCCACATAATAAAATAAAGTGGTTGGCAGATAAACGGGTATCCTACGTGTCCTAGTGGTTAAGACGCTGGGGCTGTTGATGGTTCCACGTTAAACTGTAGGTCTAAGGTGGTCATTACACATAATAAAAGAAAGTGGTTGGCAGATAAATGGGTACCCTACGTGTCCTAGTGGTTAAGACGCTGGGCTGTTGATGGTTCGGAGTTAAACTGTAGGTCTAAGGTGGTCATTCCACATAATAAAAGAAAGTGGTTGGCAGATAAATGGGTACCCTACGTGTCCTAGTGGTTAAGACGCTGGGCTGTTGATGGTTCCACGTTAAACTGTAGGTCTAAGGTGGTCATTACACATAATAAAAGAAAGTGGTTGGCAGATAAATGGGTACCCTACGTGTCCTAGTGGTTAAGACGCTGGGGCTGTTGATGGTTCCACGTTAAACTGTAGGTCTAAGGTGGTCATTACACATAATAAAAAAAGTGGTTGGCAGATAAATGGGTACCCTACGTGTCCTAGTGGTTAAGACGCTGGGCTGTTGATGGTTCCACGTTAAACTGTAGGTCTAAGGTGGTCATTCACATAATAAAAGAAAGTGGTTGGCAGATAAATGGGTACCCTACGTGTCCTAGTGGTTAAGACGCTGGGCTGTTGATGGTTCGGAGTTAAACTGTAGGTCTAAGGTGGTCATTACACATAATAAAAGAAAGTGGTTGGCAGATAAATGGGTACCCTACGTGTCCTAGTGGTTAAGACGCTGGGCTGTTGATGGTTCGTTAAACTGTAGGTCTAAGGTGGATTACAAAGAAAGTGGTTGGCAGATAAATGGGTACCCTACGTGTCCTAGTGGTTAAGACGCTGGGCTGTCGATGGTTCGGAGTTAAACTGTAAGTCCTAAGGTGGAGTGGAACAAAGAAAGTGGTTGGCAGATAAATGGGGTACCCTACGTGTCCTAGTGGTTAAGACGCTGGGCTGTTGATGGTTCGGAGTTAAACTGTAGGTCTAAGGTGGAGTGGAAAGCTTGACCTTCGTCAGAATGAACAATTCGGGCGGACCTTAGACCTACAGTTTAACGTTGAAACCGAATGTTATTTTAAAAATATAATTATGATATATTTCTTTATACCCTCTCGATTACATTAGTGACTAATGATGCGGGAAACTGAGTAAATGGAATATTATTTTCTCGAAAACTATGGGTGATAGAAAACTTCTGAAACCATATTTGGAATCAATATCAAAAGTTCTATACGAATCACCAAATAATTTCAAAGGAGAATAAGAGCATTAAATCTATTAGTGAAAATATAAAGATGCAATTACTCGTCCGTACCCGTTATAGCGGAATGGTACACGTCATAGCTCCACCCAGCTACATCGGCAGCCAATCACGACGAACATCTGGTCTCTTTGGGCGGAGCTTGGCGAATGTGCATATAAAAGGAGATATTTTCAGTTGGGAGTAACAGTAGCTATTTTCGCATCAGTGAATAATCATTCCTCAACCATGGACCTGTACGTCTCCCCAGATTTGTATGAAGAAAGTGATACTGCAGCATTAACCGCAATTAGTCTTTTCAATGCGATTGATTGTGGCGAATTATTTTCAACGCAAACCGTAGAAGATATTTGCAGTGACGCTCCTTACAATCCGACGCAAGGGACTACCATAGAATGTAAGTGTCCATAATTCGATTTTATATATATATATGGAGAGTTGTAGTATTTCGTCAAATAGATACTAGTCAAAAATGTCAATCAATGTTATTTCCCCATCATGCTAAAATCGAAATTGGTAATCGAACCAAAGATATCTTCACATAATGGGATCTGTCTGTATACTCTGTATATGTTTTAAAAGCATTATTCCTTTAAGGTCCGATGAGGATTTGACACGAGTTATACAATCTTTTGAAGAATCTCGGAATAGGGAGGGTATACTGATCAGTCAACAATGTCACACCGAAATAATGTAAGTGTTTTTTCGATCTTTTTGGGATAAGAAGACACAATATATTTTCATAAATTTATTGAATGAAAGAAATCAGTACAATAAACGAATATACCGTTACAAATATACGAACAAAAACATTATAATATACACGAGTACGTACAATTGGAAAACGGTTTTTTATCTGTCTGCATACCATTTCATCGTTTCGGCGAGTGTGACACGGTCAAATAAATTTAAAAAAATTTATAAATTCTTTATCATTTGACATATGCATGAGAAATGAGAACAGTACATTCCGCAAACATTAGTAAAATATCCTTGCATGCGAAATGCGGTCCACACAACTTTGGGAATATGTAACTGAGCGAGAAATTTTACAATAATAGGGTCACTTCAGGGTTGAGTACCGAGTGAATCAAAATAGTACAGGCACTGTCTATTTTTAAAATAGACAGCGATCCAGTGAATCCCTTCATTACCGATGATGTCTGTCTTCACAATAAGACTACCGCATTCTCGCGTACTTGGCAAACTCAATGTTTCATTCTTCGCAAACACGCCGATAAATTTGGAACGTGTGGGCTCGCTCCATTACTTTCTGAAGTGTATTAGCATCCATTTTAAAAGTCAGTGATAACGCTTCTAAATCTATCTACTTCTATTAGGGCTTGCGATTCGAGATATACTAGTACACTAATAGGAGCGTCTATAGGCTTGGCGAATTCCAGCCGCACTGAGATGTTTCCCTCTGCTGTGGGGTTTAAATGGGTATTACGCTAGCAGATAAGTCAGGTGTAATGTCAAACGGATAAAGGTTAAATTGATCAATGAATTCTTCCTGCGTTACCCCATTACCAAGCTCATCACAATCACCTGCAATATGGGTCAGATTACTATAGGCTCTGGCGCAAAGAGGTAACACAGCGTCTGATGAATAGTCCGTACCCATTGTTTTCCACCCAAAGCAGTGCCATTAACGTATAGAGTTATATTTTTAAGTCCGAAATTCTCGAATTTAAAGGCACTCTTTTTATATTTTCCATTCACCGAAGCGTGGTCCTGCATGCCGATTAATATCCTTTTAGGAAGATTTCCCAGGGCAATGTTTTCTATCTGCTTCGATGCCAACCCTGCAGGAACCGTATATAGTTTGATCTGCACTCTGTTAATAGGATTTTCACTGTAGCGTTTAGTAAATTTTTCTCAATTTCTAGTTGTTTTGGTGAACTTAATTTCACTCGCCGTACGCGGAGGTATGTGTCCATAATGTGAACCACAACGGACTTTGCACCCTCTTCTTGATTCGCATCCAGATTTAAGCAGATCTCAGGACTCGTGCGGGTGAGCTTTATTTTCATATCCACCCCGTTTCACAAGCAACTTCTCCTGGAAAGTGAAATCTGTGTGCAACCGTCCAAAACACTCGTATATTTTCTTTTTAGAATTTTAATTTGTCCTTTATACTATTTTCATCTTTAGTTTGATAATATCTCTCAGCACTTAAAAAGGTAGCCTTCGCTTCTTTGGAAAAGTTGAGGACATTTTCCAAATAGGCTCGTAGATGATAGTACCCCGTGCCTGCCGATATGTTGGTCTGATTTAAATATACGTCACACTGGTTGAATATGGCGTGCAGAAAGTTTGTTTCAGGTATACAGCATATTGTCATCGCAGACCGTTCCATCAGAATGGGCTATACGTAGCTTAGCGTACATGTGCACACAGCTTGGATCAAAAAAGTAAGGACCTGAGCTGGGTATCACGAATTCTATAGGTGCACTCGGGGAACTAATTGTGTTTAAAGGGTTAATTGTAATAAAGTCACTGTGCTCAATAGAAACTTGGTTGGAGGTAGGTCAAAAAGTGACAGCTCCGATTTACAGCATGTGAACTACATGGGTGGATGAAGCGTGCCATGGCGAAATAGTGACTCCTCTCTCGACAAGTGGTAAACAAACTATGACTCATGAGATCAATGTCCCTTAGCTTATATCAGTCAAAAAAGTGGTCAAACCATAGGTTCATTCGTTACAGCATTTCTTTTTTGATAGCCTTTTACGTTTAATACCACGTGACCCTTCTTCTTCCGGGCAGCCCGCTTCTTCTTCCGCCACCACCTTTTTTCTCTTGCATCTTTGATGATTTCGTTCCGTGTACGCTTTAAATGTTTTTTTAGAGCCTCTTTAGGTTTAGCCCCGGCCAATATGTCTTCTGCAGTGTTAATAGCTGATTGCAGCGCTTTCCTTCCAAGGTATCTGGCACCCCTCTTCAGCAAAGGAACAGCCGTACGTAGTATGGATGAAAAAATGGACCCAAGTCCACTACCGCGCTGGTATCGCATCCCTCGATAGACGTGAAAGGCTTTCTATCCATTATAACTCAGTGCGTCGAAAGTGTAGCTTCACTGTTAAGCTCCCGTTACCGAATGGGAAGTTTTCGCCCTCAATCGTTCTTATATATATTGTGATATTGGTTATTAAATTAGTTGCGACATTCACATAATGGGGTCTGTCATATGTAATACTCAACTCCTTCCTCTATGGTTGGGGATGTGAGCAATGCGCAGCAGGCGTGCCTGGGTATCCCCAACAAATTGGTGCTCCACTACATTACTGTAAATATAGCACATGTCTGGGGACCTTTCAGCAATTTCTCCATCTTCAATTGATACATTAATCTGGACAAGTTATACTGTGTCTCGTGAAATGTGTCTCTTTGGAAGGCTGCGCTATATCGGCCGTTGGTTAGAATTTTGAACTTTCTATGTTCTTTAAGACGTCTGTTAGTCTTTGATTTTAGGATTAGTGTATGTGCAGGGTTGTTTACGATTTCATATACTAAATCATTCTTAAGTTTGAGTTTCTTAAAACTTACGTTTAAGCCTCTCCAACATCCTCGGCGAACCATATTGACCCGGCCCTAGTCTTACTTCTGTACTGTAATACGTGCAATCTTAGTCCGAGCGATGCGCATAGTTTCATCCATAGCTACCCAGCTTTTTCACACTCGTCAATGTCTCTAAGAATCGTAAAAACGGTTTCTTTATGTTCAATATTTAAAAAGACGGTGTCCAGCTGAATTTCGCATACCCCCACCTCATACGAATCACGACCCAATTCAATGTGCCCATGGAGTTCTGTTACAAAGTTGGCTAGCGTGTTGTTAGGGTGTACAGACAGGGACGAGGAGGACGGGAGTGTGACGTAGAAATGGTTAGGAGCCATGTTGCATACTTTTAAGCTTCATTATTGCATCAGCTTTTATATAGGTGTTGAAGCTTTCTGGGTACCCTAGCCTTTCACCAGGTACATTTTTCTCCTTCCTGAACCTTTGCTTCCTAAAATTTTCTCAATTTTAAACACATTTTTTCTAAATTAAACGCAACTTTCTGCAATTCCTCGCGGTAAAAGCCTCCTGAGATCTCTTCCCCATTCAAATCTTCAATGTAATACATCATTATCTCCCTTTAGGTCTCACAGCCCTAACTTTAAAAATCTCGCGTGTCCATCCTTGCTCAAAACCCTTTGCGAATTTATTCCCCGAACGCGACAGCCTTACATAATCATTGATTTTGAAGCGCACAGAGTGTGGTGGTGGTGGTGGTGGTGGTGATCCATCTCTTCTCGGGAGCGTACCTCTTTCTAAAACTTCGTTAGGTGTTGCCCCAATCGTGCGATGGTGTGAGCGGTTGTAGGATGATGCCAATGATTCCAGAATGTCTAGAAATCTGTATGTGTTTTTATGTGTAAATAACGGTGCATGCGTTCCTTTATGGTGCGCTGAACTCTTTCAGCTAAAGAAGCCTTATGTATAGAATTGGTTGTGTAATAGTTGATATTAAACTCTGTCACATATTCTGAAAAGCACGGCCTATAAACTCCTTCCCCATATCCGTACAAAAATAGCCAGGGAACCTGTTTCTTTTAACATTAGCGTTTTGGTGGCTTTAGCAACTGTTTCAGGTGATTTATTTTTCAGAGGAACTAGCCACAGATATTAGAGAATACGTCTATTATGAATAGAATGTAGTAATAACCATCGTTATACACAGAATCTTTGCATGTCTGTTAAATCTGCTTGCCAAACAGAATCAATCGAGGAAGCCGTTGTCTTGGCTGTTTTAAAACCTTTTTTCCACAGGCTTATGAAGCGTATAAAGCGTCCTGCTCCCTCAAAAATCTTTCAACATCTTTTTTTCCTACTCCGTAAACACTTCTGTACAGTCTATCTACGCCGCCGTAAGAGGATGGGGTTTGAAATGTCATAATAGCGTTTAGTTAATACGTTAGCCATTTGCGTATTTTAGAGGCACGTGGGTAGGGTTGGTTTAACCTCTTCTTGCTCCTCTTCAAAGGTGTTACCGCCGGGGGTGACGGCGCCTTCAATTGTGTCACAGGCGTTGCATGTTCCAAGTCTTTTAACCTGTTCAGATTTCCTATCAACGTTTTAGGACATTTATTTGTTGTAGTCTTGCTTTAATATGCTTCCTCCTGATGGTGATGGCCTATCCCACTTTCTCACCGATCATGGACAATGTCTACGATATTTCCCCTGTACCTTTGATCCTTCCACAATGATCTCCCTGTATCGGTCCATTGTATGGCGGGATCCTCATTCAATATAGATTATAAAGACTTAAGCCTTTACTCCTCAATGTAAGTGGAGGGTATTTTTTAATACATGTTCGATATGTTGTGTGGCTAATCTTTTTGGTTGGTCAGCTGTGTCGTCGGGTACAGATCCTATGTCGCCATCGTCCCCCGTGCTGTGCCTAATAACCACAGGAATCTCTGTAGGGCTCTTATAATTTCGTACTCGTGAAGAAATTTCTGCAGAGCTCTTGGTATAAGATTCTTTTCTCATCAGGTGTTTTTTCACTGTTTAATAGGGCTAACAATTCGCTTTCCATTCTTTTAAGTCTGCTTTTACGGGGATCTAGATCCGTGTCTCTTTGCAGTGAGCGTACACCTCGTGGGGAATCACTACCACTTTCTTCATTATGTTAATCTAGTCAGTAAAGGACCCAAAACTGAAATAAGATGGGGAGAAATGACCCTCCTGTTTGTACAATAATTCGTTTTTTCTCGCTACAGTTTGGCTTTTACGAGCGAGTGCACGTATTATGTTCTTTAGCGGCGTAGGCGAGCCTTCTGATGGGGTTTCATTGATACATTGCAATTTAATACGTTAAGACAGATTTCACAGATGCATTTTAAAAAGTCGGCATCGATATTTTTAATAAACATCTGCTGCATTGCCCGAGGCAGTCGATGATAGATTTTTATTAATTCACGGTATTTCTTTAGTCTCTTTGTCATTATGGAATATACACCGTTTCAGGCTCGTTTGGGAAATATATTCGTTCGCAGAAGCACTCTAAACGTGTTTCGCGGATGAAGGTCGCAAAGCAAATATCCGTAACGCGTGCTTGTAGCTTCTTTATAAACTTCCAAAAACTCCTTACGCTGATTCGGGAACATTTGATTGGCTAATACCCCAATTTGTGATACATCTCTACGTTGCGCGAATAAGACTAGATATTGCGTATTTAACGACACATCGCGCATGTATCTATTTTTGAAAATAGATTCGATTGATGAAGAACACGCTTATGTTAAGATGTGGGAGAATACTGTAAATGTCTCGGCAAACGTTTTATCCATCTCCAACATGAGATCGTCAATTACAATGATTGTATGTTCATTTCCCTTTAACGAATTAACGTCATATACGCCTTTGTGGAACAAAATATCATCTTGGTACTCGTTGAACACTGATTGATACGTCGAAATAGCACCATATAACTTTATGCACAAATTTCGAGAACATCTCCCCCTTTTCTTTAATGATTTTAAGCATAAACACAGTTTTACCACATCCTGTAGGTCCAGATATAATACATGTGGATGGGCTCGTGAATCTGAATTTTTCTACAGAGTCCATTTCTAACACGTCACACTCCTAAGTGAGTCATTTACAAAATATTACAAATTTTGAGTGCTGATCCTTATATTTCTTCTCCCACAGAACCGTGAATGACGATGAGGTAGAGCAGCCCATCATTACAGATGACCTCGACGACAGTGTAGTTGTGATCTCATCCCCTGAACCCTCACCAGCGATACCGGTAACACGTCCAAAGCGGAGGTATGAGATACCCACGTCAGGTATAAAGCGACCGAAATACGCGTCTGTTGCAGCGGTAATAGATCCTCAACCCTCAACCACTTACTCAACAACACCCCCAGCAGCACCTAATATATCCCCTTATTCACCCGCCGCCCCCCGTTCTGTTAAGTCTACAATAATAGAACCCCAACCATCAACCTCCTACGCAACAGGGCCCCCATCAGCAGCACCTTCCGCTAATATATCCACTAATTCCGCCCCCCGTTCTGTTGAGGATGGTATAACGCTGGAATTGGTGCGATCCGCAGCCCCCACCCCAGCCTTGACTAGAAATCGGTATAGAGTCAGGGTCGACCCTAGAGTCATGTATAGCAGTGGAATTGAGCGCGGACTACGCCGGGTTGTAGAGCATATTATAGAGTTTGCTCTTCAGAATCGTGACGAGCGTGAAGTCAGGACGAGTCTGTCCTTTGGATTCGGGTCAGATGACGGTGATGTAGACGATTATTGGGTGATAGTGCCATTTAGACGTTTGGCGGCTGAAGATGTAGAATATATATTAGGCGTATAATGCAAGCCGCCCAAAGTAGTATAGCCTTCAATATGGACAACTTCACGGTAAATATTGACCATGTATACCGTGTTGCCGGTCATAGTGCCATACCGTATACTCTTAACTTCAATTCTCAAGCTATTTATAGACGGCATATAAACGTCGATCGTGGTTGCGGCTTTATAGCAGTACTCTTAGCACGTATGTTTACTGTACAAAATACACGAACTCAAAAAATTTGGTTGCCTACAGTCATGGAGCGTGCCCGTAAACTAGCTGTAGACTGTGAACTTGAATTTGGACTGTAATATGGGTCCTGAAGAGCTGAGAAGGTAGAACAGGAAATGAATGTCCGCATAGTTGTGTTTGGGTTGGATGATCGTCGTAGGACTGTGTATGTTTTTAAAAGCTGTGTGAGAGATCGTACAAGGCCCCTACTTATTTAGGATTGTCAGGGACAACGTATCTCCCATCCGTAATATAAGGTGGCTTTACGCGAGTTATGACAAAAGTCGAAAATATGGGAGACTCATGATTTGTGTAAGGGTGCCTCGAGTTTGCGGATGATATAGTGAGACATTGTAAAGAATGTCACATGGTATGTGAGCAGTGTAAGAGCACCAAATGTGAAAGCCGTGTAGTTGAAGCTGAGAAGAGAGACTGTGATGTGTGTAGACGCACATTTTTCAATAATAGCTGTTTTGATTTCCATAAATCAATTGGCACGTGCAGGAAATGAGAATCTGTGAATGTGGTATGTTTCACACAATGGATAATTGGGGAAAATTTAAGCACAATGTGACGTAATTCACTGTCCTACATGCCAGGAGGAATATAAGGCGGATGGAGTAAAGCATGTATGTTATATGAAAGATGCTAAGCCTAAAAATAACCCTTGTATAACTGTATACTACGATATAGAAACATATACGAACGCTGAAACCAAAGAGGTAATTCCACATTTACTTGTGAGCCAGACTATCTGTGATGAGTGTATGGATATCGAATATGACGAGTGCCCCAAATGTGGTAAACGGACAAACGTTTTTAAAACGAATGTCAGCGATAGTCCTGTGAAACTATTTGTGTCCTATATTGTCAAGTTAGCCGACAAGTTCAAAAAAATGACTGTGTATATTCTCGCCCATAACGGGGCAAAGTTTGACACGCAGTTCCTTTATAAGGAGTTGCTTGAACACGAATCCTCTGAGATATTTACAGGTGATCCATTGAAAAGAGGCAACAAATTAATACAGATGCAGATAAGAGGCAATGTACAATTTAAAGATACTTTATTATTCACACCTTGTAAATTAGCAAAGCTACCCAAGGTGATGGGAGTAGCAGCTGAAGTTTCCAAAGGATACTTCCCATACACTTTCCTCACCAGCGAAACTTTAACTACGTAGGCCCACCACCCCCCAAACATTATTTTGACTGTATGGATGAACGTGAAGACTTTGATCGATACTACGACAGTTTTAATGAAAGTAACCCTTATAATATAGCTGATTAATGTGAGCGTTATTGCGTGAATGATGTGCGCGTGCTTAGAGTATGTTTCCAGGCCTTTAGAAGGATGTACATAGCCCGTTTCAAATGCGATCCACTGCAAGTCGCAACCACCATCGCATCATTATGTTTTACGGTGTTCAAGAATAACTTCATGCCGAAAGACACCTTAGCCATTATTCACCGAAACAATCCCCGCAGTTACGGGCACAAGGCTATTTACTGGCTCATACACCTACAGCAACAGACAGGTGTATACATAAGCACGCCCGCAACACGGGTGAAGTACCCATTAAGATTAATGGACGTGTTTTTTTGGGTTGATGGGTTAAGTGAAAACCGTGTCACTGGTGTGAAGACTGTGTACTCCTTTAACGGTTGCTGGTGGCATGGATGCCCCCGTCCTGAGTGCGGAGTCACCGGAGATAACCACGGTAGGTCTCCTGCCGACTGTCTTGCATCGACTCGCACCCGCGATCAACTTATAGGATCACAGTTCACTCACAAAGTCTTGTGGGAGCATGAATATGATGCACGGATGGAGACAGACGAGGTGTACCGTGAGGAAATAAAAGCGATCAAGCGTTTAATGGTGCTGGATCCTCTCAAATGTGGTGATAGCTTGTTTGGAGGACGTACAATTCCTTTCAGACTATACTTCCCACCTACGGAGGGTGAAGCTCCATTACTACGATTTCTGTTCTTTATACCCATACGTGATGAAGAGCAATCCGTACCCCGTGGGCGCTCCTGAGAAACTGGTGGGGCCTAGCCTACCATCCATCAATGAATTTTCAAAAAATTTGAATGATCGTTACTTTGGGATCTCTTTCGTAGACGTACTCCCCCCACGCAATTTATGGATGCCGATCTTACCTGTCGTTATCGACGACAAGCACATGTTTCCCCTGTGCGTGAAGTGCGCGGAAGAGGATAACGGCGAATGTAACCATATACCCCACCAGCGTAAGATCAGAGGCGTATATACAAGTCCTGAGTTGGCCCTAGCCGTGCGCCATGGTTATAGAATACTGAAGATACATGAGTTGTGGAGGTTTCAGAAGCTACCCAACCTTTTCACACCATATATAAACACCTTTTTGAAGGATAAGGTTGAGGCATCAGGGTATCCGCGAGGAGTTGATACCGAAGATGAAAAGTCTGCCTATATTCAACGTTACCGCGACCGCGAAGGTATACAACTTGATCGTGTCCAAATTGTAAAGAATCCTGGCAAGCGCTTTAGTGCAAAGTTGTGTCTAAACAGTCTATGGGGAAAATTTGCGCAGAATACCGGCAGAGGGAGCATTCATTTGGCACAAAGTTATAGCGATGTCTGGGAATATGCAAATGCCCCCGATAAAGAGGTCATGGAGATCGTAAATGTAGGTAATACTTACGTAATAAAGTACAACAACACTGAATTTGCCACAGATACCTCAAGGGTTACAAACATACCTGTGGCCAGCTTCACAACAGCCTACGCCCGTATAAAACTTTGGGGTCTATTGCATTCTCTTGGGCGGAGAGTATTGTATGCCGATACAGATAGCGTGATATTCACAGAGAGGGAGGGTGAATACATGCCCACTATTGGGGAGTTCCTCGGCGAGCTCACTGATGAGATCAAGGATGAGTATGGGGACAACGCATACGCCGACTCTTTTGCCTCAACAGGACCTAAGACTTATGGGGTACGGGTCAGGGTGGGAGAGGAAATGAAATATATCGTGAAGGCAAAGGGTATTACGCTCAACCATGCGAATCGGGAGGTTGTTAACTTTGAGTCGTTGAAGGATCTAGTATGTTTGGATGAACAACCACCCCAACTAATTGTAGGCACCCACAATTTTCGGGCGCAGAAGCTGGGGGGCGTGAAGGAACTTAGGGGTACGATGGTGTGCCGTAACACCTATAGGAAACGTTACCAGATACCTGGTACCTATGATACCGTACCCTTTGGATACCAATGATGCTTCTAACTCACACGTCTTGTATATAATCGTATCTATTTGTAAAAATATATATATATATATATATATATATATATATATATATCTATATATATATATATATATAACTTGAATATCTCGTTTATTAAATCGTATTTGTAAATATATATAACTTGAATATCCCGTTTATTAAATAAATCATGTTTCAAATAGCGTTTCACTTTCTCCTTTGTGTGTGTGTGTTTGTGTGTGTGTGTGTGTGTAGGTGAAAGTTCTAAGCTACGCCCACTGTAAGACCGTGAGTCATGCTACTATCTGGGAATCCCTGCGTGGTCAGTCGACCGCAGTAAGCCCGAGAGATCAGACGTGTATTCAGATCAGACGTGTATTCAAATGGCTACCTTTAATATTGCTTGTACAACGTTTACGAAATGGTATTCAGTAAAGTTCCAGGATGTGGTGGATACCGAAAAACTTCCTATTCATCCCTCCTATGCCTCTTTTAAAAACACATTGGATTGTGCGAAGTTCCAAGATGTACAAATACTCTACGGATGTTTTGGTGAGACCGTTGAAGGCTTTCGTTGCACAGACGATGTGCTGAAGTATACTGCAGAGCTAAACTTTATAAAGTCTCACATACACCGTGAAGTAAAAGAAACAACGTGTGCAGAAGAGAAGCAGCAGGTATGGATAATGAGTCTTGCTGATGGGTGGTGTGACAAGCGGTATTACGTCATGCTACACCATGTCGATTACTCATACCCTACGACTGGAAATGTGAATCTCGTGATCATGGACAATCTTAAGTATTTTTATCACTATATTAACGTATATCATGATGAGGTTCGTAGTGAGGTTGTGGCTAGTGCCCTGCGTGAATTTTTAACAGAGTTTAGAGTCGAGTATCGTTTGATGGGCAGAAAGGAAAAATATGAACATATGTTCCTCTCAAACTGCGCCGGAGTGTGGAGATATTTAGTAAAATGTTCCTAGTTCTTATCCAAATTGTCTGGTGCTAGGCTGGTAGTGATATTCTTGTACCGGTACAACAATTCGACTCGCGGAACAAGCCCATTCACGTATCATCGAGTCAGCCGCCCGTCGAACCATTCCTGCCTACCTGCGTGCCTCACACGGCTCATAGTTATCTCAGAGCTTGAGCCGAGTGGACGTGCGCTCTTCGAATACGATGGAACTTCCTTTGAGCAGCATTCTCAACGCCTCGTACGATGTGTCCGTGACGAAATCGTTGCGCGTGTTCAGGCGTAATTCCGGTACCATTAGCTATGTACTGGAAACGGAATGTAGACCGACAAACAAACGGGTTTATTTAAGTATCGAGGAGATGAATAGAATCTTTGTGATAGTTGAGAAGTGGAGTGAAGATCGTTATAAAATACCTGCTAACGTAGGTACAAGAAGAGAGCAGATTAGTGACGCACCCTCATACGCCGTTGTATGTACGTTGTGTATAAATAACGATCGGCCGTGCATTGATATACGGTTGATGTGGAAGAATGCTTCTGATAATAACGCTCTTATTCCTACGCGAAACCGTTTCATCCTCGACAGAATGTTTGAAATCGTCGGATTCCGTAAGCTGAAACCTATATTAGACGCGCGTGTTACGGACATGCTTTATTTTGATACAGTACTTGAATACGCATACACCGCTCTGCTCGATGGGTTTACCGAGTGTAGGACTGGTGAGAATGGTCTAGTGCTGGATGTTTATTTAAAAAGTTTAGACTCTTTGAAATACCATGAACTTTGGTACAAAGCAATTGATCGGTACAAGGCTGAGCTCACCTACACCGTTCACCCTGAAGAACTATTTCTTTATATAACGCGCAGTTGTCGTAACGATTTAGAAGATTATTTCAATTGCCGCTATGTTGAGTGAGTTCACGATTGAAAAGCTCGAGTCGGTAGAAATAAACCCTCGATTGGAAAAGCGTTCTTATAAACTTGTGTTTAATAATGTAGCTAACGATGAACTCTTTGTGCGTGCTTTTGATTGTATTCTAGACGTGTTTAAAGATGACTTACCATCCGGTTGTAAAGTGGGAACAAAAATAGTACTGAACGATATGAAAGCCCTTCATATCGAGTACAGGTTTCCCTATACTTTAAGCGGTGAAATATTATTAAGCCGCATATACTGCGTAATGCAGAGCAATAATGATGTAATTGTAAACTCGATTAAGACCGAGTTTAGTATTTTGAAAAAAAGTGAATTGTATTTATATTTTGCTTGACATTTCTCCTGTACTGATTATACGCATATTTCTATTGAAATGTATATTTATTTGAAAAGTATATTTATTTTATAAATATATCTCCATAATTGTGTGTGTGTGTATATTTCTCCTGTACTGTTATGTACATATTTCTATTGAAGTGTATATTTATTTGAAATGTATATTTTATTTTATATATATATCCATAATTGTGTGTATATATTTCTGTTATATGCATATTCCTCAAATGTATATTTATTTTCTATATATTTATAATAAAAAGAATGATGCAATGTTTTATTGTTATGCCTTCTACTACCGGTATTCGAAATATAATAATGCATACAACGGTATTGCGGTATCTGGCAACATTTAAGCCTTCTAAGCCAACTGGCTGATTAGGAGTCTATAATAGTGTATACAATGGTATCTGGCAACTCTGTCTTCGATTAAATGAATACATGGCGCTATCTGGCAACTCATTTACAGCCAACTGGCTGATTAGGCGTATATAATAATGTATACAATAATACTGCTAAAAGAGGTATCTGGAAACTCAAGCCATTTACAGCAAACTGGCTGATTAGAAGCCTATAATAATAATAATGTATACAATGGTACTGCTAAAAAGAGGTATCTGACAACCATTTACAGCCAACTGGCTGATTAGGAGTCTATAATAATGTATACAATGGTATCGTGGTATCTGGCAACTCAAGCCATTTACGCCAACTGGCTGATTAGGAGCCTATAAAACAACGCCAACTCGGCTGGTCTTAATGTGCACTTGGCTCCTGCCAGGTGAACACCTCTCCTCCTTTCTCTCCTCCTCCTTTCTCTTGGGGGATAACGCCGCCTCCAAGTTTCCCCCCACCCCCCTTTGCAACATTACATAATAACCTCCAACATTCTTGCACTCTCCCCTTTTGCGGCTATACTACTATATATATATATATATATATATATATATATATATATATATATATATATATAGGGTGTCCCCAAAAAAACTATATACTCTTTATAGCATCATATATTTTATAATTTAAAAAAACCAAACAATATATTGTTATAGCAATTGCCAATGAAAGGTAAATTAGTAATGTAAGTGAACAAAATGTTATAGCGAGTTGTTTGCATATAAAATTTAATTAACTACGCCAAGTGCTCAAAATGTTCTCCGGCGGCATGAATGCACTTTTGAATGCGTCGACTAACTGATTCGCAGACATGGACTAATGTGGATGCTGTGATGGTCCCGCACTTTTCCCTAATTGCATCCTTATGGTGTGGATAAACATGTTAATTTACCAGGATTAACAGCATGGTGTCGTTTATCATCCAGGGGTTTGGTTGGACCATTTTTCTTTAATGGGACAGTTACCGGTGCCGCATATCTCGACATGCTGCGGACAGAAATTATACCTGCAGTTCGGAAGTTGTTTGGAAACGACGACTTTTACTTTCAACAAGATGGAGCCCCCCCCCCTCATTATCATTGTGATGTCAGAAGGTACCTCGATGAAACGTTGCCTAACCGTTGGATAGGACGAAGAGGAAGCGTTGAGTATCCTCCACGTTCACCGGACTTGACTCCACTTGATTTTTACTTGTGGGGCTACCTGAAGGATGCAGTTTATGGTACAAGACCTGCAACACTCGAACACCTTAAGGATGCAATTAGGGAAAAGTGCGGGACCATCACAGCATCCACATTAGTCCATGTCTGCGAATCAGTTAGTCGACGCATTCAAAAGTGCATTCATGCCGCCGGAGAACATTTTGAGCACTTGGCGTAGTTAATTAAATTTTATATGCAAACTCGCTATAACATTTTGATCACTTAGATTACTAATTTACCTTTCATTGGCAATTGCTATAACAATATATTGTTTTTTTTTTTTTAAATTATAAAATATATGATGCTATAAAGAGTATATAGTTTTTTTTGGGACACCCTTAATTATCCCAGAAGAGTTCCTTGTTCCATGCACGGTCTGTGTGTATCATATATATATATATATATATATATATATATATATATATATATATATTAGTGATGGATCGAATAACCGCAACCGCACTACAACCGCACAAAAATTCACAACCGCAACCGTAACCGCAACCGCCGTTCCATAAGTGCGGTTGCGGTTGTAAGGTGAAAATGCAGCAAAAATATTATTCTTGAAATTCACACTGCCTGTCATTAAGTTTGACATCAGTTTTTCAAATGAATAATAATCCATAACTTTCCAATGGGTGGAGGCTGGGGAAAGTGGTAGGTGGGATGAACAGTGCGATGGGTCCTCGTCCCTCATCCTGGTAACACACTTAGTGCAAAATATGGTTTTAATTAATTTGACCTATTCTTTCATAATAGCTATATAAGTTTAGAATATACTTCATTTAAATAGTATTTATTTAGTAAATACCTTATGTTGAACACAAGTTTTGCAACACAAATAGCGGTAGCGGTGTATTGCAAAACTTGTGTTCAACATAAGGTATTTACTAAATGAATACTATTTAGTATATATTATGTACCAAGTGTGGCTAAATCGCACTATAGTGGCTAAATCCAGTTAATAATTACGCATTTTTCCTAGTATATGATAACCGCAACCGCAACCGCGGTTGGAAAAAATTCGACAACCGCAAACACAACCGCAACCGCGGTTGTGAAAAACCGACCACTCGATCCATCACTAATATATATAATATATATATATATGGGATGAATTTCACAATAAAACACGTGAAATGAATGAATGCTGCAAACCCACAAGGAAAAAGAAAAACGATTCCATGGCCTTTCGTGTATTCAAAGCTGACGAGGTGTGGTTTGAATACACGAAAGGGCTTGGAATCGTTTTTCTTTTTCCTTGTGGGTTTGCAGCATATATATAATATATATTCGACACATGATGGAAGAAGTCATTGGTGTACACAGTATATTGATAGTTAATAAACTAAACACGAAATCTCCATATCATAACTCATTTAAAGTAATAATTAAAGGTGTAAATGCGCATTTCAACCCATTGGTGTACACAGTATATTGATAGTTAATAAACTAAACACGAAATCTCCATATTATAACTCATTTAAAGTAATAATTAAAGGTGTAAATGCGCATTTCAACCCATTGGTGTACACAGTATATTGATAGTTAATAAACTAAACACGAAATCTCCATATTATAACTCATTTAAAGTAATAATTAAAGGTGTAAATGCGCATTTCAACCCATATAATATGAGTCCATGGCCAGACGGTATTATTGTTAAGTTTATTCACTTTTCCAGGAGATTTGATAACAGGCAAAAATATAATAACAACAATAATAATAATAATAATAATAATAATAATAATTGGCGCCCTAACGGTAATGCCTGAAAGTTGTACTGTGTATAATAATAATAATGTTACTAATAATAAATTCTCTATCAGTCATGGCGGATAACTTGTTGAAACTAGTCTCATATAATGTAAGGTCAGTGAGGAATTCAACTGTAGATGTTCATAAAATCTGCGAAGTGCAGATTTGATACTCCTGCAGGAGCACTGGTTACCTAAGCAAGAGCTAAAATTCCTCTCTACCATCCATGATGATTTTATGTACCATGCGTCATCAGCAGTACAGTAGACTTGTCAGATGAATTAATGTACGGTAGGCCTTTTGGTGGTGTTGCTTTCTTAATAAGGAAATATTTGTCAAAACATATAAAATTTTTAACAAGCGATAATATAAGGTTGTTAGGCATTGAATTACGAGTGAACAATGATTGCATATTAATTGTAAACTGCTATTTACCAAACAACAACGGCAGTAATCCAGATGAATACATTGATTTGCTGTACAAAATTAAGTCATTATCAGATAACCCCAAATATTCTCACTGTATAATAATGGGGGACTTTAACGCACATGTGAACTCGGAATTCTTTGTAGAATTGGGTAACATGTGCGAGTCGGCGAATTTAAGTATAAGTGATGTAGAGGTATTGGGGGTAGCCAGTGGTAATTTTACATACGTTAGTGATATGAGTGGTACCACCAGGTGGATTGATCATTGTCTCACTAGTAATAATCTAAAGGATCGAATTGTTAGAGTTCATATTCTGCATGATTTCCTTCTTTCTGATCATAGACCATTAGAAATATTAATTAACTTTACCAATTTATGCGCAACACGACTTAACAAGAACGCAATAGGTAAGAATAATCGCGTCGATTGGTCGAATGTTAATATGCAGCAGAGAATAGAATACAAAGACAGAACAAGTCACCTTTTTAATAATTTAGAAATTTTGCATCTTGTCTGTAATAATCCTTGCTCAAATGATTCTCACTGTAAACTCATAGATCGATATTATAGTAAGATAATATCCCCGTTAAGAGAAGCAGGAAGCCCCCTGATTAACTTTTACAACTATCATACTAAGATTATTCCTGGCTGGAATGTTTTTATTGCCCCCCTGAAGAGGGAATCGAAAGACGTCTATGATTTGTGGTGCTTTCATGGTAGACCCAGCTTAGGACCAGTATACATGAATATGTGTAGAAGTAGGGGTCAGTATAAGGCGGCCATAAGGCGATGTAAACAAGAAGAGTCTATTCGAGCATCTTTAAAAGCCTGTGAAGCTAGCATAAATAACGCTAATAACAAATTTTGGAAATTTGTTAAGAATCAAACGGGTGTCAAAAATGTCCTCCCTCCGACAATCGATGGGATGTCGGGGGAGGATGAAATTGCAAAGCTGTGGAAAAACCACTACTCTAACATTCTTAACAGTGTGAGTAGGGATAATCTTAAGAAAGATTGCAGGGAAACGATTGTGGGAGGGACAAGAGAAAATACTTTGATATCATTTTCTGAAGTAAAGAGGTTAATTAAAGAGTTAAAGACTGGTTCTGCGTCAGGGGTAGATGACTTATCGAATGAGCACTTAAAATATGCAAATGACGTAGTATGTCTGCATATATCATTGCTCCTATCACTCATGCTTGCTCAGAGCTATATCCCTGCAGAGTTCATGAGGGTATATATCTTGCCCCTGGTCAAAAATAAGTACGGAGACATTCTGTCCAGCAATAATTACAGGCCTACTGCTGTCGCTTCCTACTTCTCGAAACTACTAGAAAAACTCTTGTTACTCCGATTAAATGATTTCCTATGGAGATCTCCTAATCAGTTTGGCTTTAAAAGGTCCCACTCAACTGACCTGTGTATCTATGTACTTAAAGAAACAATATCTAAATACATTGACAGTAATTCAACTATTTATAGCTGTTTCCTAGATATAAGTAAGGCATATGATAGGGTGAACCACAATATTTTATTTGCAAAACTAGAAGACAGGAAGGTTCCCATGTACATATTAAATTTATTGAAATGTTGGTATTCCCACCAATCTTTCATTGTTAGGTGGGGCAATGTACTGTCCGAGTGTTTTGGCCCCTCTTGCGGGGTGAGACAAGGCTCCTTGCTCTCCCCTATGCTGTTTAATGTGCATATTGACCGATTAATTGCTTCACTTAACGAGGCAACAGTGGGATGTTGTATAGATAACACAAGGATAAATAACTTAGTTTATGCCGATGATATGGTGTTAATAATTCCCCCTGTTAAAGGTCTGGATCGGCTACTAAAAGTCTGCGAAGAGTATTCGCAGAAACATGATATTCATTTTAATGTTACAAAACCTAAGGTTATGCAATTTCATCCTAAAAGCTGTAATCAGCCAGCTGATATAAGGTTTAAAATGAAAGGTGAGGTAATTGAGGAAGTACAAGAGTTTAAGTATTTGGGTCAAACTATTACCAGCTCCTTGAGTGATGACTCAGATATAAGAAAACAATCTCGAAGCCTGTGTGCTAAAGCGAATATGACCATAAGGAACTTTCGATTCTGTACAAGTGACGCTAAAGACACTCTCTTTCGTACTTTCTGCAGTAATATATACGGAGAACAACTGTGGGTGAATTATAAAAAAGGTTCTGGCAGAACCCTAAATTTGTTGTACAACAGGTCTTTTAGACTCTTACATAAATTACCCCCGGGATGCTCAGCTTCGCAAATGTTTGCTACCCGCAATGTCCCGAGCTTCCCGGAGGTAACAAGACGTGCTCAATACAGTCTAATGCAAAGAATTAAAAAAATCAACCAACCCGATCATCCAAGCTATCCATGCGTCCTGCCATTTATCCTCTAAGCTATGGACTTCTTGGTACGAAAACGTCTGTCTGTAGCTCCACTTAACTTCGACATTACAGTATTATTTCTAATCAGTTGTATATATTTCTATCCTTAGTGTATGAACTGTCATTGTACTAATAATATTTGTCGTATGGACTGTAGTCTGCCAATAAACCTTTTCATTTTCATTTCCATATATATATATATATATATATATATATATATATTGTTATGTATAAGAATAATGTAATAAGGTTAATTAATTACTAGTTATAAATGAACCCACAAACAAAATTTCTCATGCAAACAGAATGAATTGTATGTATAAATACCAAACTGAAAGCCAAGCAAACGAAGAATTGTATTCGTTAAAAATGGCGCTGGACATTTTTTGTATAGGTTCGGATGTAAATGAAACAATTTGGAAATTCTTAAGTATATGGAATTTAAAACATATACATGTTAAATACTCGTGTAATTTAGGGAAAAAGACATGAATTCAATTGTCTATTTAACCCTTTCATACCTGATTTTCGTTTACTTTTCATGCCACAAAAAACACTTGTGTTATATCTCCAGAATGACTAAAATCTCATAAAATTTGATGGTCTCATTTGCGCCCATACGGCATGAAAGGGTTAATTCTGAATAAGTTCTGATAAAAATACCATATGAAGGTTACCCAGAAACAAGAAAATAACTAATGTAAAAAATTACATTAAAGTAAAGAAATTCAATTGGGAGACGGCACGTGAGTTCCGCGTTTCACTCCAAAGAAAGAAAGAAGGAAGACGTTATAAAACTGAACGTTCATTTATGGATAAAATGGGAAAACTCCGTTAAAATTAGATTGTTACATTATTAACAAGTTTAATGGCATATTAAAATTACACCTTCAGAAAGGTTAATAATTCTTAAAAATAAGATGAATCAAAAAGAATCTTTACGTAAAGAATCTTACGCCCGACAGCCTCGCGCGGCAACAAGGGCATAGGCTGGAAAACGCATAGAGTCAGTGTGTCTTAAGACTGGTTGAACGAAAGTTCCCTCTCGCAAACCCTGTGTTGAATATAAATAAGAACAGTAGATTTATTTCTCTTTTTAAGAAAAAACGAGTTCTTAATGGAAGTTTGCTCAAGTATATAAATATACATATATTGTGCATAATGATAAATCAAATCGCGTGTGGCACTTAGAAGCGAAATCGTTCTTCTAATTTTGGGTAAATTACTCGACAAGCTAAAATGGTCTTCCCTACAAGAAAATAGAAAACAGACCTAACGCGTAAATCACTCTTAAAGCGAATGTGTGTATAAAGTGAAGCAAAAAATTTGCGTCTGTTTAAAAGACTCCCTAAAGAGTCTATCCTTTTTTCCGGAGGAAGAAAACGAGTACCGAGTTCGTGAGGTAACCTACACAGTGTTATTCCCATTGTACGTTATTTGTAACGGCTAATCCGATCTAAGAAGGTCTATCTGACAGATAAGTGGTTCTAATTGTAATCCAAGTAATACGAAATTCATTTATTCTATTCGCATTATGTATATTAGCTAATGTGGTAGAGGGCCGCCAAGCAGGCCTATAATTGTAACTTAAATTGTTATTGGTCCATTAATTATAATGGTCTCGCGTATTACAACACGGCTGTATTAAGTTAAATAACTACCAATTGTAGATTAAACTTGTCTAACAGTCAAATTTAAAGTGTTTGTGCATTTTACTTAATTGTCTTATTACCAAGTGTCTTTTTTTCATTGTAATTGATTCCATGCCAAAATTGGCTAAGAGTTATCTTTAAATTGCTTGTGCATTTTATTTGTCTCAATATCAAATGTTTATTCTTCAACAAATTTTCTTTACTCTCAAAAGTTTAATTTGCATTGTAATTGGTTTAGAAGTTTGTGATGAATATATTATTTTTGTAAAAGGTTTTAGAATTATAACCCTACACGGGTTGACTAATAAATAAGAATATATAATCAGCGATATATATAACCTTGGGTTAAATCTATATGATGTGGCTTAAAGGAAAACAGGCTAAAAAATAAAGGTATAATTTAAACCTTAAAAAAATAACGTAATAAACCGCGTCATATTACAATATATATATATATATATATATATATATATGTAAAAATGAACAATGAATAATTCCTATATTCATATATTCTTATATTCATATAATTCTTATATTCATATATATTTATATTCATATACATTTATAGTCTTATATTCATTTTTATATATAGAGTCCAAATTCGCGTAACGCTCATACAAGTTCGGACAAAATTTTTGATTTGCTTTCTACTTTATTTTTGCTGAATAATTGGTCAATTATTTCTTTTTAAATTACTTAATAATTTTTTTTAGATTTGGCTTAATAATGTAAACTTGTTAAATCCTGCAATGTTCATTTTCTGTATACATTCTCTCTTCATTGTAAATTTTAAGCATTTAATTTTGGCTCATATGCATGTTTAATTGTAATTCATAATAAAAAGCATATTTTAATTTCCATTTTTAGTTAACTCGGCAGATCATGATAACATTAGATCTGTCAAAATGAGGTTTAAAACAAAAATATGGCTTCATCTTCAAATATCTTGCTTATCTGTCTAAACATTGCCACAGCTAAAATATTTACCTTATCTTTAAATATTTTGCAAAATAAATCAGCCTATTGAGAATAAAAATAAAAAGCAGAGCAGCATTAAATAAAAATTATTTCATTAAAATTTCAGTATATAAATATGTAAAATTTCTCCAGTGTTCATTCTGATTTGTCTCAGCTAACTTAGAGGCTGAGTATTACCTGTAACATTTTAGCAGTAAACTACAGTAAGAGAATATCTTTGTCTTCTCCTTTGAGCCTTGCCCTCTTCAGAGAACTTGGTCTGAAAAAGAGAAAAATATTATCCCGATGCGTTACAAGAATAATTGGGGAACCTTCAGAAAATTTAATCAGCTTCACAGAATCCTCCGATCCACTACAAGAAGAAATCGTAGAGCAATATAAGAGAAACTACTGCGATTCCCAATACGGTCCCAGCTACTCCAGAGTAACAAATGCGTTGCTGCCACCTAACCAGAACCTACCAGAACCTCCGTCAATTTCGAACCTCCCAAGGCCATAGACGGAGGAGTTAACATATGTATATATATATATATATATATATATATAATATATATATATATATATATATATATATATATATATATATATATATGATACACTCAGACAGTGCATGGAACAAGGAACTCTTCTGGGATAATTAAATCCACCATACTCCGAATAAGTAATGCTAAATGACAAATACCATAGTTTTTCTTTTTCATGATGCTAGCCAGACGTGGGCAACGAGTCACTCGCAAAGAGGTCCCATAAATATAGCTTCCCTCACCAGCTATCTGCAAAGCAGATAGGATCCAGCTTTGGGCCTTTGATCTAGAGTTTAAAGCAGCCTAGCCCTGCTACATTCAGAACCTCAATATAAGCAAAAGACTCGCTGCCTTCACGTCAGATTGAATACACCAAAGAAAAAGGGGGTAACTATTATATTTTTAGACAAAAAACAAAACTTAAACCTCAACTGGCAGAATTGAGCGTCCACTTTTCAAGGCACATAACATGTCCGTTTCAAGATGGGAATGAACTCAGAATGGTCCCCTGAGTTTTTTATGATACACACAGACAGTGCATGGAACAAGGAACTCTTCTGGGATAATTAAATCCACTATAGTCCGAATAAGTAATGGTAAATGACAAATACCATAGTGGATTTAATTATCCCAGAAGAGTTCCTTGTTCCATGCACTGTCTGTGTGTATCATAAAAAACTCAGGGGACCATTCTGAGTTCATTCCCATATACATATATATATATATATATATATATATATGAATGTTATTTCACGAAAGTAACTCTAGCAACATTGTTAATAGAAATATTTTTGAATGCTATTATTCAACTTACAAATAATTTTAACAAGAGCCAGGGTCTTTTTCCACTTGATCCTGTTGTTTTGAATTCGTTCAGAACGGATTTAGACAAGAATGGCAAAGTGCTAAAACTTTGGTAGTTTTCCTTTATCAACTTGTATGCTCCTCTTACTATTTTTATTCTTCAATTTATTTTTATTTTTTTTACTTTTTGTGACCTGTATATAATTCAGGCATTATCTATAAAATTGGTTGTAAACAATCCACTTGATCTCGTTGTTTTGAATTCGTTCAGAACGGATTTAGACAAGACCGGGCAAAGTGCTAAAATTAGTAGTTTTTCCTTACAAATTTGTATGCTCCTCCCACAATTTTTTTCTATATTATATATATATACAGTCTGTATACATATATTTTTTTTGTGACCTATATATAGTCTCGAACTCTTTATTTACTTCAGTGTTCCTAAGGATATCATTAGACGAAAGCGCTTGAGCACCATTCTGCGTTTCCTATTCTTCGTGGTTCTTTTCAGCATATATATATATATATATATATATATATATATATATATATATATATATATATATATTATATACACTATATATATACACACACACACACACACACACACATATATATATATATATATATATATATACATATACACACACACTGTATATTACAGGGCGTCCCGTAAGTCTGGAACCATAGGGCAAAATAAGTAATTTATGTTTTTCCGTTTATGCAAGTGCCCATGATGTCTTTGAGTAAGGAAGAACGCATCCAGGTAATTCTGCATCCGGACCGCGCGCCGATAGCACACAGCTGTGTCGGCAAACTTGTAGCAAAGTTCAGGGAAATGGGATCCATAGGAGATAAACCAGGCAGTGGACCTCCGAGGACATCCACCGACGATGACAAAGCCGCTACCATCCTCGCTCATTTCACAAACAGTCCCCAAAAGTCTCTTCGGCGTTTTTATTGCCGTTTTTATCATTTTGCCCTCTGGTTCCAGACTTAAGCGACACCCTGTATATATACTGTTTTTAAAGAAAGAAAAAATATACATATACTCTATATATATATATACCTTTGGTTAACCTTTGGTTAGCTTCCGCCCGAATTGTTCATTCTGACGAAGGTCAAGCTTTTCACTCCACCTTAGACCTACAGTTTAACGTGGAATCCGAACCACGCCCCATCAGCAGCACAGCGTCTTAACCACTAGGCCACCTAGGGTACCCATTTATCTACCAACCACTTTCTTTATTGTGTGGAAGGATGAACAGCTGGGTTTTGCTGCGCGCCGGCTGCCGTCGGGTCTCGAACCTGGGGCCGATGGATTCGTAGTCAGCGACGCTAACCACTACACCACCGAGGCGCATATATATATATATATATATATATATATATATATATATATATATATGTAATATATATATATGTATATATATATATTATATATATTATTATATTATATATTATATATATATATATATATATATATATATATATATATGTACAGTGGCGGCTCGTGCTCATAATAGTAGGTGGGGCCCGACTAATGCATATACTTAATATCAAAATATTTATGTATCCCATCACTATGTATGGAGGCAAACAATGAATTTACTGCAATTATTATTGGTTTTTCCGCTTTTTAAAGTACGATAATAGTTCGCAACTGCATTCTGTTCAGTGAGTGTAAATCATGTAATTGCACTTTTCTGTGCGTGTACACACATACACATTATAAAACAGTAAAATAAACTCAGTTGAGAATGAAATAAAATTAAAAACAAACAGAAATTAGTTAATATTTTATCATAAGGTGTATACTCACGTTTATTTATATAAATATTCTCCTCTTCTGTTTTTTCTGTTGGCAAATTTTTCAATTACCTTTTTATTGTAGTCCTGAATTTGCGATATAAACTCTTTGTGTATTGAACAGACAGCCAAAGCATTTAGGCGATCTTGTGTCATCGTGTTTCTTAAAAAGTCTTTATTCGTTTCAATGTACTGAAACAGCATTCAGAATCGGCAGTAGAAACAGGCGTCATTAAGACAATTTCCAATAATTTTGACACTTCAGAAAAGGTATCTAGCAGTTTGTTTTCGTATAAGAAGCGCATTAAAGCGCAAACGCTCGAAATATTAGCAAAGCTTTTGTTTGAGTACACGATTTCTAATTCAGAAGACAGTTTTTCTCCCCTTAGCATAGGATAATTAGTTTCAATAACTTTGCAGTATTCAACTGGGAATTGTCTAAGATGCTGATTAAATTCTTTGGGATCTATTACAGCAAAGGAGCGAAATATTTCTGATTTCCCAAATCGCTCATTCATCTCGTCAGTAATGCGAGTGCATGCATCTTTTGCAAAACTACAAAGTTTATCAGTTTTTGTCCCAATTATATCCCTTTTTGCCTTTTTTATTGGACGTGATGGGATTTCATTATGATTTTCAAAAGCCTTCGAAATAAAGACTGGAACCTCTTCTCTTAATTGACTCATAGATAATTCAAAGTCTTTTAATACCTGTGCAGTGGTAACACTGGTCGTTGTTTTTGCTTGCAGGACATTGTATAAAATTTCTACGTGTTTCATTCCAGAATAAAAGAATAAGAGCCAAAAATTAAACTCCTCATCTTCAAGCGACCTTTTGAATCCAATAGACTCACATATACTTTTATCATCCCAACCCTCATCATTCTGAATTCTTCCAAAACATTCAGTGAGCTCCTCTTTGTTCTCTTTAACACTATTAACCACTCTGGAATGAAAATTCCATCTTGTTTGGGACACATGAGGAATACGTGTTTGACAAATTTCAAGAAGCAGACTACTGTACTTCGCTTTGGAGACATTAAAAAATGTGCTAATTCCATTTAGGATCGAGAAAAACAGTTTCATATTTTTATTTGATGAGCAGACATTTTTAACGGTAATATTTAGCTGGTGTGCGTAACAGTGAATGTAATGTGCATGTGGATAAATTTTCTTCATTTGAACATGTACACCACAATGTAGGCCACGCATTACGGCCGCCCCATCATATGCCTGTGCAACGAGTTTATGTTTGAGATTAAATTTTTGTAGTTCTTCAGTAAGCACATTTGTAAGTCCATTCGCAGTACTATCTCCAACTTTAGCAAATATCATGAATCTTTCAACAGGTTCGAAGTTTTTTAGATATCGTAGTATAATTACAAATTGTGAATTACAAGCCACGTCTGTTGTTTCATCGGCTTGGACAGAAACAAAACTTATTTCATCTATTTCCTTTTTTATTTCATCAATGTAAACTTTATACATGCATTCCAAAAGATCATTTTGAATTGTTTTAGATGTGTTTTTTGCAACTTTGTTGTTTTCAAGATGGTCACTCAGCGTACTATCTAAGGTAGCTGTATAGCTAATCATGTCTAAAAATACTCCACGATTGCAGGATTGTTCACCTTCATTATGTCCTCGTAATGAGAGCTCATGCGTACCACAGAATTTTAAGCAGTTAATTATTCTTGATAAAACATGCCTATTTTTGTCCACAATTTCATTATGTCTCTGAATGCCATGGCGATATCCCTCATTAATAACAGATAAAATATTTGTGGTTCCAAACATTCTGAACTGGACAGCATTGCTTATATGAGATTTACTAGATTTGTGTTTCTGGATTCGTTCAGAAAGATGTTTTAAATCTTTACAACCAGTTTTAGTCCACAAACTTTCTCCTCCATATAATAGACAATAAAAACAAAATAAGGAACTCTTTGCACTACTAACCGTCAGCCATTCTTTCTTACCAAACCAATTGCTTGAAAATGTTCTCAGTTTTTTTCCATCTCGCTGTGTAATTATTATGTCTGTAGGCTGATATACGCCCAGTCTTTTTATTTCTAATTTTTCCTCCAGTTTTAAGGAGGAAAATGGTCTTTTTAATAAGTTATCTCGTCTACTCTGTTCATCATATACAGGTAAGGGTAGACAAACTTTGGTTAAATATTAATGATATTATTCGCCACCAAATCGATTAGAACACTATAATTAAGCACTACCATACCATTCACTTCCGGTTTCCTAAACAGACTGAATTCAAATAAAAAGAAAAGCTAATCAGCTGTTCCGTTTTCAATGACATAATCTTTGACTATTCAAAGAATATGTAATTGGAGTGTAACTAATTAAAATTACACACTGAAAAAGGTAAATATAAAATGAACTGTAAATGAATAAAAACAGATCTTTACATTGTGGGAATTAATGACCCCCCATCTGTTCATTAAATAGATTAATATTTATTCATCGACAAAAAAAACCGCCGTAAATAATCTCTAAATCAAATATGACTGCGATAATTTAAACGAAAATTTTGAGCCTTCCGGGCCACTTCACCGTGGCCCCAAGATCAGCATATTAAACCAATCAGTAGAAATCAGGATCCGCGCGGTGCGTCAATTCTCGTAATACTGTTATAAAATAGTGTACATAGGGCCAATCTAAATGAGCCCTTTAGATATAAGATTTCATGCTAATGTTGAAGAAAGCGTCTATAACTTAGAAAAAAAATATGTTACATATCTAATTCGAAAACTTAATAATTTATTTCATTTTTTTGCTTTTGTGCAGAGATTACTGGTGGGGCCCAGCCCCTACCCTTATAGAGGACCCGCCACTGTATATATATATATATATATATATATATATATATATATATATATATATATATTTTATATATGTATATATATAATGTATTTTATATATATATATATATATATATATATATATATATATATATATATATATATATATATATATATATTATATACATATATATTTTATATATATATATATTATATATATATATTTTATATATACTGTATATAAATATATATATATATGATGAATAAAACCACGAAGGAAAGGAAACACAAAAAGGTGCTCAAGCGCTTTCGTCTAATGACATCCTCAGGTACACTGAAGTACAAAAAGGTTACGGCCTATATATAGGTTACAGAAAGAAAAAAAAAAATAAATAAATAACATACATACACACAAACATATATATATATATATATTATATATATATACATACATACATATCTACACACACACACATATAATTTATATATATATATATATATGTTAAACACAGACCATGCATGGAACAAGGAACTCTTCTGGGAAAATTAAATCCACTATGGTCCGAATAAGTAATGGTAAATGACAAATACCACAGTTTTTATTTTTCATGATGCTAGCCCGACGTGGGCAACGGGTCTCTC